>JAJJWW010018778.1:0-200233 GCA_023531295.1 Papaver armeniacum
GAATATTGTTATGACTTTGTTTATTTACTTTAAGTTGAAAAAATTGATTAACGAAGAGATGTTATATGGACATTCTAAAATTTAGCAAGACTAAGCGTAGTTGAAGTGCTACTTTGAATGGCGGACTTCAAATGCAAATTTTCCAATTATCTAGATCGTAGATGTTGCCAATATCATGATATACTAATTGATTTCAAAGTATACTTTTTAAGATGATTTCTTAATCTCCAACATTTTAAAAGTATATAATTAGTAAATCTGGGAAAAAGTTTTGAACTCGCGGTGCGAGTTCAAATAGCGAATTCGCAGCATCACAGGCCATTGGATGTTGCAGATATGACATCATGACTTAACCACAGTTATGAACTTATGTCATATCTCGCAACATCCAACGACTGTGATGTCATATCTATAACATCCAACGACTCGTGATGGTGCGAATTGCTTTTGAACTGCATGCCGCGAGTTCAAAATTTTTTCCGTAAATCTGGTTCCAATTGTTAGACTACTAAATAATAAATGTAATTTTCATTATACATTGCAAGCTATTAATTGGTATTCCTTTTAGGACGGGTGCGGGCGAAGCCCTCACTCACCAAATGGGTGACGATTCCTATCGTACCCGGTGCGTAGCACGGGTTTCAAGCTAGTGAAAGTAAGTAGTGTATATTTATTTAACCTGTTTCTGAGATTCTCCTATATGCGCTACTAGCCAGCTTCTTCTAGCACTACTTCATAATTACTATGCATATAAAATTTCCACCATCGTCAGAGCAAAAATCATCCTGATTATTTAATAACTCAACTGTTCCTTCCAATGCATGTCAGAGAGATTTTGCGCCCTTTAACAGCGGAAAGGATGTCAGTATTCGTTAATAAGATCCTCATGACGAACAGTAATTTGCAGTTCTGGTCCAATTAAAACGAAAGAAACAATTTTCATTAAAACCCTAGATAGGGAAAAAAATATTAGGGAGGAGTCACCGGGAAACCGGAGAATAAGGATCACGACGTTGTTAAAGAAATCAAAGAAATGCTATCACACAAGCATCAAAACAAAATCCAAAGAATCTACACCTTTAAAAATAACAATTCTCTCTTCCCCTCTCTCTATCTCTGTATCCCCATTTTTCTTCTTTATTTCCAACTTCCATTACTATTTTACACTACAATCAATGTTAAATTGAGAAAAACAAAAATAAAAATTTAATAACATTTTTTTCCTTTTATCTTGAAAATCTTTTTTAACCTGCATCTTCTGTATCTTGTGGCGCACGACGCGCACTTTTGTCGATTTTACACTTTTTGGTTGATCGTAACTTATCCTGTACTGCCACACCATGAAGCTGTTCTTAAACTACACCTTCTACGTTCTTCTTCTTGTTCAAAAAATCCACTTCTTCGAAAAACAACTGAACATTCAGGTAATTCACCTAAATCAGCAAACAATGATTCATCTTCTTCTCTCATAGGAAATATCATTGCCATCTCATCATGACCAACACCAGATTCTCCGCCACTAATATTATTAAGATTACTACTACTTATTCCCGCGCAAATTGGACTCTCTAGTATCGCATGTGATGCCGATACTACGTCATCCGTAAACCATCTAAAATCATTATCAGTTGGTGCATTGATAATCATTGAATGTTCTTCCCCACCCAGATCATTGAATTTATCTTCGATTAATTCCTGCTGGTTTCCAAAAACCGCTGATTCCTCTTGTTTTATTTTGGGTTTAGTATCAATATCAACATCGTCGCGTGGAGCTACAGCGGCAGTTGTAAGTGTTGCGGTGGAGGAGGATTTGGCTCTGGTAGTGAGAGGCTTGGTGGTAGGAGGAGGAGAAGAAGAATTAGTACCAGAATTATTATTGTTTCTAGAAGCCGGCCATGGATGATTATGTTCACAAGCATAAGTTATCACGAGCATTGTGGGATCCACTCTACTTCGTTCGACTTGTTTTCTTGCTGGGCATCCCTTTGAGCTACTACACCGATAGTAACCCCTAAGAAAAATTCATAAAAACAAACAAAATTTTGAGAATATTGTATTCGAAAATGGCCGGAATCTGACCCACAAAAATGTAAGAAAATTGGATTAATATGAGAATTGCGGCGCATTTTAGCTTTGATGATCACGTATTTACTAAAATAAGCATTTTCTTGACTTGGCTCAATTATTGTATGATATAATTGTAATCATCACAGAGATGGTAATTAAACTTGGGTTTGCCGACAGAATATATAAGTGCATGATCCATGCCCTAGTTTTGTGTAATTCATGTGGTTTTGTGATGCAGTACTAATTTATGAATCATGGAAGGGTGTCGAGTATTCAATGTCCAAGATAAAGCTAAAGCCAGTTTATGTCTTAAATTGCGTTCCATGTATTGGATTTTCTCAAGATCCTACATTAATGACCTAAAAAAGAAAGAAGAGGTACACCAATGAGCTAGAGGAAAAGAGATCAAGAATTAGGGTTTAATTAAAATACCTAGGATATGGAGAACCTTTGATTGGTTTTTGTCCATACTTTCTCCACGCCCAAGAATCAGAAGGTGGAGCTCCTTCGCCTTTACTGTTATTTGTCCTGGTTGATGATCCATCAATTTCTCCTATTGGTATTGACACCACCCTTTTCTGTATAGCTCGCCTACTGTAATTAAACAACAATTTTTATTCATCACTTGAGTTCATCAATACTTATGCATGGAAACTAAACTAATCAGCACAAATTGCTTGTGTTTTCGGATAATCCGATACACCGCACTATCTAATTCTAATTCAAGCTAGTTAATCAAAGAAAAAGAAACCACTCTATGTAATTTATATCATGACTAACCTTTTCTTTGGAGATGCCATGTTAACTGAGAGAGCCTTTTGATGATGTTTATTATTTTGAATATGATGGTGATGATGATGATGATCGTTAATCAACATATGCTTATTAGAATTGGAGTAAGACGGTGGAGGGGATGATGATAAAGTAGGGCTACTAGTACAATTTTCCTGCATAAATTCTGCTTCTTCTTCTTCACTGATAAATGGGTTGTTGAATCTTCCATCCATTTTCAATAATTTCTTACGAATAAGATAATTAATCAATTAACCTGAACCCTGAATTGTTACTTATAAACTGAAGATGATCAAGACGACGTTTTTCTTACTTCTCCAAACATCAAGAGAGAGATAGAGAGGTTTTATGATGGTTTGAGTATGAGATAAGAGAGAGGTAAGGGGAGGGTTTGAATATATATGAAGGTCTCTCTCTGTTCGTTTTTTTGGACAGATAGACAAATTTCTGTAATACAATTTTTTTATTAACCAAAATCTGTTTATTTATTCGGGGGTGGTGTTAATATAAAAGACGTGCTGAGCATATAGTAATTTTTTTTTAATAAAATTATGAATCTATTAATTGAAGCAACATGTTAATTTATTATTTCTCAGTACAAAGATAATGGATTTGATTTGCATAAGTCTTTGGGGTCACATGGTCCTCTATCTCTATCTATCTCCCTTCATTGAAGGGAAAGATTAGGTTTAAATTTTCTTTTATCAATGATCTCATCACCTTCTCATATTTTTCAAATTTACTAACAATTTAAAATAACCATATCTAGTGATGAAAATGAAAGTAACGGAAAATTTGATCATAAATCAGCTGTATACTATGCTCTTTCAGTTTTGAAATATCATGATATATATTGATTAATAAACTATGTTTTTTTTTTTTTTTTTTGGTCGGCAAAGAAGAAATTTATTTATTAGAATGGAAATACCCAACTCAAGGGAGGGACCAACAACGAAGAGAAGAAGGAAAAAGATGCCCACATGGCCCAAAGGACTAGAGTACACTACCTAAAGAAGCTTACGGAGGGTCGAAGAACTTCGACTTCCAATTACAAATGATATCGTCAATAGAGACGTTAGATAAACTAACAACAGAACTAGACCAAGAAAAATTTCGAGTTTAACCTCCAATATGATAGCCGCAACACACTTCTCTTTTTGTTGAAAGATCTTTCATTTCTCTCAAGCCAAATTGACCACATGATCGCGGCGTAGAGCTCCGCTCCAAAGCTCTTTAGCGAGGACCAGAGAAGTTGGAAGACGACCAATCATTAATGAGATCTAAAGTGGTGGAGTAAGTACTGAAATTTAAACTCGCAGCTTCAAAGAAATACGACCAAATTCTCTTCGCAAACGAACAGGAGAGGAAGATGTGAGCTGATGATTCTGGCAACAGATGACACATGGGGCAAATGTTTGCGATCGGATTCCCACTAGCCGAGAATAAGCAGCTGTTTCTCTTGTGGAGATTGTCTAGGGTGGGCAGTCTGTCTAGAGCAACTTGCCAAAGAAAAAACCCAATTTTATGAGGCCATTTATTGCTCCAAATTTTAGCTCGGGAAAACGGCGGTGGAAGCACTTGCACTGGCACAAGAATAAGTTGCCTTAACAGTGAATTGGCCAGTGCTATGTCCCAGCCACAAGAGCTCATCTTCGTCATCAGGGGTAAACGAAATGGAGTCAAGATAATTAAGCAAACGAGCCATTTCTTCTATCTCAAAATCATATAATCTCCTGCGCATAATACCTATCTCCCAATTTAATCCTGACGCATGAGGAGTGTACGCAAGCTGTAAAGAAATACCTTTGGTGTTCGATAAGGAGTATAGATTAGGACACAACATCTCCATAAACCCATCCGCGTGCCATTTGTCCTCCCAAAGTCTGATCTTCGCCCCATTTCCAATTTTGAACATCACTTTATCGAAGAAATCATGAGCCGTAGCATGTATATTCCTCCAAAGGCTGACCCCGTGAACTTGCATTGGTTTTTTTGTTCTCCAACCAAGGTCCAGCTGACCGTATTTTTCTTTTATGATAATAGCCCAAAGAGAGTTACGCTCTTTGCCTAGTCTCCACCACCACTTTGACAACAGAGCCTTGTTCATAAGTTTCAAGCTACGAATTCCCAAACCGCCGTATTTAAAAGGCTGGGACGGTGGGCAATAAACTGATGATGTGGGGTTAGATGGAGTCATGCCATAGAAAGTCTGTTTCTCTTTATTCTTATTAGCGGTTGAGGCGTATGAATAACGAGAGTAGTAAATGGGGATGCTCAGACACAGCACAATCCAAAGTGGGGTTTACCGCCTAGATAGAAACCTATTTTCAAGAGCAAGTCCCCTAGACTTGCAAATTTCCAATAACTCTATCCCATGAGAGAGATTCGTTTTATCCAGGAGGAGAGATGAAGCTATGTTTATTTTATTGATTTCATTACCCTCTTTCAATGTTTGTAAACTGAGGAGCCATTTTTCCGTCAGTTTTTTTTTTACTTTGGACTTGTGAAGTTGTATATTTACATTGTATGCCAGTACTAGTCTTTGGATGTACTTAAGTAGTTCGGTGTAAATATTAATATATATATGTGCTGGATTTCTAGATGCTTTTGTTGGATAATCTAGCAGCTTTTGTTGTATTTGATTTAGGGGGAGATATCCTAAAAGCAAGAATTTTGCCTGAAAACACTTGAAAAATTCTAAACCAGCTAGAGAAGGACTACCTTTACCTAATCCTATAAATTTCATGATTGGGTTTGGTATGCACTATAGGGATTATCGTTTAATAGTGAGATGGTCAATATATATAACTTGGAATTCTGTAATTTCAAGAGTTGTATAAAATAAGTTTTGGATAGAATTTATTTTAAAAGTTGAAGCATTCCCGCGTTTTGTGATGATATAAAAGGACCATCAAGCATGTTTTTATATAATTGAGGAATAAGACAAAAACCAAATTTTCCTTTGCCGAGGGAAAAGAATATGACAAACTGTATGCTTAAACAATGTGGTTAGTTTGTCGTCGTTAGGTTGATCAAGATATATGCGATGATTTAACTTAGACTGGCGTTAGATAATTGCAACAAAATGATGCAGTATAATTATTAAACACGATCAAGCACACTATAGAATAAAAACGAAAACCACAAAATAATTATTTTGGATCATTTATCTCATGAACGCGTTCAAGACGTGGGATTTTGAGACAACTTGGACATCGTAAGAAATTATGAGGTAATCATTGGTATGGTTGGTACCTAAATTTGAGTCGTACGTACACATAGTTGTGCCATGTGTTGCTGTATGTGAAACGTCTCGGATTTCATATACTTGAACTGTGTTTATGCCAAAGTGGTTCCATAAAGACTTTACAAAACTAAAAATATAAACAATCAGCCGAAAGTGTGTATCAAACAGTATGCTCGGTTTGATTGCTACAGTGATGGTAGGCTGGTAGCAAATGTGATACTCGTTCTTCAAGCATTCTTGAAACATTTATTTCTTCCTGTGTTGTATAGCTATGGCTCACATGGTACGGGTAAAACCGAAAAATCTGACTAAAGCAAATTGTTTATGGCTAAAACCGAATCGAAAAATTAATTTAGTGGTAGTCAATGATTTAAGATTATAGATCAAAAACCGATAGGTTGCGATTCAGTTCTGATTTACTTCTATCTGAACCAAATCTATCGGTTTAAACGATTAATAAAGGCAGACCTTATCAAATGATTATAACCGTGAGTTAGAAATTATACTCATACTTACCCTTTCTTCTTTAATTGAGCTATGTGTGGAGAATTGACATACATAAAACTGAGAAAATTGTCTATCTAACAACAAGGAGATTAGCTTAGAACATCAACTTCAATATATATCTAATTTCCACTAACAACATTAAACCGAAATATTTTATTAATGATGAAGACGGGTTCATAATGCTGATCATTGTTCTTGTATGACTCTTACACACCTGGCTCATTTAGTTTTCATCTAATTTCAAATTTGTCAGACCAATTTATGTTTTTTAATTCTTTACTGCAAAATAATCTCCTATTCATTATGTTGCAATATGTTAATTAACAATATTTATCTTTCTCGATAACTATGTGTATTTCTTCCTCCCTAGCAACTGAAGTTATTTTTTTTATTGGTTTACCAAAACCAAACGAGTTAGTACTCGAACTAACTGCCTCGATTTATAATGTCTGATTTTTTTGATGCAAGAGCAACTTTATTAATTAGATGATATTACATAAGCATCATCGATAACATATTCATCCCTTATAAGATTAGCAAATTCCTCTCGGGATGAAATCAAAAAGGCATTTGTTAGTTATATCTTTGCTTGCTATTTCATGAGCCACATTATTACTAGTTATTTGACATGCTTAACACCAGAATACGCAGAACTAGAAAGAAAATATCTAGTTTCTCATACAATCCCTTGATTCATCCAATGTCTGAAGTGGTGGGGCATCTTTGATAGAGTTAACTACATTCCGACCGGTCACCACGATTATATTTTTCGTATTAGGTTCTTTGCCCACATTATAGCTTCTTTTATTCTGTTTTTTTTTCATCTAGTCCTCTATAGAAATGTATGCCCCTCGTAAACTTGTAGAATCTCGAGGTAATTAGACCAACACCAATATTTTTTGTGAAATGATCAAATGAAAGCGGGTCGATATGAATTTTCATTTGATTAGCATCCGTGAGATCAGTTCTCGGTGTAACTAATTTTATTTATAGCAGTCGGTGATGTGTTTTGCAAAGACATTGATTCACCAAATTTTGTATGTTCTTAATAATTATCCATTTATTTTAGTTTATGTTCAATCAATTTAATGCATATTCTTCCGGATGAACCAAGTGGTAATCATCATTGTGGGAATCCATAAGTACCAGGATTCTTTATCAATGTTAGACATATTAAATAACATTCTAAGAATCCAAGAGATTACATCATTTATGTTAAGACTGAATATTAGAGACATTAACATTCATTGCTAGCCAAAAGGACCGGAATGGTTACAATCAATAATGAGATGCTAAAGAGTTTCATTTCTTTCGGACATTAAGGACAAATTTTTTCTAGATCTTGTTTATAGTAACTCAGCCTTCTCTCTAGTGAGGACAATCATTTTCAGACATTTTCAAATGAAAAGTTTAACCTTGTGAAGGGCTTTTTATTTTCCAAAGTTGTTACCAAATTCTCATACGGATCATTTGATTTTGTTGATTCCATAAATATGAATTAGAGGCCAAAGCTAATTCTCCAGGTTTTCTAAGGTTCCCAGATCATTGTACCTTCTCCATACTAAACTAAATACCTTTTTAGAATTAATTCAGCTGTGTTTAGGAAATAGAGCTTGAACAGAGAGGATCATTCCATATTCTAGGATTGCAAAGCATAAGATTATGCACATAGATTATATTTTGGAGCAAGATAGTTATTATTAGGAACATGAGGCTCATCAAGACCTTTAACCTATTTATCATACCAAACTAGAGTTTTAGTGCCACATCTAACTTCCTATCTATGAAATTTACTAACATTTTATAAACCTTTATATACCTTTCCAAATCCAGGAATTAAGTCATATTGTTTATCCTGCTGATGAATGAAAACACTACACGGAGGGTATTTAGGTTTCATGTTCTTCACCCAGAGTTGCTTTGATTTTGTACACGTTCTCCGAGCTAGTTTGGTAATTAGGCAAACTAGCTTGGAGAATGTGCACAAAATCAAAGCAACTTTGGGTGGAGATTACAAAATCTAAATAGTAACACTAGTTTTCAAATAATTAAAATCGAGTTCAACATTTTCGATTCTTGTTAAGTCAAAAATCAAGTTGAACAGTACCATATGCAGGATAGCTATATGAACTTAGAGTTGGAGTTCCGCTATTAATTATACGTTTCAAATGAAATTTTCTTTATTCTCGTAGGAAGGTCAAAGAAAAAAATCGGAACTATTAGATAAATTGTGAAGCTATTGAGGTTAAATCTAAAACTCGAAATATATTTCTAGGTATTCTATCTTTCGAGTGAATGTGATCTATCAACTCGCAACATCAATTTTTCTAAAGGTCATCCCGAAAAATTTTAGCTATATATCACTCCCCGATCCATCAAGACCTGATGTAGTGCGCTAAAAAATATCACTCTCTATATCATGTTCTCATTAAAAGTATATTTGCTTCTTAGACTACCATGCGAAATTTCATGATCGTGATTACACCCGGAGTAAAAGTTGGTATATGCCCACCATTTCAAGGATTTGGTGGTTCATTTTGAAACTCGGTGTTGATGGTGGTTTTTAGACAAGGGGTAAAATCGTGAAACCCCATGACCTAGTGTTACCCACAACACATTAACTAAGAGCATTTAACTCGTGTGTAAATAATTAATAGGGGTATTTTTCAAAATGCAGCATTAGGGTTTTCAACACAACCCTAATTCCAAAACCAAGCCGCACTCGCGCACCATGGCAGCAATGCTAAACCAAGCCGCACTCTGCGCACCATGGCAACCATGCCAAACCAAGCCGCACTAAACTGCGCATCATGGCAACCATGCTAAACCAAGCCGCATCGCGCACCATGGCAAAGAATGCCAAACCAAGCCGCACTCGCGCATCATGGAAACCATGCCAAACCAAGCCGACTCGCGCACCATGGAAGCAATGCTAAACCAAGCCGCACTCTACAGATCATGGCAGCAATGCTAAACCAAGCCGCACTCGCAAGACCATGGCAACAATGCTAAACCAAGCCGCATGACAAGACCCATGGCAAACTGCGCATCATACAAACAATGCCAAATCAGTCAAGACGCGAGCACCATGGCAACAATGCCAAACTAAGCCGCATCGCGCATCATTGACAACAATGCTAAACCAAGCCGCATATCGCACACCATGGCAACAATGCCAAATCTCCAAGCCGCTTGCGTCTTTGGCACACGCTAAATATTGACAGGCTTGCAAGACCAACTAGGTCAACATGGTCGCAGACATGCCATTGGCACATGCCAATACGTGCCGCAAGCCATATTCCAAGTCGCTATGCCATTGGCACACGCTAAATATAGCGCCCTAGGCTTGCAAGACTTGCAACTAGGTCAACATGGCCGCACATGCCATTGGCACATGCCAATACGTGCCGCAAGCCATATTCCAAGTCGCTATGCCATGGCACACGCCAAATATAGCGCCCTAGGCTTGCAAGACTTGCAACTAGGTCAACATGGCCGTGACATGCCATTGGCACATGCCAATACGAGCGCAAGCCATATTCCAAGTCGTTTTGCCATTGGCACACGCTAAATATAGCGCCACTAGGCTTTGCAAGACTTGCAACTAGGTCAACATGGCCGCACATGCCAATACGTGCCGCAAGCCATATTCCAAGTCGCTATGCCATTGGCACACATCAAATATAGCGCCCCTAGGCTTGCAAGACTTGCAACTAGGGTCAACATGGCCGCACATGCCATTGGCACATGCCAATACGTGCCGCAAGCCATATTCCAAGTCGCTATACCATTGGAACACACCAAATATAGCGCCCTAGGCTTGCAAGACTTGTAACTAGGTCAACATGGCCGCACATGCCATTGGCATGCCAATACGTGCCGCAAGCCATATTCCAAGTCGTTATGCCATTGGCACACGCCAAATATAGCGCCCTAGGCTTGCAAGACTTGCAACTAGGTCAACATGGCCGCACATGCCATTGGCACATGCCAATATGTGCCGCAAGCCCGTGCCGCAAGCCATATTCCAAGTCGCTATGCCATTGGCACACGCCAAATATAGCGCCCTAGGCTTGCAAAAACTTGCAACTAGGTCAACATGGCCGCACATGCCAACACGTGCCGCAAGCCATATTCCAAGCCGCTATGCCATTGGTACACGCCAAATATAGCCCTAGGCTTGCAAGACTTGCAACTAGGTCAACATGGCCGTACGTGCCATTGGCACATGCCAAACACACACTTTGGTAGCCTAACTTGCAAACCGTGTAACCTACCACCAAGGCATTCCGCACATGCCATTGGCACATGCCAAACACACACTAGTTTGGTAGCCTAACTTGCAAAACCATGCAACCTACCACCAAGGCATTCGCACATGCCATTGGCACATGCCACACGCGCCATTAGCAGCACCACTTGCACTCAAGGCGCAACCAACGAGATATCAACACAAAACCTGGGGATGCTTCTTTAGGGTTTTGGTTTGAAGCTATTACAAAGATGCAGCGTGCATACTACGCCACAATTAAGAAAGCGTGAATAGGAATAAAGCGGTCAAATAAAAGAGGAAATAATGGTGAAAATGTTTTCACCCATTAAACCATGCTGTTACCACCTCCTCCCATTATTTCACCCTTTACTCTCTTCCTCATGAGGCAGTGGTACATTTCAATCTCGACTTGTATAAATAGGTCTTACCTATTTCCACCAGACGACAAGTCTTGGTCATAAGAGAAATATACTACACTTACACTCTCGTAAAGGCAACTTTGCAAGCTCTCCCAAAAAAGCTTTCATCTCTTGCAAGCTTCCTAAGCTTTCACTTTCTCGATACAAGTCGAGATACTACTCTCCTCAACACCTTTCTTTGCTTCCCTCCCCAAATCAACCCTTCTCCTCCACTTTGTGACCGAAGCAAGTCCGGAACGGCCATTTCTTGGTTTAGGCCGGACTTGTACATTGATCTCTCGAATCTATAAAGTGCTCACGTGCAAGACATTTGTTTAGGGTTTGAACCAGTTTCTCACTCACCCACCGAAATTACCGAAATCAGCAGATAAACGATTTTTACCCATAAACAATTGGCGACCACAATGGGAGGATCGATCTATTCGGCCACAATGTCGATCGCATCGATCTCGTTCTTCGACCCGATGTCAAGATGGTAGGGGAAAGCGATCGATCCGAATCAATCGCCAGACGACCTTGCTACCGCTTGTAAACTACACCTAAAAACCGGGACTCGTTGAAGATGCTACCGCCGATTGGGGACTTGCACCAAGTCCGATTCGACAACCCTAATTTATCGCTTGTTAAAACTACACGTAAAACGGGGACTCGGGCCAAGAAGCTACCAAGAATTGGGACTTGCTGGGGATGCTACCAAAGAAAGCACAAAGAAAGAACCGCCTTTTACATGGAGAGGGGCGTGTTCGCAAAACCTATGAAGTGAGTAACAGCCGGGCAAGATATACATCTATTTTAGGTTTTTAGTAAAACCGTCATGCCATCGAGTCTTGTGCCTATTGCTAGCACACACTTTCATAAAAGCAATATTCTTTTCCCAAAACATAATCGTAGTCATATTACCAAAACCATTCATCCCTTAAATAATCCAATACCCTAAAAAGCTACCACTGTCTATCAAAGGTCAAGTTTTGAACCAGACATCCAATATATCTTTCAAAAAAAAAAAAAAAGAACCTAAATGAAAGTTTAATAAAAACGTTCAAGGAAAATCGACCAACAAGTCGACTTCTTCTTGAAAAAGTCAACTTTGCGTCCTCAAGAGTCGCTCTCTTCATAGTCAACATCTTGGAAAGCTTTGATTTCCATCTCCCGTCAGGCAATCTCCTCATGCGGAAAGGCTTTCGATTGCTCGCATCTTTCAACTTTGGATCTCTGCAAGGCCTTCGACAAACCACGAAGTATTAAACTCCTTATCTACGCACACGTCGCGATGGTGCTCCCAATCGGCAATAACGTCTTCGTAAACGGTGTGACCAGCTTACCTCACGCATATCCTCAATGGAAGATAAAGCCTCTTCCACACGCTTTAACTAGCCGCAAATCGACTAGTAACTTTCTTGTTTGTAGCCATATGTCCGTGCTTCTCCCAGATTCTCGTGTGCAACGCCTCATGCTTAGCCGCACGTCAAGCCGCCAACCAAAGACATGACCTCGGATAAGGAACCAAGTACGGGATCAAAAATGGCGCCGCAAGTGGCCTCACGACTCGTAAAGGGTCTTCTTCCATGTCTACGGCAACAACCATCGAGAATCATCCACCGTTTGAACCACGTCCCGTTCCTGCAGAATTGGCTAACTCCCATCTCCAAGTCACAGTGGACACCAAAGGCAAGTTTTCGTGTGACTCCACCCTAATCGCCTCCGAACCGGATTCCTCCCGCAAACTTGAGTTAGACATTTTTCAAAAGAAAATGTAAGAAGAAGAAAGAAAAGAAGCGAAACTCACCGAACCACTTCGAAGAAGAACCAAGGCCGCCGCAGGAATCACTCTCGCTTGTTGAACTTTCTTCTTTCTCCGACTCATCACCGCTATGAGTAGGCTCGGCTTTCACGAATTCCTTGAAGAAACCGCCGTCTCCGGCAACGCAAGGGCAAGGAAAGCATTAACACTCACCGAAGCCTCGGAGGAAACAAGACACATATTCTCAAATGAAATTCACGTGTTTTGAGACAAACCAATGAAGAGGCGACACATACCGGTTATTGGAAGAATCGAAAGACACAAGAGCCGTGGGAGGATCTTGTGAAACCGTCTGGAACCCGCCAAAGACGGTTCTTCGTTCTCCGTTCCTTGGCCCGGGGGCTTTCCGAATTGCTAGGCAACTTTCGCTGGGATCTCTCAACATTGATACTCCTTCGTAACTGCTGGGAAGGTTTGCAACGAACGTTTTCCACCACGTTATTCACAAAATCTCGGATCATAGTAAACTCGTTGCACCAAAACTCATTATAGCCGAAGGTCGTCAAGTTACTCTTCCCATTTGAAAGAAGGAAAGACGGATACCCGGCTTAAGAACATCAAGCGTCAAGGGCGACGCGCAATGAATCTTTAGGGATCACCGGCCAAAACAAGAGGCACCCTTGATCGAAACCCATGTGACGAGCAAGACGGCCAATATTATAAGCAACTATCTCGAAAGATCCCACGAAGAAAGACGGTATATAACAAGGCGAGCAGCTCTGAATGAACAAGTTTTCACCAAGACTCAAATCGTCATGAGAAGACAAAGACGTGAGCGGAGCGAAGAAAAGGTGTCCATTTGAATCACCGACTTATGGATCGCCCCATGAACGAAAAATTGATTTCATGCAACTTATCAAGAAAACTAACCAAGCTCACGCCAACTCTTGACGCCTGTTCACCCATCGAAGAATTCAAGAGCCCCCAACTCACGTGGGAAGCGAAGGCAATGTTTCGAGCATACTTCTCAAGTGCTCCCATAGCCGACTTGCGTAAAAGCAACGCACATATGAATCCACTTTCATGAAACCATTCAAACTTGCATGTTCGCAACTAGGTGATCCAGATGGCACATACAGTGGAACCAAGGAATGGACTTTTACAACCTAAGAACTTCACCCTTTGCCAACTTCACAGCCGATCTCTAACAGCTCCAGTCTTATTCCTTTCTTGCCGGAATCGTCATCAAAATGTCTCTGGATAACCAGAGAGCCAAAATGTCTGCGACATGAAGATCACCGCTTCGTCGTGCTCCAACTCGTCCGAAACCATTGAGATATCCACCAACCGTAAGGGCACCTTTCATCCTCTTTGGGCAGAATCCTTCGACTTCGCAATGGAGTCTTTCCGAGCAAAATCCCCAACTTAGCGGCCAGGTCATCCCGCATCTTCACCTCACTTTCGGATAATTGGATTCTAAGATTCCTAGCACGAAGATTCAAGCAAGAGAGCCACACTCTCCAAGGAGAAAGTTATCTCACCCCATCTACATAAGATTGTATGGGTGTCCGAACACCATCCGAGATGAAAGCAACCAAGCCCGGGATGTCCTTCCTAATTTGGAGATTTACTCAAGTCTTGACAAAGATCAATGACTCGCGCTCGAGTCAAGTTGGTATTTATACGCTCCCGCTCACCATGAACTCAACCCATCCGTCAAAAGAACGCAATGGACTTTGACACATCCTCGAAGTCAATGTTGGAAGAGGAATATACCCTTTATGAAGACAACCGAATGGTGCCTTCAGGCGAACCGAACGTGTCTTCCCGTCATCCTCACCACCGGTTAGCAAAATCGACGAAACTCCGGGGGTGATTCTTCCGAGCAGGGCGAGGGCTCTAGTGAAGAATTCATCATCTATGTTCGGCTTGGAATTATGAGCATCCTTCGACGAAGTGAAATTTGTCTGTGTAACATCTTATCGAATTCCTTCATAACAATTTGGTAATAAGATGTCCGCACAAAACAAACGAAGAAAGACGAAGTTATCTCCCTGACACATAATCGTACCCAAAAAAAAAAAAAAAAGAGAAAGGGTAGGAAGACATATTTTATTCGAGTTCAAGACTATATACGCAGTATTTTTAGTTCGAGACTATATACGCTTTGACATTCTATACGGGTACAAGTGTGTCTACAGATTATCCTTCTTCTAGTTCAAAAATATATGGAGCATTCTTCTATTGGTTCAAAATCGCGCGTGGTACTTCTCTCAAGAAGCAAAAATCATATATACAATATTTCCTGCTGGTTCGAAGTCATATGAAGCATATACATGATTCTTCTTCGGGATTCATACATGGTTTCTACGGGTTCGAAATGCACACGCAGATTTTCTTCAGTGGTTCAAATATTTCTTTCAGACCGAAAATTCATATATGCAATATTTCCCACGGGTTCAAACAATATATGCAAGATTCCCTTGGTCGCATACGTACAATATTTTCTACAAGAGGCACGCCAAGGAATCATATGCAAGGATTGTGGAAGCGCCTACTCTTAAGGTTTATACCTATGAAAAAAAAAAAGAGAGAAGAAGAGTACTCAAGACATACCTCGGAAGCTGGTTTCTCTTTTGCCGCTAGTATGAAAAGAGGAAAGAATAAAGCAGTAATGGGGAGAAAGGGGCTTTATGTATATATATATATACATATATAGGCGTGAAAGACTTTGAAATAAGGAAGGATTCCCTTTCACCAAAATCACGCGTGTAAGAAACGGGCCCACAAAGAGTGACTTCCCAATGCCGCCCAAGTCACGCCGTGCAAGCATGGTTTCAAATTGGACCCCCCACCAATCGCGACTTCTCAATGCCGCCAAGCCACGCCCGGCAAGCACGCACGGCTTACACTTCGCGCCGGGTCCCACCAGCCTAGCTAACCAGCTTTCCCAACTCACGCCAACTTCCCAACGCCCAAGCCGCACCGGCCCCACCAATTTCACCGACACCTGCCAAGCACACACGGCTTACACTTTGCATACGGTCCCACCGCCTAGCCAACTCAATTTCCCAACTCACGCCAACTTCCCAACGTCGCTAAAGCCGCATCAGCCCACCAATTATGCCTGACCTCCCGATTTGTGCAAACTACCGCAGGCAAGGATTCCAAATCCTATTTATAAAAGGTCGACAAGCCTCTTTCAATTTTCTTTACGGTTTCTTTGTTAATAGTTTGTCACCATCTTATGCTTACCTCGCAACAAAGCCCCGTTCCGAGCTGCAGGGGACTTAATGTTGATGGTGGTTTTTTTAGACAAGGGTAAAATCGTAAAACCCCATGACCTAGTGTTACCCACAACAAATTAACTAAGAGCATTTAACTCAGGTGTAAATAATTAATAGGGGTATTTTTCAAAATACTGGGATTAGGGTTTTCAAACACGTAACCCTAATTCCAAAACTAATCCGCACTCGCGCACCATGGCAAAGAATGCCAAACCAAGCCGCACTCTGCGACCATGGCAACCATGCTAAACCAAGCCGCACTCACAAGATCATGGCAACCATGCCAAACCAAGCCGCACTCACAAGCACCATGGCAAAGAATGCTAAAACCAAGCCGCACTCTCCGCGCACCATGGCAACCATGCCAAACCAAGCCGCACTCCGTGCATCATTGACAACAATGCCAAACCAAGCCGCATACTGCACACCATGGCAACAATTCCAAATCTTCAAGCCGCTATGCCTTTGGCACACGCCAAATATAGCGCCCTAGGCTTGCAAGACTTGCAACTAGGTCAACATGGCCGCACATGCCATTGGCACATGCCAATACGTGCCGCAAGCCATATTCCAAGTCGCTATGCCATTGGCACACGGCAAATATAGCGCCCTAGGCTTGCAAGACTTGCAACTAGGTCAACATGGTCGCACATGCCATTGGCACATGCCAATACGTGCCGCAAGCCATATTCCAAGTCGCTATGCCATTGGTACACGCTAAATATAGCGCCTAGGCTTGCAAGACTTGCAACTAGGTCAACATGGCCGCACATGCCATTGGCACATGCCAATACGTGCCGTAAGCCATATTCCAAGTCGCTATGCCATTGGCACACGCCAAATATAGCGCCCTAGGCTTGCAAGACTTGCAACTAGGTCAACATGGTTGCACATGCCATTGGCACATGCCAATACGTGCCGCAAGCCATATTCCAAGTCGCTATGCCATTGGCACACGCCAAATATAGCGCCCAGGCTTGCAAGACTTGCAACTAGGTCAACATGGCCGCACATGCCATAGGCATGCCAATACATGCCGCAAGCCATATTCCAAGTCGCTATGCCATTGGCACACGCCAAATATAGCGCCTAGGCTTGCAAGACTTGCAACTAGGTCAACATGGCCGCACATGCCATTGGCACATGCCAATACGTGCCGTTAAGCCATATTCCAAGTCGCTATGCCATTGGCACACGCCAAATATAGCGCCTAGGCTTGCAAGACTTGCAACTAGGTCAACATGGCCGCACATGCCATTGACACATGCCAATACGTGCCGCAAGCCATATTCCAAGTCGCTATGCCATTGGCACACGCCAAATATAGCGCCCTAGGCTTGCAAAACTTGCAACTAGGTCAACCTGGCCGCACATGCCATTGGCACATGCCAACACGTGCCGCAAGCCATATTCCAAGCCGTTATGCCATTGGCACACGCCAAATATAGCGCCCTAGGCTTGCAAGACTTGCAACTAGGTCAACATGGCCGCACGTGCCATTGGCACATGCCAAACACACACGCCTCGGTAGCCTAACTTGCAAACCGTGCAACCTACCACCAAGGCATTCCGCACATGCCATTGGCACATGCCAAACACACACGCTGGTAGCCTAACTTGCAAAACCATGCAACCTACCACCAAGGCATTCCGCACATGCCATTGGCACATGCCACACGCGCCATTAGCAGCACCACTTGCACTCAAGGTGCAACCAACGAGATATCAACACAAAATCGGGGATGCTTCTTTAGGGTTTTGGTTTGGCATGTCACAAAGATGCGCCGTACACTACGCTCACACAATTAAGAAAGCGTGAATGGGAATAAAGCGGTCAAATAAAAGAGGAAATAATGGTGAAAACGTTTTCACCCATTAAACCATGCGATTACCACCTCCTCCCATTATTTCACCCTTTACTCTCTTCCTTCATGAGGCCGTGGCACGTTTCAATCTCGACTTGTATAAATAGGTCTTACTTATTTCCACCAGACGACAAGTCTCGGTCAGAGAAATATACTACACTTACACTCGTAAAGGCAACTTTGCAAGCTCTCCCAAAAAAGCTTTCATCTCTTGCAAGCTTCCTAAGCTTTCACTTCTCGATACAAGTCGAGATACTACTCTCCTCAACACCTTTCTTTGCTTCCCTCCCCAAATCAACCCTTCTCCTCCACTTGTGACCGAATCAAGTCCTGGAACGCCATTTCTTGGTTTAGGCCGGACTTGTACGCATTGATCTCGAATCTATAAAGTGCTCACGTGCAAGATATTTGTTTAGGGTTTGAACCAGCTTTCACTCACCCACCGAAATTACCGAAATCAGTTGAGAAACGATTTTTACCCATAAACACAGCAACGATGTTTTACCCATGTCCAATAGGTTAGCCTTTTATATGCCTTCTATCTCGTATTTCAATTTTTTATGCAACAATAAAACTCTTGAATCATATCTTATCTTCTTTATCTCGCATTTATATTTTCACTATATTAAGTTTTCCTAGTCTTTGTATATTGTTCACCTTATGGACGATCGTGGTGAGCCTCGCTCTTCCCTTCGTAAATGAAGCTCGGAAATTGCTTCACACCGTGCATTGGTTACGCGACAATCCTCTTACAACCGCTTGAGTTCTTACAGGCTACAAGTAGCTTTCAGACATCATTTAACACTTCGAATGTTATAGCTTCTTGGCATCTGGAAAGCGTCAATCGGAAATGCAAGTATCTCCTTGCTGATCTTCCACATATTTCATGTCAACATCTTAATCGGTCTTACAACAACGCGACTGACTACACCAAAAGCGGTCAGGATATCTTTGTCTGCAATCGGTCTTACAACAACGCGACTGACTACACCAAAAGCGGTCAGGATATCTTTGTCTGCAATATAGGTCGACACATCTACAAAAATACTTACATGTATCCATTGATTTTTCTAAGTTATTTTTCAATATAGCTTGATTAATATATTTGTGCTTTCATCAGGAAATAATAAGATAATTTCGCACTTGCATTTACACGATTTATAAAGAGGATATATCAAACTTTTCGAGAGGTACCAACCTAAAAATCCGATGATCAATTATTTTGTGATATTTGGAGTATCCTGTGAAGGTTTGATATCCCTGGTATCAATTGTGCATTTGAATCCAACATAGTAACAGTATATACTTCCAAGCAAAAAAGTAAGGAAATTAAAAGATTATACCGCCATCTCCAAAATATCATATACCCACCCAATTGTTGCGTACTAATTGGATGTACGAGAATCAAATCTAATGCATTTATTTTGGAGTTTGATGATCAATAAATAAATCATTTTTTCAATAACTTACGCCTCGATTCCTAAATAGATGAGTTAGTCCAAGTTTGCACAATTCTTAAGGCAAGGAGAAGAAGTGAGTATTTTGAAGTACTTTTGCAATTAGAGTAGCAGCGGGTCCGCGGCCGCGAGGATGTCATCATAAGCTATTCAGTATATTTTTCCTACATAACTACAGCTGGCAAACTCATGATACTAAAACTAAGTCCCTTATCTAATAAAATAAAATCAGAATAATCCTCTCCACATATTGACTTTGAATGTAAATCAATCCAAAGTATTTTTAGAGAAACACCAAAATGTCTGATAAATTTAATGAAGTAGAAGATGATGATGATTAGGCTCATAAATCAATCCCATATATATTAGATGATGATAAAGATGAATATGAGATTCTCTCCCTCTTTGATTAGTTGTGTACTTGTGCTATTTCAATTTTCTGTGCTTATTAGTTCTGATTGGGAAAAAAATTTAGGGGGTAATTTGATCTTGGGGATATCTGAGAGCTACATTATTTTCGTATTTAAAAAAAAAAAAAAAAAAAAAAAGAGGGAAGAAGAATTAGGGAAAAAAATTGGCCCAAAATTAATTCTGTTACATTACAATATAATTCAATAAGTGGGTTATTCTTGTTCAAAATCATGTTAACTTCCAACTTTAATTTTGTCTCAATCTTATGATGCAAGAGGAAAAAAATATGCACTCACCGTTTGCTTTCTTCGATCATATACTGTCGAGTTCATGGCATAATATCAAAGATCTGGATTGATTGTCCTAGATCTGGATTGTGTTAGTTGTCCAAGTTATAGAGTTTTCCTAATATAATCACTTAAGCTACTGCATGCATTTATTTTATCAGTCAGTGTCACAGTGATATATACTGATATGCAGAAGAAGATGGAAGATGGAAGTAAACAAGACAGAAAGATTCTAAAAGGTATAAATGAAAGTAAATTCTAGGGACTTATTTCTAATAACAGGAGTTTGCCAGTTATAGTCTTTTAGGTAGAATATCCCGAATTTAATCTAATCGTACGTTCTAAAGTCCAATGGTGAATAAGCTGTTATCTTATATTGACGTCCCGCGCGGGACATCACTGCTCTTGCAATTATGCCCTTATGGATAATAACTAGTAAAATTTTGAAATGATTTATTTCTTAAACTATATGATGGATATTTATAAACTTTATACCAATGAAAAGCATTTTAAAACACATGCGAATCTAATATAAACATGACTATCAAATTATACATATTTCTTATATTAACAATAATCAATTAAAATGATAGTTTTACGATCATCCATCGTTTAGCGATATAAATCACCTATTAGTGGGATAAAATTTAAAAATGAATAAGTCGTATATTTAGGAACGGACGGGGCATTTATAGGTCATCTAGTTTCTTAATAACTTATTTGCTAATTCAAATATTATAGTCACCAGATTCTTCACAAAACATGTACAAAAACAATCTTCTGTCATCGTGTTCGTCATGATGTCCTTTTAAGAGAGATGCTTAGTCCCTATTGGCCCGTTTGTAACATCAATTAAAACCCAAAAATCAATTAATTAATCAAAGATTATATGAGCTTATCTGTAGCAGATTGGCTTGACAGACGATGTGAAACCCTCTCTTTTTCAACTTCTCCCTCTGTTGTCTTGACTTTTCCCCACAATTTTAAAGACTTTTTTTTCCCCCTTTTCATATCTCTTTTTCTGATCTCATGAAATTTGATTAATAAACACTTAATCGCTCTTTTATCAACTTACTAACCACTGTTCTGTTAAGTAATTAATTAATGAACGAACCAAAAGTAAGCTTCCCCAGCATTTCCTCCGTTCACAACTTGTTTCATAAAATTTAACAAATAAACGTGGGAAGGGCATTTAAACTATAATAATGCTGGATGAATCTAAGTAAAAAGTTCCCATTGACATTATTTATGGTGCATATGGATATATTCCCTAAAGGTTATCAATCAAACTTTTTATAGGGGTGTTTAGTTTGTTAGCTAGGGAGCAAGAGCGTAAGTCAGCAGGAGTTAGCTTGGCAATCCCCTTGCATCAATTCCCAAGTGGTTAAAAGAAATTCGAAGTTGTTAGGTTCCCTATTAGGCTATTACTATATTCCACCAAATTCCAAGTTGTTGTACAGTTAATCCTTATGGTGCATCAAATTCAACATTCAACTTCAAGACACGTTATCTTCAATCTGATACTAACTCTTACTCCCTAAATCCCTATTATATATTCAGAGTTTAGAAATTTTCTAGTCCCATTAGATAGGCGGAGCTCCTGTTCCAAAGTCATTTTTTCCACATACGCCCCTATTAATGATGCATGGGTATCATACAATTTAGTTTACATGTGAGATAGAGATAAATAAAATAATATTTGTATTGGAACTGTAGACGTAGAAAATCCTACTACTACATCCAAAAGATTTCAGACGTATGCTAAGAAGTAAATAAGCAAAAGACATAGAAGAACACAAGATGTACGTGGTTCGGCATGATTACCTACGTCCACGGGGGTTAAGGGATGATCTTATTACTTCACACAAGATTACAAGGATCCAATACACTCAACAATGCTCTCTCAACAATACACTCAACACTGCTCTATCACTTCTCTTTCTTACTCTCCAAAAAATCCTCCCTTTACCTTTCTACAGGATCTCTATTTATAGTTGCAGGTGGTGATACATCGATATTACAGTGTTGAGCCTGGTGTAGCTTCCTGGATGTTCTTCTCGGGCGACTTGCGGATGCTTCAGTCGATCTCTCCTTTTGCTCGAGCCGAATCATCTAGCCGAGTGGTGTCATCACCCGATGTCGTTCGTTTGGTGGAGGTGATCGATGTCGCCCTTCAGATTCTTGGCCGAGTCTTGCTTCGACCGAGCTTCTCTTATCTCTTCACCAACCCCTGTCAGTGCATTAATTATCCTCGAACTCGATGAGCATCACATCGCAGCTTTTCTCCTTTATGTCGACCTCTCGAGCTGTCTCCATTCCTCTTTCCTCGCACCTGTGCCTCGATGAGATGATTCAAAGTGCTTCTAGTACTTGTTTCTCTTGGTGCACCCTTGGCTGTGGATGGTTCCACCTGTCTCTGTGGATTATTTGCACCTACATTTATGCCCCTTCTTCCACTCGTGTGATCGACACGTGGGGAAGAAACCGCCTCGTCTTCCAACGTCCTCAGTCATGCCGGGTTCTGCGCCATGCTGTTCCCCACTTTCCTCATTTGCTGCAACCGGTTTACCTTCCTCGTCGGTTACCACAGGTGAGGTTTATAAGTCCGATCCTTAAACCTCATTCTCTCTTTACTTTTCCTTAGCCATTTTTTCTCCACTCTCTCCGTTCTCCTCTGCTTTTTTCCTCGCCATTAGTTATCCTCTCCATAGGTTTCCTTCCTTCTTCCTTCACTGTCATGGGTCTTCTCGGTCTCCGTTGCCGCTGCAATTTCCAATTCCGGTAGTATTTTTACTCCTCCTGTCGTTTTCTCTACCAGCTTTCATGGCGTCTTCAACTCCTTCCATGGCGGAAAAAAGGTGCGTGAGCTATGTGTTTTCTGATGAAGACGGTGTACCGCTTGATTCTCTGTTTGTTATGGAGAGACCTTCTAGGCATGATTATCGTGCTCTGTATTCTATCTTTTCTGATAATCCTTCTTCGTTTTCATGTAGGGCTGACAAGAGAACTGCCAGAGACTTGTCGGATGAATAATTCGTCCAACAGTTGAAAGATGAATTCGATCTTCATGGCTATGACGTCAGGCTCTTGTCGGGCCAAAAAGGCGTTTTAAAGAAGGATGATGTTCTAAAGTTTCCTCACTCGGCCGAGGCGACCATTGTCACTGTGGGTCGGCTAGAGCTCGGGCTGCGTTTTCCTTTGTACGATCCTAGCCGCTCATTTTGGTACGAGGCTCTTTCTAAGATCCGCCCGTCCCGTGCCTTGGCTCAGTGGAATGGCAATACCTTTCGTATTTTGTCCGAGTGGGAGAGGCGCAGTCGAGGCGAGTGTACTCCTACTACCTCCGGTCTACCTACGATCCTTCCTGTGCGGGTGACTATACTCCCGCCGTTTTGTTGATAACTATCGGAGCGGGACTCGCTACCAATGGTGACCTTGCTGGTTTTTCTGCTAGCCCTCATCGCCATAAAACTCTTCATGAGGGTGTCAATAAGCTTTTGTTGGACGAGGATCCCGAGGGGAAAAGTTCCAACAGGCATGCCCGTCATACTAGTGATGCGGCTTGGGACCGAGTTCCTTTGGCTATCTCTGGTCCCCTTCTGAGTGGCAATTTTCCTCCTCCGTCCAAGCCTTATCCCTTCTGGGTGGTCTATGTTGATCGAGTAAGTATGTTTCTTGGCTTTAGATTTATTTGATCGGCTCGGGCGACTGATAGGGCGATGTTTCAATTTCTGTGTTTTTTTTCAGTCCAAGTTCCAGAACGTTCCTTCTGATTCTCTCGTTCTTCGCAAAAGGGATAGGGGTTCTGGCGCAGGGGCCAAGGAGGAAACAAGGAAGGTAACAAATATATTAATCCTTGTTTGCAGTACATGTACTTGCCCCTATTTGTTTCCTTGAATGGTTCTGACATTGGCTCATGCGAAGAAGCTGAGGGCCGATGATGCTGGAGGTACTTCGGCGAGGGATGGTGAGGATCTCGAGGATCGGCTGCCTTTATCACATTTCATGAGGAAGTCGCCTCAGAAAACTTCTGATGTTTCGTCTACCCTTGTAGGTGGGAAGCCCAGTGGAAATGGCAAGGAGACTAAGGGCGATTTATGCGTCCCAGAAAAAATTGTGCCCCAGAAGTCAGCTGGTAGAGGGGTTGTTCTTGCCGATGGTGTTGTGTATCTTGAGTCTGATGGTGATGATGATGATGATCTTTTTGATGGAGAGGACGAAGCCGATGGTGACGAAGAGGAGCCGAAACAATCGGAGAAGTCTGGTGGAAATAATGTGGGTACTCGGGAAGTAGAGAACACCACTTGGGGCGAGTTTCTAGAGCCCCTTTCTCCCGTGGTTCCTAATTCGTGTGGAGCAAAGACTCTTTTACCTGTCTCGTGCCCTATGTGCAATTCCCTTGGAGCTCTTATTTCTCCCGATTTTGCCTCGCTGTCGGATGAAGATAAGATCAAAGCGGTCTCGTTATATGATGCCGGCCTGAAGAGTACTTTTGACCTGCTGGTGAGCTGTGTTGATCAGGTCATGCATTCATGTTATAGGGTAAGTGCTAATGTTGTTGGTGTTTGTGGGATGGCAATCGTTTGTTGCTAAACGCCGCCATTGGGCCGTAGGGAGGTTGCCAAAGAGAGAATCTTCGTCTCTTATTACAAGCAAGAGCGAGCGATCCCGGGCCGGAAAACGACTAGCCGAGACCCAAGGTAGTTACTTAGCTTTCACGTGTTTATGATTGATTCTGTAGTGCCAATATCCTGAGTTTAGTACTGCCTTCCTATCCGAAACTTCTAGTGTGAAGGCCGATGCTGCTACGAGGTATCGTTTTTTGAAGAGAGAAATTAATATAGAACGGGATCACGTGTCGAATTTACAACAGAGGATTGTCAACAAGGATGATAAAATCGATCGTCTGGAAACCGAGATTGAGGGTCTGCAGACCCAACTGCATCGTTATGAGACTTTTGAGTATGTCCCCGAGGAAATTGATAATCTTAGGGCGAGCTTAGCTCGGTTCCAAGGTATTGTCGCCGATAAAACACTATTAGCCGATAACTTAGAGAGTCAATGTGGTCGGCTAAGGCTTCAGGTTCGAGACTTGCACGCAGATCGCCTTCGGATCCTGGGGGAGAAGGATGCTGCCGAGAAGTGTAGCCAAGAATCCCTTGAGAAGCTCAGAGAGTCCAAGAAAGTTTCTGAGGAGTTGGAGTGGGTTCGCGCTCAATTATCAGGTTTGCAGATAACCCATTCCCGGCAGAGGGCCGAATGGAGTGATCATAAGAAGTACTGCCCCTCTAATGAGTTTAACGAACAACGATATCTAGAACTTTCTTCAAAAATGTCTTCTCTCGAGTGTAGCTTGTCTGAGTCTGAAGAGACCATTAGAGTAGTTACCCCTTTATTGGAAGGTGGTGTGCCTTGTATTGTGTTTTCCTTATCGTTGTCTTAGTGCTGTTATTATATAACTGACCGCTCTTATTGTTTTGGCAGCCGAGCAGAGGAAGGTGGCATCGTTGGAAGAGGAGAATGCCCGATTGAAGGGGAAGGAGTCTCAATTACTCGAGCGGGTAGCCACTGCCGAAGCGGCGTCGATGCAGCTGACACAGGATCTCACTACTGAAAAGGCGAAGTTTAATGATGAGCTCGTTGCGAAGGTCAAAGCCGGTGTAAAGGCGGTGCTTGATAAGAAGCGAGCCGATGCTGCTGCTAAGAGGGCGATTCCGGGGCCGGTTCCTTCTAAAGAGTAAGCTTGTCTTTTGTAGCGCTGCGTCGCTATCTTACCCTTTGCCATAGGTTGTAATCCGTTCGAACACCTTTAATTTCTCGTACACTTTTTTAATGGGGTGCTGCGTCGGTTTGGTTGTTTTTCTTACTATCCGACACTATTATGCATGTTACCGTTCTTATTTATGTTACGCCGACGATGTGTGGTTTATTTTTGCGACTAAGTAATGTATACCTGCATAAATATGAGTAGATCGGTTAAGCGTAAACGCCGTTTCTGTCGAACACACTCAACAGGGAGGGTCATCGGGCCCAATGCCATGTCCCGATTGAGGTATCTCATCACCGTCTTTATAGATCTAGTGGCAGGGTGGTTGGTCCTTCCTAGTTTCTATGGGATCGATACCCCAAGAAGTTATCAATTAACTTTCTTTGGCAAGTGATTTCGGCCACTTGCGAGGGGAGCAATGTTGTCGACTCGATTGACGAGTACTCATGCCTCGACAATCGGCCACTGGCTTCCAACCACTAGGGCCCTAAGGCTACCTCGGCACTTGCACACTGCCGTCGCCCCGAGTTCGAATAGCCCGTCTTAGTGATAGTCGCCCCGGCACTTGCACAATTCCATCGCCCCGGGTTCGAAACGACCATTCGAGTGTAAGCCGCTCCGACACTTGCATAATGCCATCGCCTCGGGTTCGAAACGGCCATTTAGACGCAATTGTCACATTTCCAACCCCACGTGGCCTTTCAAGGAAATAGCTGACAATGTATTATACCTGTTGTTAGGGGTGATATAGCTTTAATCGCTTAGCATCCTGTGGTCGTGGCTCGGGTGTTCCGTCTGGTTTTAGTATCTTGTATGCTCCTTCACCGACTTTTTCAACAATGGTATAGGGTCCTCCCCACCGTGCTGCTAGCTTTCCGCCTTTTTTATCACGCTCATAACTGGGTAGATCCTTTAGTACCAATTGCCCCGGCTAGAATTCTCTTGGTCGGACCCGCTTATTGTATTCTCGTTGTATTCTTCGCTGGTAATTTTCCATCTTTTGTAGGGCCATCTCTCTTGTTTCTTCTAGGTCGTCGAGCTTGGCCAAGATAAGATCCACCGAGATGTTTCGCCTCCATGCTTCGGTCCTTGTTGTAGGTATCATCGCCTCTGTCGGGAGGATAGCCTCAGTCCCATATGTTAGCATGAAAGGTGATAACCCGGTTGCCTCTCTGCGAGTTGTCATATATGCCCATAAAACGTTATAAAGTTCTTCACACCATTATCTGTATTCTCCATCAAGCTTCTTTTTCAAGTTGTCGGCGATGGTTTTGTTTGTGATCTCGGCCTGTCCGTTACTCTGAGGGTAAAGGGGTGTGGACTTGCTCTTTCGGATGTTGTAGGTATTGAACAGCAAGTCGATATTCTTAACTCCGTAGCTGTTTTCCATTGTCCGAGACGATTCTTTGGCAGGTACTCCAAAGCGACATATGATGTGTTCCCAAATTGAATCGAAAAACATCCCTATCCCGGATATACTTCAATGGGGCAGCCTCTACCCATTTAGTAAAGTAGTTTCGTAGACACGATCAAGTATTTTCTCTTCCCCGACCCGACATATAGCGGTCCCACGATGTCGATCCCCCATTTGGCGAAGGGCCACGGACTGATTAATGAGTTTAACGTCACTGCTGGTGCATGTATCTTCTTGCCGAATTTTTGACACTCATCACAAATGAGGGCCATATGCTTTGCATCCTCATTCATGTAAGGCCAAAAATATCCCATAGTCTTGGCTTGTGCTGCTAGGCTACGGCCCGAGCTGTGATTTCCTGCGGCCCCATAATGCAATTCGTTCAAGATAGTGTGCCCCTCTTCTTTACTTAGGCACCTTAATAATGGTCCCAGGTATGATTTTCTGTACAGAGTGCCATCTCGGAGCTCGTATGCAGCTGCCTTGCTCTTGATTTTGTTGATCTCGGGTCGCCCCTTGGGTAGTTTTCATGTTTCAAGATACTCGTGGATCGGTTTCCTCCAGTCATCGGGCTTATACTGATCGGTAGTGGTTGCTGCTACATGTGCGCTGATATCTACCGTCTCGGGCACTGAAGGCATTAAGATTCTCATAATTCTGATGCCCTCAACACTTGCATTTGTTAACATGGAAGCGATGTATGCTAGGGCGTCCGAGTGGCGATTATCTTTCCTACATATGTGCCGGAACTTGATAGTTGGTATTTGGCCGATGTAAAGTTGGGCGAGCTCCCAATATTTTTGTAACAGTGAATCATGTATGGAGTACTGCCCGCTGATTTGTCGGATGACTAGCTGAGAGTCACTTGTTAATCTTACGTCTTGAATTCCCATTTCCACTATCAGGCGCAGAGCATGTATCACCGCTTCGTATTCTGTGACGTTATTGGTAGCCTTAAATTCGAGTCTAAACGAGTGGACCATCTTTTTTCCTTTTGGCGTCGTGAAGACCAACCCTAGGCCTGACCCGTCTTTATTTGATGATCCGTCTACAAAAACTTCCCATCGTGCCGGGTTACATGTCTCGAGTAGGTCGGAAGGGTCCTCTTGGTCTTCCTCCATTCCTAGGATGTCTTCCACTTCATCTTCGTCGCTCAGGGGGAAGTCTGCTAGGAAGTCTGCCACTGCCTGTGCTTTAACTGTTGTTCTCATTTCATAGAAAATATCGAATTGCTTGACCTGTGCGCTCCACTTGGAGATCCGCCCTGATCTGGCTGCATTGTCGAGTACTGATTCTATGGAGGATTTGGTGAGGACCCGAATTTTGTGGGTTTGGAAATACGTCCAAGCTTTTGAGTTGCGAATACTAGTGCTAATATCACCGCTCGATTCGGGTGTAGTTTCTCTCCGCCGGGTTCATAGTTTTACTTATGAAATATTAGGCTTTTCTTCCGCTCCTACGTTCTTGACTAATACGGCGCTAATGGCGTAACTAGTCGCCCTAGGTATAGGGTTAGTACTTTCGGGCTCGGGCCTTTGTAACACCGGTAGGCTCGCGAGATGCTGCTTAATTTTCTGAAATGCCTCCTCGCATTCCTCAGTCCATTTGAACTTTTCTCCTTTCCTCAACGTCCCGAAGAAGTCTTTGCACTTGTCGGATGATCGAGAGATGAATCTCCCTAAGGCTGCCAAGTTCCCGTTTAGCCGTTGTACATCCTTAATTGTCACGGGTGATGGCATTTCTACTACTGCTCGGATCTTATCTGGGTTTGCTTCGATACCTTTGTCGGTAATTATGTACCCTAGAAATTTGCTCGGGGTGACCCAGAAAGTGCACTTAGCAGGATTCACCCTCATCTTGAATCTTCTCATAGTTTGGAATATGTCTCGGAAATCGTCGATGTGGTTGGTGGCTACCTTGCTTTTGACCAGCATGTTGTCCACATATACCTCGATGGTGTTATGTATTTTATCTTCGAACATATCTTCTACTAATCTTTGGTATGTGGCGCCTGCGTTTCTTAGTCCGAACGGCATTTTGGTGTAACAATATAACCTCTCGGGGTGTGAAGAATGATGTGTGTTCTTGGTCCTCGGGGGCCATGGGAATCTGGGTTGTACCCCGAGTACCCGTCCATAAGTGTTATTGCCTTGTATCCGACTATGGATTCTACTAGCCGATCGATGTTGGGAGAGGGAAGCTGTCCTTCGGCAAGCTTTATTCAAATCATCAAGTCGATGCGAGCACGCGAACGCCTCCATTCCTTTTGGGGACTATCACCATGTTAGATATCCATTGTGGGTATTGGGATTTTCGAATGATTCCTGCTACATGTAACTTTTTTAGCTCGGCCTCCACCGCCGCTTGTAGCTCGGGTGCAATTCGTCTCATCTTTTGTCGGACGGCTTGACCTTGGGGTCTATTCTCAAGTGGTGTGAGCAGACTTCCGGGTCAATTCCTTCCATATCGTGCATTTGCTGTGCGAATACGTCCATGTGCTCTTTCAAGAGAGTTATCACTGCCGTTGTCTGTTCGTCCGTTAATAGAGACCCCACTCTCACCATTTTAGGCTCTTCCTCAAAGGTCTAAGTTAACTTGTCGGGTGGATTCTAAAGCCGAGAAATTAGGCTTTGGTTCATCGACTGTTGTCGGCTCCTTTGATTGCTATAAGATCTCCTCCTTGTCAGCTTCGTAGGTGGTGATGTCCTGTGATATTACCTTTTCTAGCTCTTCCCCCGCTTTTATTTCCCTAGCTTTGTTATTTTCCTGTCGTTTCCTCGATCGTCTTTCTTCATTTTGCTGGATGTCGATTTGCACGCATTGTCGTGCAGCCTGGGGGTCGCCCAATACCTCCACTACCCCTCGATAGGATGGAAACCGCAATCTTTGGTGGTAGGCCGAGGCGACCCCTTTTATTCCTGCTAACCAGGGTCGGCCAAGGATCGCTTCATAAGGCGACACAACGTCGACCACACAAAAGGTGGTGAGTGTGTCTAGGAACCCTTCGCCGTCCGAGACTCTAAGGGTGACTTATCCTTTTGGTACCGTCACTGTACCGTTGAAGTCGTAGATTCGGTAGGTCGACGGGATTAGGATGTCATCGGACAGCTCCATTCTTTTGAAGGTGTCGTAAAATAGAACCTCGATCGAATCGCCATTGTCCATCAAGTATCCTTCTGGACACCCCATTCTTCAATGAGTAGGGTTATCACTAGGGGATCCCCGTGTGCTTGTCCATTTGACGGACGTCCTTTTCTTGAGAAAGTGATTGGCCGCATCATCCAAGGTTCCATGGGCGAGTTTTGGCCACACTGGAATATTTCTTTTCCCGCCCGATCTCTTTTGTGGATCCTTGAAGTGATGATGGTTCATAGATCAAACCCCCGAGTGACCGAGTGCGAGATGGTGTTGCAAGAAAACTGGGTATCGCGGTTGATCCTTATCTCGATGTGTGCACGTCTGGCTGAGCCGGGTATCGGTGATGTTTTGACGAAATGCCGCAAGTATCCGTCTCGGATCAGGTGTTGGACGATATCTTTTACCTCTCGACAATCATTGGTGGAATGGCCACGGAATCGGTGGTAATGGCAAAATTCAGGATGGTTCCTCGTTTCGCCGAACCGGACTCCCTAGTCTTTGGGTATCGGATATCATTTCTCTTTTCTACTTCCTTGAATATTTCCTCCAATGGTGCATTTAACAGAGTGTAAGATCTGGGTTCGTGGCGAGGCTTCTTTCCTTTCTCGACCCATATTTTCTTGTTTTCCCCATGATGTTGTGCGCTCGGCCTTTTCTTAGATCGCTTTGGAGCTTCTCGTGGGGTTGCCTCTACTGTGGCGCTTGCTTCTTGTATTCCTCTATCTTGCGCTCCTTCCTGTATTTCCTCTAAGGCGATGTAGTGTTCCTGCATCTTCCTGATTTCCATTAGCCTTTTAGGCTTCTCAGTGTACATTGCTACCCAAATGGGATTTGACTTCCCTAAGGAATTTTCGAAACCGAATATCTGTTGATCGACCGGCACCTTTCCAATGTCAGACATAACTTTCTCCATCTGTCCGTTAGAGAGCGCAGTGGTTCCCTGAATCTTCGTGCAAGTGTGAAGAGCTTATTGACTCTGGGCCGAGCTATACTGTTATGCATGTAAGTCTCAAGGAAGGTTTCCACCAGGACTGCATAATTTCCAACGGATTCATCGGGCAGGGTGTAGAACCATCTCTTTGCCTCGCCCTCCAAACTTGCCGGGAAGAACTTGCACATGACCACATCGTAATTCTTTCATTGTAACAAGGACATGCTGTACATTTTGATGTGCTCTCCCGCGTCGCCCGTGCCATCAAACCTAGATGGGAAGATCGGCAACGTACACTTGGGCGGGAATGGAGTCCGATCCAATTCCTTGGTAAACGGTGTCTTCTCGGGGGCTTCGCCGACATTTCGCTAGCTTATCGTCCTCGTTGTTTCTCGTCGTTTTTTTGACCATCCGCTCAAGTTGTTCGATCTTTTGTTTGGTTGTCGCATCCGCACCCTCATTGGTTGCCTCTTTCCTCGGTCGAAGAATCCTCGGCTGGCCCATACCCTCCTCTTGGTCGATTAGGTCGGGTATGCGTTCTCGGCTCGGGGATGGGGTGGGGTGTTTCTCGATGGAGTGTGATTGCTAGAAGCGCCTCGGCTCGACGATCCTCTCGATCCCGCTCTCCTGTTGCGGAGTCGGTAGTTTTCATGTTCTAAGGCTAGGTTTCTTCTTTGCAGCTCTCTCATAAGGTCTTCTTGCCTTCTTTGGCTCGCCAATATAGCGAGTGACATTAGGTCGGTGCTTTCATGGCTAGAGTGGCCATTCACTTGGTTTCCTATTACATTGGGGGGTGCAGTTGGAGGCCTTGTCGAGGGAACAGCGGGGGGAACGATTGGAGCTATGGGATGATCGGCTGCTGCTGGTGGGATGTCTCGGTTGAGGTCGCCCCTTGCTAAGTGCACTCGCCTAAGCCTCTCACCTTCTCGTTCTAATTCACTACCGGGTACTGCTGGTTGTCTTTCTCGCCCTCGTTCCTCCTATATTGTCTGCACTTCCTTTTCTTCTCTCGCATCACATGCGGTTCTTCCGTCTACCATGTCATCCCTCGTTCCCTCGCATCATCCGGCTCGGGTTGATCCTCGCATCCTAGGTGGGAGATCGTCATCTCGGCCTAAATCGACCTCCTCGTCGACGTAGCCATGCCTTTGCCTAGTGCCTGAGTCTCGTCCTGGTTATTTGGCCGATGATCTTCGTGTCGGGAATCCGTGAGTCCTTCTTGTACACTAGATCCCGCCGTGACTCGGTTCCTAAGGATCTCGCTCGTCCTGGAGGTACTCGCCATTACCTTCGAGCACGCCCTTGTTCATCGGCTCGCCCGTCCGTCCGTACCTACGTCACCAAAGAAAGTATACAAAGACTTACTCCGAACTGCTTTCGAAAAGGTTAAGGATGAAGTACAGCAGTTCTGCTATGTAAGGTGGGAAAAGTTTTCACAGTACACTTCCATTTATGCTAGCGTGTTGATCTCAGCAATCAAGTGGTTTTGACCGTAAAGGACAATCTTTGAAAAGTCTGTCTCGACACATCGCTTTGGGGTACTTTCTCTATGCATTAATCATTATTTGTCCTAACATTCCTACTGCCAAAAGTCATTAATCATCCGTACGTTAGATCGGAAGATTTCTTTCTTGGCTATGGTTGATAATAATGACAACCCTCACCAGTTGTTGTGCTGACGGTCTACCTATACGGATTGCCGGAATCCCCAAGACAGTTGTACCATAGGATTCCTTTGGTTTTATACCGATGTTGTGAGGATTTTAGCGTAGGATCAAGATGAGATTTATTAACGAGGCGCTCACTATACTCCTTCCAGCCGTAGTTTCCGGAAAACTAAACTCGATGACTTCGAGTTAGTCTTGCCTCCACCACTATTGTACTTTGTTTAACTCACTAAGAAGGTTTAAATGGCGAAATAACGTTTCAACTTAGCTTCTACCGATCATCAAAGATGATCCATTCGGGAGCTTTGAGGTGTTATAACGGTTAACTTAGATCGAAGACGAGGCGATCTTTAATCAAGAAGCTTAACTCAACACAAAACACTTAACTCGACGTAAGAAGATTAATCAAACTTTCCCGACCGGAATCCCTCACTCATAAGGTAAGAGATCTTAGGGCACTTACTCGACGAAATTAATACGGTGAAAATAAATAAACAAGTTTTTTCCTTTTAAACTAAAAATTCCGTGAGCTTTTCAAGGATTAAGTAAGTGAAAACAAATGTAACGAAATCGAGCTTTTAATCACAAAGGTAGACTTTAAACGATAAATCTAGCAACCTATGCATTTCAACCATTAGAGTCTTTCACTTAGCATTGACTATCATCAATAGATGTTTATAGGAGCTGTTGAATCTCTCTTTTAACGATGTTGATGCTATTTTTGACAGTTGACCATCCTTAGAGTCTTGAGACGAAAAGGTGGCCAGCGAGGTGGAATTTCACTCTAGCTTCTACCAACATCAAAAGATGTTATTTCGGGAGCTTACTGATCTTCCAATAACTCGCTTAGACGTCTTAAGCAAACAGCCTAGCTTAATGATTTAGTCTTGGTGACTTTATTCAAACGAAAGACAAGAAAATAAAGCGAACCTACATCAAAACTCAATAAGGTTTTGCTAAGAAAACAAAGACAAGAAAATCTCACAAGCTCTGCCTACCAACACTCTTAACCAAAAGAGTTTCTCCCTTAGCTTCTACTAGCACTCAAGGTGACTTAGGAGCTTGGATTTCTCTCTTTTGGTAACCGATTTCAAGGTATCCGAAGATGTTATATGTTCCCCTTAGTCGGCGCCAGAATGTAGACGTAGAAAATCCTACTACTACGTCCAAAAGATTTCAGACGTATGCTAAGAAGTAAATAAGCAAAAGACATAGAAGAACACAAGATGTACGTGGTTCGGCATGATTACCTACGTCCACGGGGGTTAAGGGATGATCTTATTACTTCACACAAGATTACAAGGATCCAATACACTCAATAATGCTCTCTCAACAATACACTCAACACTGCTCTATCACTTCTCTTTCTTACTCTCCAAAAAATCCTCCCTTTACCTTTCTACACGATCTCTATTTATAGTTGCAGGTGGTGATACATCGATATTACAGTGTTGAGCATGGTGTAGCTTCCTGGATGTTTGTTTGTACCCAAAATTACTTTTGGGCACGAAACACGATGAATGGATAGTTTGGTGTGTATTTTGGGCTAGGAGACGAAATGAAGAACAAAATGAAAGACAGAGGTTTAACGTGGTTCGGCATAGGTTGCCTACGTCCACAGGCAAATCCCCTTGGGGAGAAATGTTTTATTGACCTTTGTATTACAAAGTATGTTTTTCTCTCCTATCGGCCTCCTCTTCCTGATTTCTGCCCTCTCCTATTTATACAGTTCCACATCTAAATATAAACATAAATTACATTAACTGCTCATTCATGTCTCCATCATCAATTCTGTATGAAACAGCTGGAGTTAATTATGCATGTATGAAACTGCGCAATTAGTACCGCATGGCGTAAAACCGCTGCATTTAGCATCGCATGGCCGAAACTCTTGAAATGAATATTGCATGGCTGAAACCGCCGGACTTCATTCGCATGGCTGAAACTCACTCGGAATTCAGTTTCGCATGAAACTGCACATTTATGCTTCCATGATAAATTCTGCATAAATGATGGCTGGCAGTTGATAAGTGCCAAATATTGCATATTTCTACATCTATTTATTGGCATTTAACTCATCTTTTGTGCTCGAAATCGATATTATCCCGCATTCTCGTATTTTCCTTGTTTTCAAGAATAAATATTTGTACTAATTAATTTGGTGTTTTTAGGTAATAAATAAAGTTCGGAAAACTGAGGAGCCAAAAGAGTAGAAAATTGGAGGCAAGCGTTTATGGAGCAGAAAGCCAAAGCCAGCGCGCGCATCAATTGCAACCCAACAAGTAGCAACCCATTTACAAGACATGGGTTCGATCTATTCAAGACCCGGCCCATAACCCGGATCCAAAGCCCGTTTTACTCTGAGCCGTGAGATCTCTCCCATCTGCATCCTACGGTCGCTCCACCCATCGCATCATCCTTCGCTACACCCGCTTCACACCACATACACATATATCTTCACCCATCGACCAACACTTCTCTTCTCTCCTTCATTTTTCTCTTCACCCGACAGTTTCAGAGAAAACCAATTCTCTTCTCCCGACCAAACCCTGCACGGCCACCTTCTCTTCCTCCGAACACCCACCACAGCCCGCACCGGACAACCATCCTCACCGCCTCCTAATGTCTCTCCATCTCTTTCATAGCTTCTTACCCTAGGATCTAAGTTGGAGATAGAAAGAGTTAGGGTTAGGGTTTCACAAATTGGGGGAATCAAAGTAATGGAGCCAGAGCCGAATTCACAGAGCCGACAACTAATTCAGCGATTTTGGGTGAGAGGGTCTCTGTTTAATTTCCCATTTGAAGAGAGTTAAGAGTTGCATGTATAAATAGGGTTTATGAGGGGATGTTAGAGGGGAGGCCTGGATTAGCCAGTGCACCAACTTTAGTTTAATTTGTGTTTTAAGTGTTTTAATTATGTTCTAAATTAAATTTCTAGGGTGTTGATGAAACCCCTAATTTTCATGTCAAGCATGTTTATCTTTGGTCTTATTCTTGCTGTGTTATAATGTGTTAGGAGTAGTAGTTAATTGATGAGCTTATGAGCCCGTGATGAGTTGTACTGTAAGAAGACAACTCATACTAGGGGTGAGTTAGTAAAATTAGTTAATGAACATATAATTTGGACCTTCAAGGGAAGGCACAAGAACATAGCTTAAGTTACATTGCCTGAGCATGAGATTAGAAGGTGAATTCACTGCCCTAGTGTTCTCCAACTGTTCACAATCTACCTGTTGCCTTAGAATTGCTATCACACTTCATCTAGTCGTATCGACACCAAAACAAACTCATATTTGTGTTACTCATATAGAAATCAGTTTAGTAAAGCTTTAGAATCAACTTCACACACTCCATTTATCTGTGGATCGACATGTACTTGCCCTGCCTCCAATAGGCACTGTGCGCTTGCAGTTTAACACGTAGGCGAGACACTATTAACATCCTACCAAGTTTTTGGCGCCGTTGCCGGGGATTTGGTAGTGTGTTGTATTGATCATTTGCTTGCTTCACTGAATTTCAGTTCACCCCTGTATATATTTGCCTTGAATTTTTGTTTTTAGTCATTCTTAGAGTAACTTAGTTGTTAACCATCTATCTGTGTACTTTTGTTAGTGTAACTTAACTGTCACTTTTCTGTTTTTTTTTTTTTTTTTGCATTCTTGCATCTTCTATTGCATATTTGTATCATCTTAGTGCTTCTTGCTTGTAGATTAGTTGTATGTGTTTGACATCTGTGCGTTTCCTTTTCAGTCCCTTATTGCATTCTGGTATTGCATTTATACATCTGTTAGTTTTCATCTAATCTTGTTTACCTCATCTGTAGCTTACATTCACAAACTCTGCATCTCTGCATCATTGCCTTATTAGTGTAACTTAGTGTAATCATCTTATTATCAACCGAGCATCTATAGCTAAGCATCCGTAAAAATTAACATGTTGTAAAGTAAGTAAGTGCATTTCATCATCCCGTGATATATCAAGCATATTGTGTCAACCCTTCCCTGTCAGTCCAAATAAGCATCATAACTCTTCATTTTTTTCCCTGTCAAATATTGCATTGTTGTACCATGTAACTTTTCCTTTTGTTGCTCGCATTCGGACTGCCCTAAGCAACCAAGTGGAATAACCATTGTCATGCAGTAAATTACTCGTAGTTGTTTATGCCGGTATCAATATTGACCCCTTGCTTTGATCTGCACATTTCTCGAATCGAGATTTCTTTGTTAAGCTAGCGGTACGGTAACCTCATTTGAGCAAGCCCAAGGAAGAGAAGGAAACGGCGCAGAACTTGAGTTTTACAAGACCCCGAGCAGCCCTCGCAATTTATAACATTCATGTGAGTGGACCCTTGATAGCGGAATTACATATATGCTAGCATGTCACCCTGAAGCTGCATACACAATTTCTATTTGTAGTTTTTGAACTCCCATAAGCTTACTCCTGAGGAAGCTGAGTCAAAACCATCTCTGTATGTGCATCTGTGAACCATGCTTGCATGAAAACTAGCTTCCTTGCTAAGGATTGCTCCATTCCTGAATTATGTGCCCTGTGCTTAACTCCACCCCGTAGCTGTGAGACTGAGCTGCAACTTGGATAACCAAGTTAGCTAATAGCACTGTTGACATCAACTGTTGCATCCATTGAATTTGTGCACCTGTGGTACCATGGCATAATCTGTGAAATCCAAGTAGAATCCTTCCATGTACTGAACTAGTTGCTGTGCATAACAACCTGCAACATATAGCTGAGCTGTGCATAAATATGAACTAATTAAGTGAATTAGTTGCTATCTGAATGATTGTTTCACCATGCCATGAACATGACCTTGTGAACTGCTTGTTGACCGACGCCCATAATATGTTGAGTGATGTTCTTAAACTTATTGGCATGAATGCATGATAACTAGCTAACTTGCTGAGTATTGCTCAATCTCTGGGATTTTTGCTTGATTCTGTGACATTTGAATAAAATTGTTACCATCTGAAACCTGTGCTTGTGTATAACCTGAGTATAACCTGTGAAAATTGAAGCCTGTGCTCAGCTCCAGTCCATGTAGCTGTGTGAGTTGAACTGCAACTTGGATAGCCAAGTGATAGGTGTAGAATACACCTAATTTACTATCTAGTAGTTTATGCTTTCTTTGCTATTTCTTTTGTAAATTATGTATTTTACGCTTGTTTTGAGTTTTATAGCTACTTTGGAGTCGCACGAAGGAAAAGAAGGAGAAACTACTCATTTAGAGCGAAAAGGGCAGAATTGTCATTTCACGGGCGAATACTATATGGAGCCCAGCCAAGGTTAAGGGGAGGTCAAAGAGGTGTCCCTTATCCAAAAGAAGGGAGTGAGAATAGCACAATTGGGATGTACTTATGGTGGGTGTTTTAATCCACCCACACCCTAAACTCTGACCCATAACCTAAGCCCATCCACCCATACCCTAACCAAAGCCTGATCCATCTGACCCGACCCGGATCCGTGTAATTAAAATCTAAACCTGAAATCGAGAGAAATCATCTCTCAATTATTATTTCACCTGAACTCCGTTATTGAGACAGTGGGTCGCATTTGAGGCCGAGAGATTGAGAAGATGGTGGATCGATGAAGAGGGCCTGTGAGGATTCTCAAGGAAGAGGATGATGAAGCTCGATAAAGAAGAGGATTTTTTGAAGCCGTTGATAATCACTGAGATGAAATCAAGAGAAGATGAGAAAGGTCTGTCAATTGAAATCAGTGAGGAGATGTTATGGAGTTAGGGTTTGCTGAAATTGGAGAAGTTTGAAGCTCAGTTAGGGTTTGTAGGACGATGCTTCTGTGGGTTCTTGTTTACTTCGATCTTAGATCGCTTTGATGAGGAATTGAGAAGGAATAGCAGACGGTTAAACTCGGGTCGAGTTTGGTTAAAGAACGAGAAGAATTGCAGGCTGCAGATCGGTGAGATGCTTCTACTTCTCTGGGACCCTATAGATGAAGAACAAGGAATCGTAGATGTTATTGGTATGTTGCTCGATTCTCTCGTGATGTGGAGTGAATTTGAATATGGGTTTGAGTATTGAATGTTCCCTGAGTGAAATGGAGATTTGGATCGAATTGGTGGAGCTCATGGTGTTGGCTGCTAGTGTGGTCTTGAGTTGAAGTTACAGGACTGAGACACAATGATGGCTTGAGATTACAGGAGAGAAGATTCGGAGGATCACGCAATTGATGGTCTAGAAGGAGGAGGCTGAGATCTTTGCTATTGGTTACGGGGAAAGAATTAATTCGAGGTTGGGTTCGTGAATTGAAGTTTGTGGAGATGTATGAGGTTAAGCACATCAGGTATTAAATGGTGCTTGGTAGAAGATCCGATTGTCATGGGTCCGTGATATGATGTTAATGAGATTGAGGGCTTGACGGGGAATTTCAAGTTAAGGCGATAGTGCATGTATTGAAATGGTTGCGGCATCGTGAGGTGTGTTATAGGCTCGGATGCACATTACAAGTATTGCGGGTGGTCCGATGTTCTTTGGCGTAGAATGGCGGGTGGTATGAGCTGCAGCTCAGTGCTGTGTTGCAGGCAGGTGCAGAGTTGGAATTCAGAAGCTGAAAGGTGTTCTGGTGTTATCAGGCGTTGGCAGATATGGCACTGCGTAAGCTTATGGAGAAGCTGCAGAAAGTGCAAGTAATTGAGAGATGAGAATTGGTCAAGGTGGTATATTTCTGTGCAGCTTCTTGGTGTATGAATTGAAGTGCAGGTTGAGTCAGGTGATTACAAAAGAGCAGAAGCAGATGGAGTGAGTTAGCTGTACAGGTCATGGTAGTGGCAGTGGTGGTTAAGCTGTAGTATGGCACGGAACTGATGGTGGATATAATGGGTTGAACACTGGAGATGGGAGTGAGTTGCAGGGAGTGACTTTGGTAGGTTATGAAGCTGTGATGGTGCTTGTTGTGTGTTGGAGGAGTATGAAATTGCTGATGAAAAGGGACTTGAATTGAAGCATGTTATGCAGGAATAGACTGAAATGGAAAAGATTCTGGTGGAGTTGCCGGTTCGAAATGATGTGCGAGTGCACGGCCATCTTGGCCGTGAATGCAATCATTGTGCACTCTAGCAACAGTCCTATGCAACAACTCCGGCCTAGGTCACTCGGCCCGGTCGGACCCGACTCAAGAATCGACTCGGATTCGACTCAATCCTATCCCTTGACCCGCTGACTAACAGTTGACTAACGGGTTGACTTTTGACCGTTAGTCCTAACGGAGGACCGGACGGAATATTCCGTCGAATATTCTCTCGACGGAGAAATTTTCAGGTGGCCGGCGGTGACGTTTTCCGGCCAAATTCCGGCCACAATCCCACTTTTTTCAGGGCGAGCAAAAATTCCAGAATTTTCTATGGACTTCTCTCATGGGTGTGAAGACTTGGGCTAGGAATTGGATGGAGAATTGGACTCAAATTTGGAAAGAGAAGGTGGAAGAAAAGAGAAAGACTTGAATTTGGAAATTGAATGGCTAAAGGAAAAGGATTCTATTCCTTGGAAGATTTGGAGAATATTGAAGCCTATAAATAGAGAAGTTTTCTACAACTTCTACACACCTCTCTACATCTTTTACACACACATCTCTACACACACAATTCTTTTCTTTTCTTATTCTTTGTGTGAACTCTTTAACATGAGTAGTTAATTTATTGATTGAGGATGAATTCCTAGTTCTTAATATGATTTGAGTTTTTGTTTTTAATTCTATCTTGAAGTTTTTCACATAATTATCGTTTGTTTTTACTAATAGGAGTGATCTTAGAGACATTCATGATTGATTGATAGATTGTTTGGAGTGCACGCTAAATTGATTTGTTAATTCGATCTAAAGCTAGTGAAAGTTAGGAGATAAGTAATCGTTTCTTGACTCTTTACATAAGTAGCAAACACGAGACCTTGCGGAGGGATTCCGTGGAGCAATTGTGTGTAGAAACAACGTTAGCAAGTAGACCTTGAGCTAAGAGTCTAACTACTAATATCAACCTAAGAAATTCACAAAACTTAATGCATGAGCCAAGTTACATCTAGGTTGAGATAATTCTAGGTGGCTTGGTGATTAGAATCCGGTAGTCGAGAACTTCCGTGTCCGGTGATACAAGGGATTTAGGGGTTTAGCACTGAGCTAGCCGCTTTACCTACGGTTGGTGATAATTTGTGACTAATAACAAGTAGAAAAGGACATAACTTTAATCATTGTTTCGTAACGAAGAAGGATTCCTTGATCTTCTCTCTCTTATTGCTTTCATCTTTCAACTTTCGATTTCAATTGCTTTGTTTATTTTTATTTTGCTTTTTACACCCCCCTTTCGTGACAACTTTTACAACTAAGATCTCGTGCTCCTCGTGGGATCGACCTTGACTACCCTATATTACTTGTTAATTAGGTAGTAAAGTATTAATTAATTTGTTGTGGTTACGACACGCATCAAATTTTGGCGCCGCTGCCGGGGAGCAACGGGCGATTTTTAGTTGTTTTTAATTTTTATTTTTGCTTTATTCTTGCTTTGTTAGATTCTTTACCGTATCTAACTTAGTTTGTGAGAATCTTGTTTCAGGTGTTATACCTTTGGTGAATGCTTGGAGAGGGTAGACCGAGTCCAATACGTCTTCGATCCGGCACTCAACTAAAGGATTTCATTCGTGCGATTAACACTCCACTTTCTCCTTCTTCATCAAGTGATTCGGAACAACGGGAGCAATTGTGTGTAGAAACAACGTTAGCAAGTAGACCTTGAGCTAAGAGTCTAACTACTAATATCAACCTAAGAAATTCACAAAACTTAATGCATGAGCCAAGTTACATCTAGGTTGAGCTAATTCTAGGTGGCTTGGTGATTAGAATCCGGTAGTCGAGAACTTCCGTGTCCGGTGATACAAGGGATTTAGGGGTTTAGCACTGAGCTAGCTGCTTTACCTACGGTTGGTGATAATTTGTGACTAATAACAAGTAGAAAAGGACATAACTTTAATCATTGTTTCGTAACGAAGAAGGATTCCTTGATCTTGTCTCTCATATTGCTTTCATCTTTCAACTTTCGATTTCAATTGCTTTGTTTATTTTTATTTTGCTTTTTACACCCCCGTTTCGTGACAACTTTTACAACTAAGATCTCGTGCTCCTCGTGGGATCGAACTTGACTTCCATTATATTATTTTTAATTGAGTGGAAATATTGAATTAATTTGATTGCACCTACGACACGCATCAAATTTTGGCGCCGTTGCCGGGGAGCAACGGGCGATTTTTAGTTGTTTTTAATTTTTATTTTTGCTTTATTCTTGCTTTGTTAGATTCTTTACCGTATCTAACTTAGTTTGTGAGAATCTTGTTTCAGGTGTTATACCTTTGGTGAATGCTTGGAGAGGGTAGACCGAGTCCAATACGTCTTCGATCCGGCACTCAACTAAAGGATTTCATTCGTGCGATTAACACTCCACTTTCTCCTTCTTCATCAAGTGATTCGGACAAAGAGGAAGACACAATGGCTGATCGTACACTAAAGGACCTAGCTTCTCACAAGCTTGATACACAACAATGGTGTATCCAAACTAACTCAACCTTCGAAATCAAGCCGGGGTTGATTAGAGAGTTACCAAAGTTCCATGGCATGGTGAATGAGGACCCAAACAAACATCTTATGGACTTCTATGCCATAGTTATGGCCATGCTTCCACCGGAGACTAATGCGGATGGAGCATTGTTGAAAGCTTTCCCGTTTTCTTTGGCGGGCAATGCTAAGGAATGGTTATATTATTTGCCTTCCGGAAGTATCACAACATGGAATGGGATGAAGAAACTTTTCCTCGAGAGATATTTTCCCGCATCTAAAGCTACTCAAATTCGCAAGGAGATTTGTGGATTGAAACAACAAGTGGGAGAATCATTGTATGAATGTTGGGAGCGATACAAGAGGTTGGTGGCAAGCTGTCCACACCATCAATTTAGTGACGTTATGATACTCCAATACTTCTATGAAGCTCTCCACTCAAGTGATAGGTCTCTTCTTGACGCCGCGGGTGGTGGTGCACTAATGAACAAGACTTTGACCGAAGCTAGAGAGTTGATTGAAAGTATGGCGGCAAACTCGCAACAATTCTACACAAGGGATGAACCAATGGTTAGGCGAGTGCATGAAGTTAGTGATTCTTCATCACATCTTGTTCAAAGGATGAGTAACATGGAGACAATGATTCAAAGGATGGCCGCGGTAATTATTCCGGATAATGAGACCGAACAAGTGAATGCTTTATATCCAAATCAAAGGCCAAGGTACGATCCGTACTCAAATACTTACAATCCCGGGTGGAAGGATCATCCTAACTTTAGCTATGCAAACAAGCAAGCGGCGGTTTCCAATCCGTATGAGCAACAAGGTGGTTTCCAACAATCACGTTTCCAACCTCAACAACAATTTCAACCACAACAAGTCAAGGAGCGTGATTTTTTGAATGATGACAAGCTCAATGTGTTAATACAAGGTATGCAAGGTCTTACTTCTATGTTCCAACAAAGCCAACAACACCAACAAAAGACCGATTCGGCAATCAAGGAGTTACAAATTCAAGTGGGGCAATTAGCGACCGATGTGAACTTATTGAAAGCGCAAGCGTCCACAAAACTTCCTTCACAACCAATTGTTAATACAAGAGAGAGCGTTAATGCGATTACCTTGAGGAGTGGGAAACAAGTGGAGCAACCAAATCAACAAGATAAGGTGTATGATGAGAAAGAGGAAATTGAAACCACACCAAAGGAGAAAACATCTCCAACCAACCAACCCGAGGAGACGGTTCCTACTTTCACAACTCCACCCCCGTTCCCTAGCCGATTTGCTAAATCAAAGAAAGACTTGGAATACATGGATATTTGGGAGATCTTTAAGAAAGTACAAGTCAATATTCCACTCATAGAAGCTCTTCGTCAAATTCCTCGTTGTGCAAAGTTCTTAAAGGAGATGTGCATGAAGAAGAAAAGGTTGAAAGGGAATGAAATCATGAGTGTGGGGGAGAATGCTTCGGCGTTTATTCTCAAGAAACTCCCACCAAAATTAAAGGACCCCGGTAGTTTCAATATACCTTGCACAATTGGTAAAACAAGGTTTACTCGAGCTTTGCTAGATTTGGGAGCATCGGTTAATGTTATGCCTTCCTCGATTTATGATTCTTTGAATCTCGGTCCTCTTAAAAAGAGACTAGGGGTAGTTCTTGAACTTGCTAACCGATCTAATGTTTACCCGAAAGGGATTGTTGAGAATGTTTTGGTGCAGGTTAATGAGCTTGTATTTCCGGCCGATTTCTATGTCTTAGACATGAATGATGAGAATTCTTCCAAGTCTACACCTTTGCTTTTGGGTAGACCATTCTTAAGCACCGCCGGAACAAAGATTGATGTCCAAAATGGCACCTTGACCATGGAGTTTGATGGTACACTCATCCACTTCAATATCTTTGAGACAACACGGTACCCTAGTGATGTGAAATCATGTTTTCCCGTGAAAGAGATTGATCCGGGCTAATGAATCTTGCAAGAGCTAAGTCGGGCCGTCGACTTTAAAACAAGCGCTTAATGGGAGGCAACCCATCGGTTTTGTATTTCTTATCCTTTTGCTTTTTGTTTTTTCTTTTTCTTGTTTCTTATCATGTTAAAATTTCCCACCTTGACTTTACTAGGAGGATTCAATTACATTGAGGACAATGTAAGGTTTAAGTGTGGGGAGTGGTTAAGCATGTTTTTAAAACAAAAATTACAAAAAAATGAAAAAATTTAAAAAAAAAAAAAAAAAAAAGTTTTACTTAAAAATTCCAACTTTTAAAGATTTTAGAGTCCCTAGCATATTTCTAGGTATGTTTACATAGAGATTTTGACCGACATAATTGAACTTGGAAATGTTAGAGAACTACATTCGGATTTCTTGCTTGTTTGAGTGTTAAATAATGGATTTAATCATGCCGGTGATGCGAATTTGGTGTAGGGAGAAGTGCGTTATTAGAGTTGCTGATCAATCATTAGTGGAGACTACCCGTATTCATATCATGTGAGGCACCGACCAGAAATCTTCCATCTACTAAAGAGCTTCTTTTGAGTGTGTGTCACCGTAAGTTAATTCCGCGTAGAATGGTGAGCTACCCAACCTCCCACCAATAGAAGCACTACTCTTTGATCTCTTGAGTGCTAATTTTGTCAATCATGAGGGTGACGTCCATGGATGAAAGCTTCCTTCTTGTAGTTCGATTTGCGGTTAGCACCATTCTCTCTCTCGACAACAACGGATCCATAGAAACACTCTCATCATTAACAAGGAGCGACATCAAAATCTACAAGGAAAGTTGGAAAAGTTTAAGGTTTACAAGCAACGGAATGAGAAAAAGAGCAAATTTCAAACTCAAGTAAAGCAACATACAAAAGAGCGGATTTTACATATATGTTGAAGACTTACACTACAATGAGGTAATTTTTATATTCAAGTATGAAGACTTATTCATGAAAGCGAAGAAAATTAAAAGGTGAGAATTGTTGAAGTTTATGATTTTGAGACGATACAAGTTGTGAAGAATCAAGCGGTAAAATACTTCTTCCACGGCCATGATTTATTTTGTATTTAATTTCTCTTGTTTCAAAAAAAAAAAAAAAAAAAAAAAAGAAAAAAAAGAAGAAAAAAAAAAAAAAAAAAAAAAGAGAGAAAAACAAGAGAAATATTTGTTTTGAATGAGCCGTGGGGAAGGAAAATTTATAAGGAAGTTTCAAGCGACAAGGATTTTAAGGTAAAAGAGTTACAAATTGTTAAGGATTTATGAAATTCAAGGGTTTATCATCAATAGTTGAAACCGAAGACGAAGACCATGAAGATCAAGACGAGGAAGCGGAAGACGTTTCTATTGGATACCGTTAGAGTGGTGTTATCATAATTGGCGATCGGATGTGAAGGTGAGTAAGTAATCTCATCCTCGATAATAATGGTTGATTTCCTTTCTTAGAGATCGTCAGAAAAATGGTTTTTCAAAATATTAAAAGATGTGGGTTTTTCAAAATTTCGGAAGTTATCCTTCCCACCATTCAACGTGTAGCAGGAATTCTCTCTTCATTCCTACCTGCACACATGTGAGAACCATAAAAAGCTGTTTTTTTTTTAGTGCAATTATCATAAAATCCTATTTGGTGAGGCAGAAGTCGAGGCGAAATGCTTATTGATAGTTTCTCAAACACGCAGTCTCTCATTATGGGATGGTTATTTCTCACTCAACAATTAAGAACGAGAATATGTTCTTTAGTATTTCTAACTTCTTATTACTAGCATGCAGAAACTCTATGTTCTCATAACTCTTTGGATGCTTGTGACGCTTCAACGCTTTGAAGTTGTGAGTTTTTAGTTTGATTTGCTCGAGGACTAGCAAAGTCTAAGTGTGGGGGAATTTGATAGGTGTAGAATACACCTAATTTACTATCTAGTAGTTTATGCTTTCTTTGCTATTTCTTTTGTAAATTATGTATTTTACGCTTGTTTTGAGTTTTATAGCTACTTTGGAGTCGCACGGAGGAAAAGAAGGAGAAACTACTCATTTAGAGCGAAAAGGGCAGAATTGTCATTTCACGGGCGAATACTATATGGAGCCCAGCCAAGGTTAAGGGGAGGTCAAAGAGGTGTCCCTTATCCAAAAGAAGGGAGTGAGAATAGCACAATTGGGATGTACTTATGGTGGGTGTTTTAATCCACCCACACCCTAAACTCTGACCCATAACCTAAGCCCATCCACCCATACCCTAACCAAAGCCTGATCCATCTGACCCGACCCGGATCCGTGTAATTAAAATCTAAACCTGAAATCGAGAGAAATCATCTCTCAATTATTATTTCACCTGAACCTGTTATTGAGACAGTGGCTGCATTTGAGGCCGAGAGATTGAGAAGATGGTGGATCGATGAAGAGGCTGCTGTGAGGATTCTCAAGGAAGAGGATGATGAAGCTCAGATAAAGAAGAGGATTTTTGGTGTTGTTGATAATCACTGAGATGAAATCAAGAGAAGATGAGAAAGGTCTGTCAATTGAAATCAGTGAGGAGATGTTATGGAGTTAGGGTTTGCTGAAATTGGAGAAGTTTGAAGCTCAGTTAGGGTTTGTAGGACGATGCTTCTGTGGGTTCTTGTTTACTTCGATCTTAGATCGCTTTGATGAGGAATTGAGAAGGAATAGCAGACGGTTAAACTCGGGTCGAGTTTGGTTAAAGAACGAGAAGAATTGCAGGCTGCAGTCAGGAGATGCTGCTACTTCTGGGACCGCTATAGATGAAGAACAAGGAATCATCAGAGATGTTATTGATATGTTGCTCGATTCTCTGTGATGTGGAGTGAATTTGAATATGGGTTTGAGTATTGAATGTTCCCTGAGTGAAATGGAGATTTGGATCGAATTGGTGGAGCTCATGGTGCTGGCTGCTAGTGTGGTCTTGAGTTGAAGTTACAGGACTGAGACACAATGATGGCTTGAGCTTACAGGGAGAGAAGATTCAGAGGATCTGCAATTGATGGTCTAGAAGGAGGAGGCTGAGATGCTGCTATTGGTTACAGGGAAAGAATTAATTCGAGGTTGGGTTCGTGAATTGAAGTTTGTGGAGATGTATGAGGTTAAGCACATCGGGTATTAAATGGTCTTTGGTAGAAGATCTTTGATTGTCATGGGTCCGTGATATGATGTTAATGAGATTGAGGGCTTGACAGGGAATTTCAAGTTAAGGCGAGAGTGCATGTATTGAAATGGTTGCGGATCTGTGAGGTGTGTTATAGGCTCAGATGCACATTACAAGTATTGCAGGTGGTCTGATGTTGCTGGCGTAGAATGAAACTGGTGGTATGAGCTGCAGCTCAGTGCTGTGTTGCAGGCAGGTGCAGAGTTGGAATTCAGAAGCTGAAAGGTGTTCTGGTGTTATCAGGCGTTGGCAGATATGGCACTGCGTAAGCTTATGGAGAAGCTGCAGAAAGTGCAAGTAATTGAGAGATGAGAATTGGTCAAGGTGGTATATTTCTGTGCAGCTTCTTGGTGTATGAATTGAAGTGCAGGTTGAGTCAGGTGATTACAAAAGAGCAGAAGCAGATGGAGTGAGTTAGCTGTACAGGTCATGGTAGTGGCAGTGGTGGTTAAGCTGTAGTATGGCACGGAACTGATGGTGGATATAATGGGTTGAACACCTGGAGATGGGAGTGAGTTGCGGGGAGTGACTTTGGTAGGTTATGAAAGCTGTGATGGTGCTTGATGTGTGTTGGAGGAGTATGAAATTGTTGATGAAAAGGGACTTGAATTGAAGCATGTTATGCAGGAATAGACTGAAATGGAAAAGATTCTGGTGGAGTTGCTGGTTCAGAAATGATGTGGCAGAGTGCACGGCCATCTTGGCTGTGAATGCAATCATTGTGCACTCTAGCAACAGTCTATGCAACAACTCTGGCCTAGGTCACTCGGCCAGTCGGACTCGACTCTCTGAATCGACTCGGTTCTGACTCATTCCTATCCCTTGACCCGCTGACTAACAGTTGACTAACGGGTTGACTTTTGACCGTTAGTCCTAACGGAGGACCGGACGGAATATTCCGTCGAATATTCTCTCGACGGAGAAATTTTCAGGTGGCCGGTGGTGACGTTTTCCGGCCAAATTCCGGCCACAATCCCAGTTTTCCGCGAGCAAAAATTCAATTTTCTATGGACTTCTCTCATGGGTGTGAAGACTTGGGCTAGGAATTGGATGGAGAATTGGACTCAAATTTGGAAAGAGAAGGTGGAAGAAAAGAGAAAGACTTGAATTTGGAAATTGAATGGCTAAAGGAAAAGGATTCTATTCCTTGGAAGATTTGGAGAATATTGAAGCCTATAAATAGAGAAGTTTTCTACAACTTCTACACATCTTTCTCTACATCTTTTACACACACATCTCTACACACACAATTCTTTTCTTTTCTTATTCTTTGTGTGAACTCTTTAACATGAGTAGTTAATTTATTGATTGAGGATGAATTCCTAGTTCTTAATATGATTTGAGTTTTTGTTTTTAATTCTATCTTGAAGTTTTTCACATAATTATCGTTTGTTTTTGCTAATAGGAGTGATCTTAAAGACATTCATGATTGATTGATAGATTGTTTGGAGTGCACGCTAAATTGATTTGTTAATTCGATCTAAAGCTAGTGAAAGTTAGGAGATAAGTAATCGTTTCTTGACTCTTTACATAAGTAGCAAACACGAGACCTTGCGGAGGGATTCCGTGGAGCAATTGTGTGTAGAAACAACGTTAGCAAGTAGACCTTGAGCTAAGAGTCTAACTACTAATATCAACCTAAGAAATTCACAAAACTTAATGCATGAGCCAAGTTACATCTAGGTTGAGCTAATTCTAGGTGGCTTGGTGATTAGAATCCGGTAGTCGAGAACTTCCGTGTCCGGTGATACAAGGGATTTAGGGGTTTAACACTGAGCTAGCTGCTTTACCTACGGTTGGTGATAATTTGTGACTAATAACAAGTAGAAAAGGACATAACTTTAATCATTGTTTCGTAACGAAGAAGGATTCCTTGATCTTGTCTCTCATATTGCTTTCATCTTTCAACTTTCGATTTCAATTGCTTTGTTTATTTTTATTTTGCTTTTTACACCCGCCTTTTGTGACAACTTTTACAACTAAGATCTCGTGCTCCTCGTGGGATCGACCTTGACTACCCTATATTACTTGTTAATTAGGTAGTAAAGTATTAATTAATTTGTTGTGGTTACGACACGCATCACCAAGTTAGCTGCAGCCCCAGTTGAAGTCAACTGAGACAGTTGATATCAACTCAGACGTGATGCCACAGACCCTGTTGAGCCCTCTACACCCTTGTGTGAGCTGTTGAGCCAAGTTGTTGCCAGACCCCTTGCATGCCCTGCTCAGTCAACTAAAGCTGTTAACAACCTTGTGTGATCATCTGTTGAACCTGTTGAGCCATCTACCTTACATTTTGGTACATAAACCAGTGAAAATTGGGATCAACTGACCCTGTTGATACCCTATCAATTGATCCTGTTGACTTCATCTGCCCTGCAATTTTTGAGCATAATCTGTGTATAACCTCTGAGAATTGAGATCACTTGACTTTGTTGACACTCTGAGCATGTTGTAAAGTGTGACATTGTTCATTTGTTGTTTATCTGTTGCATATGTGCAGGTTGCATATCTACATTGTGCTGAAATCTTGAGCTCTCCACTACTCTGTGCATTACTACTTGAGTGAAATCTCTTGCATCTGTTCCATCTGTTCCATCTGCCCTGCATCTTTGCACATGATTTGTGAAACCTTGAATAGCATGTTGACCTGTTGAATCTATTGAGCCATGATCCCCTGCCAAGATAGTCACCCAATCCCTGCAACATCTTGGATCCATGCACATTCCCCTGATAGTGCATCTATGCTAAGCTTGTCTATCTGTAATGCCTGAGATTGAGGGTCATCATTGTTTATAAGCATCAGTTCTATGCATATGCATTTGTGTCTTGGCCGAGCAAAGAATACATCCTTGAATACGTGTGCAAAGGAAAAATCCTCGTGAACATTTGAGTTATACAATGGCTAATCGAATTTGTTATTAGTCGTGCCGTACTTGAATGACCTTGAAACTCGAATCGCATGTCTATTTTCTTAGCCTCATCGGTGGCCCGGCTCGTGCTCTAGTTACCTATTCTCGGGAGTTGTCGGTATTTGGCATGTATGCTAGGCTAATATTATTTTGTTTTGTGACCAAAGTTATTGCTCGGCATGATAGGATTTTTGGATGGCATTAGGGATGAAGAATCATCACATAGGTCAATTAGAGAGCGTGTTTATGGGTATGCTTCACAATATGAATCCCCACAGACCATAATGATTTTAGGGAGTATTATGAACCCTCTCGTGGTCGGGAGCTTGAATACGCATACCCTAATCATTATGCGCATATGTGTCATCAACCACCATGGGAGGTTGAACAATGCTTTGTCCTTCAATAAACCCTTGTATGCAGTCGATAATGGAGAATATCAAACTCATAGAGCAAAACAATGCTATACTTGAATGGAAAGCAATGCAAGATCATCCATGTAGCAACATGTCTGAGTTTCCCTTGTGTAGTGAACCCTGTGTACAACCATGCAATGATCATTCATGTGAAGCATGCATACCCACTAGTGAAGACTCCCCTTCAATTGAACAGCTTACATGTTCTTAAGGATGAATCTCAGTCATCTACAAAATGTAGAAAGGGAGTATGCCCTTAGTCAATCCACTAATGTTGAATATGAACCTCACTTAGAGTAAAATAAGTTGAATAAAAACACCAATGCTGTCAATAGGGATGAGTATGCATATTACTCAGATGATGAATATGATATGTTAGAAGAGCATGTGTATGCTGAAAATATGGTGGAGCCTGTGGACTCAGAGACATTAGGCTTTGCTCCAACTTTCATGAATGAGGCCTCTTCTAAATCTGCAGATGCAAGCGATGTTAACTCTGAGTTTGGGTCTGTGCAATTGTTCTGTGAAGGTGAGAATGCTATACCACCTGTTTGTGACTTGGGAAATGCTGAAATTTTTGTTGACACGAATGATACTATGCATGAAAACAACTTTGATGTATCTGATTCCATGCCTAGGTTACAGCATGATGTGTCTCCTAGTTCTCTTATGCATGAGGTTGAAATTCTTGATGATGATTATCAATTAGGACTTGCTAATTTGTTCAATGATTGTGAGCATGATACTGCAATTCTTGTCTCTGAATCAGGGAGAGTGTGTATTGATGTTAAGAGTCAAATGAATAAGAGCAAATTGGATGTATGTAGCCCCCCTGTCTATGCTACAAGTTGATATATTTCCACCCAACCTAGGTTTGGCCTGTCACAAAAATTTTAAACCAACTATTCTGAGAGTTCCTAATCTAGGCCTAGAGCTTTGTGCTTCCCAAGTCCTCTTGGACTATTTTGCATCAAAGTATAACACCGTAGGGAGCCACAGTTGGAATGTGTATCTCTACTGTTCCTAAAAGTGTCCATTTTTAAGTAGACCTAGTGCATGATCTCGCCTTTAAAATTGCAAGATTTTGTGTTCAAAAGCACATCTCGTTGACAAGTTTAGGTTTGGGGGAAAATCATTCACTTATACAATCTTACTTACGCTCTCATGTTATATTTGTGTAAGGTTGTTGATGTCTCTGCATATCTTCTTTTGGGTTGATCCTCAACTCTTTAGATTGTTGGTGTATGGTGAATTTTTCTTGTATATAATCCAGTAGGGCTTGTTAAATTTTCTATCTTGAATCGGTTGAGTCTTCTTTTTATTGTGCTAATCCAATAAGATCTCAGAATGTTGGATTCTAGCCTTGACTAATGAAGTTCTAACCTTGCTCTCGCCGACATACCGGTAATCTCTTCCCTTTTCTCTTATCAGCATAGTTCTCTTGGTATGTGACTTTCTGAATTATTATCATCTGTTGACACATTGAGGACAATGTTTGATTTAGGTTTGGGGGTGCATTTGCATATAGAGTTTTTAGTCTTTTATTTCAAAAAAATAAAAAATAAAAAATAAAATAAAAAAAATTCAAAACTCTTTGTAAATATGTACATAAAAACCTCCAACTTTTAGAGATCTTAGAGTCACTAGCATGCTTCTAGCTATGTTTACATAGAGAGTCTGACCAAAATAACAGAACTTGGAAGTACTGGAGAACACAATCGGGTTTCTTAGTTGATTAGAGCGTTAAAGTTGGATTTAACCATTAGGAGGGTGAATTAGGTGTTGTTTAGATATTCGGTAGTAGAATTGTGATCACCCATAGTGGAGACTACCCATTTTTACATCAAGCGAGGCACCGACCTTCATTTTTGTGACTTTCTAAAAATCATAGAGTGTGTGTCACCGCACGTCAATTCGGGTAGGAATGGTGAGCTACCCAACTTCGCACCACTTTCAAAGACTATTTTTGATCTCTTGAGTGCTAATTTCGTCAATCATGAGGGTGACGTTTAAAGATGAAAACTCCTTTTTGTAGTTCGATTTGCAGTTAGCATCACTCTCTCCCTCTCAACAACATCAACAGATTCATAGAAACACATCGTCGTCAGCAAGCGGAGCATCATCAGAATATTTGAAGAGAAGTTGAAATAGTCCAAGGTTTACATGCAACAAAGAAAAGAAAATAAGATAAGAATTCGTGAAGTTTATGAAATCAAGACAATACAAGTTGTATAAAATTGAGTGTTATTGTTTTATTGTTTGAGTTAAAAATGTTCAAAAAAAAAAAATATGTTATAGTCTATTTATTTTCTGAGTCTAGTTACCACCATGTTTAAAAAAAAAAAAATGTTTGTCAAGTTTTTGTGAAGTTCAGAAGTTCATCATCAACAGTTGAAGACCGAAGATTGAAGACGTTTCTATGCATGCTGAGAGAGTGATATTAATTGCCGATCGGGTGAGAAGGTAAGTGAGTACTCCCATCCTTGCTAATGGTTGATTTCCTTTCTTAGAGATCATCGAAAAAGATTCTTTTTGTCCACAACTCGTGGAGTCTCCGTAAATTATTTCGGAAGGTTATCCTTCTCATCTTCAACGTGTGCAGGATTTCTCTCTTTATTCCCCGCCTCGCACACATGAGAGACTAAAAAAGCGGTCTTTTTGAGTGCAATTATCATAAAACCCTATTGGTGAGGAGAACTCGAGGCTTGTGATCACTATCGAATCCGAATTCTTTTATATGGTATGGTTACTTCTCGCTCATCTCTTAAGGATGAGAATGCGTTCTTTGGTAGTTCTAACTTCGTGTTACTAGCATGCGAGAAACTCTATATCCTCATAGCTCCTTGGATGCTTGAGACTCTTTTACGCTCCGAAGTTGGAGAAGGTTTTGTGGGTACACCTCTCGGTAAACCCTCACGAGACTACAACTCGTCCACTAGGGACACCTAGGGGTTTAAAGGCTTAGTGCATACGCTAAATGCATTCGAGAGACCCGCGACAGGTGGTATAGTTAGGATTTCCTAATTCTGTTTCACTTGAGGACAAGTAAAATTCAGGTTTGGGGGTATTTGATGAGTGCCAAATATTGCATATTTCTACATCTATTTATTGGCATTTAACTCATCTTTTGTGCTCGTAAATCGAGATATTATCCCAGCATTCTCGTATTTTCCTTGTTTTCAAGAATAAATATTTGTACTAATTAATTTGGTGTTTTTAGGTAATAAATAAAGTTCGGAGAAACCGAGGAGCCAAAAGAGTAGAAAATTGGAGGCAAGCGTCTATGGAGCGTAAAGCCAAAGCCGCGCGATCGGTTGCAACCCAACAAGTAGCAACCCATTTACAAGACATGGGTTCGAGCTATTCAAGACCCGGCCCATAACCCGGATCTAAAGCCCGTTTTACTCGAGCCGTGAGATCTCGCCCATCTGCATCCTACGGTCGCTCCACCCATCGCATCATCCTTCGCTACACCCGCTTCACACCACAGACACATATATCTTCACCCATCGACCAACACTTCTCTTCTCTCCTTCATTTTTCTCTTCACCCGACAGTTTCAGAGAAAACCAGTTCTCTTCTCCCGACCAAACCCCGCACGGCCACCTTCTCTTCCTCCGACCACCACCACAGCCGCACTAAAGACAACCATCCTCACCGCCTCCTAATGTCTCTCCATCTCTTTCATAGCTTCTTACCCTAGGAGCTAAGTTGGAGATAGAAAGAGTTAGGGTTAGGGTTTCACAAATTGGGGGAATCAAAGTAATGGAGCCAGAGCCGAATTCACAGAGCCGACAACTAATTCAGCGATTTTGGGTGAGAGGGTCTCTGTTTAATTTCCAATTTGAAGAGAGTTAAGAGTTGCATGTATAAATAGGGTTTATGAGGGGATGTTAGAGGGGAGGCCTGGATTAGCCAGTGCACCAACTTTATTTAATTTGTGTTTTAAGTGTTTTAATTATGTTCTAAATTAAATTTCTAGGGTGTTGATGAAACCCCTAATTTTCATGTCAAGCATGTTTATCTTTGGTCTTATTCTTGTTGTGTTATAATGTGTTAGGAGTAGTAGTTAATTGATGAGCTTATGAGCCTGTGATGAGTTGTACTGTAAGAAGACAACTCATACTAGGGGTGAGTTAGTAAAATTAGTTAATGAACATCTAATTTGGACCTTCAAGGGAAGGCACAAGAACATAGCTTAAGTTACATTGCTCGAGCATGAGATTAGAAGGTGAATTAACCGCCTAGTGTTCTCCAACATTCACAATCTACCTGTTGACTTAGAATTGCTATCACACTTCATCTAGTCGTATCGACACCAAAACAAACTCATATTTGTGTTACTCATATAGAAATCAGTTTAGTAAAGCTTTAGAATCAACTTCACACACTCCATTTCTCTGTGGATCGACTTGTACTTGCCCTGCCTCCAATAGGCACTGTGCACTTGCAGTTTAACACGTAGGCGAGACACTCTTAACATCCTACCAGCAGTATTGGTGGACATTTGCTGGCGGAACAGCTGACTGCATGGGTAGGGACTGGCTTGATGGTTGACAGGCATGATGGCTGGCAGCGTGGATGGAGGCTGGGCCGGGCAGCATGGTTGGAGATTGGGTTGGTTAGCATGGAAGAGTTTTTGGCTGGGAATTGGTTTGCTGCATTTCTGGCTACAAGACTGAAAATTGGCTAGGGGTGCGACTGACTTCGATAGTTGACCGACGGTTGACCTTGACCGTTGATCGATCGTTGACCATGACCTTGACCGGAAGTTGACTTTGATAGTTGACCGACTTTGACCATCGACTTTGACCGGGAGTTGACTTTGATAGTTGACCGACTTTGACCATTGACCAGTCCGTGCAGACTGGTGGGCTGCCTTGGTTGACGGGTTAGTGGGCTTGGATGAGGACCAAAACATGATTCAAGTATCAATTTGGCCCATTAAGTGGTATTTTTACTTATGGTACAAACATCGCCCCCTCTTAACCTCCAACTTGTGGGGTTAAGAAAAAATTTCGTGTTCCTTAGTCAATGATAAAACTCGCCCCCAAGTGTGGACTATTGATATTGAGGTGATTGGCGAACTTCCCTTGTTGTTTGCGGAAATCAAGACGCCCCCAAGAGTACATTTATGTTCTTCAAGCGTAAATAAACGCCTTCGTTGATTGTGGAGATCGTAATCAAGTCGCCCCAAGTCCGCAAAAACAAGATCGAGGTGATACGGCGGAAGGTTGATAATGGAACAGAGTGATGTTGGAAATGGGCAAGTAACAACATTGAGTGAAAGCCGGGTCCGCAGCATGCGATCACCTGGATCTGCAGGAGTGACGAGCAAAATCAAGATCGTAGCAAACTGCGATCAATTTGGATCTGCAGGAGTGACGAGCAAAACTGCACTGCAGCAGCTGCGATCAGCTGGACTGCTGGTAGGCCTTGGGATGTGTATATATTTATGGCCTACGGTGATAACCGCAAGTGCACGGCGTCTATCGGAGACGCGGCAAGTACGGGTCGATCCACAGAGACGAGGAGTGCTTACAATGATCTATGGCTATGCTAAACTGACTTTAAGAGTGACATGGTGTAGTGACAAGGTAACAAAGATGTTTTGGTTGCCGATACGGCTAAAGTGAAATGAAGTAAACCTAAACTAAGGTAAAAGACAGTGATAAAAGTATGCTAAGTCTTCAAATCCACCACTAAATTCCTAGTGTGTGCTCAACTGAGTTGAGGTTTCTTGTTCCTATGGTAGACAAGTGAGGTGTGTCAATTCCATCACCTAGCTAAGGAGTTTCTCCTTGTAATCCTTCAATTACCGCCTAATTTGCTAACCTAGAGTACTTGGTTGTCTAATGAAGCACAACCGATCAAGAGAATTAGCCTATGATTCTAAGGATTGAAATGTAGCATTCTAAACACAAGTGTAACCTAACTACAATGCATCCATGGCATTGGCATGCATTGTGAGAGAAGAGTGTTAGATGCTAGAATTGAAAGTATCTAAAAATTTAAGCCCTCAAGAACATTCAACAGAGTTTAAACATAATCAGAAATTAGGGTTTCAATGAAACCTTAGCAAATTAAACTAAAGCATGATAGAATAACAAAATACACAAAATTAAACCAAATTAAAGCTAAATGACTCGCTCCGGCTAATCCGGGCGTGACTATTACACACACACCCTGTCTTCAATTTATACATGCAACCATAAAGCTACCAAACCCTAATTCTTTAATTCAAAAATCGAAATAAATGAAAGATAAAATCAAACCCATACTCTCGAATCTCCCTCTGTCAATTCGTCTCCTGCGCTCCATGCTTTGGTTGTTGGCTAACCCTAGTTTCAATTATCTATCATTTAGCTTCTAGGGTTGAGAAGCTATGTAATAGATAATCAATACTAGGAGCGGGCTATGCATGAGTTGTTGGTGGTTGAGACGGGTACGGGTGATGGTGACGGAAGAGGAGATGGTGGTGGTGAGGGTTTTGCGAGCTCTGCTCTGTGTCGGGAGATGGGTTTGCAGAGGTGAAGAGAGAAGAAGAAAGAGAAGGTGGAGTGAAGAATGGGGTTTGGTCGAGTGGTGGTATAGGGTTAGGTAGATTTCTTTGTGTAGCGGGTGTAGCAAGGATTGATGGAGAAGGCCTCGAGCGTAGGATGAAGCTGGTGCGATCTCGAACAGCTCGGGAAGTAAGCGGTTTTGGCTTGATCTAGTGTTGCACGGAGCGACGATCTATGATGCACATGGAGGCGCGACCATTGGATGTGGAAGATAGAGATCTCAACGGCTTGGAGTGTACGGGCTCGGATCCGGGTCATGGGTAGCTCTAGCCCAAGTCTTCCTTGTTGGGTTGCAACTGATTTGCGCGCGGGCTTTGGCTATCCGCTCCATAGATGTTTGACTCCAATTCTTCGCTCTTTAGCTCCTCAGTTTCTCCGGACTTTATTTATTACCTAAAAACACAAAATTAATTAATACAAATATTTATTCTTGAAAACAAGGAAAATACGAGAATATGGGATAATATCTTGATTTATGAGCACAAAAGATGAGTAAAATGCCAATAAAAAGGTGTATAAATATGCACTATTTGGCACTCATCAAATACCCCCAAACCTGAATTTTACTTGTCCTCAAGTGAAACAGAAAATAAGAAATCCTAACTATACCCCTGTCGCAGTCTCTCGAATGCATTTAGCGTATGCACTAAGCCTTTAAACCCCTAGGTGTCCCTAGTGGACGAGTTGTAGTCTCGTGAGGGTTTACAGAGGTGTACCCAAAACCTTCTCCAACTTCAGAGTGTAAAAGAGTCTCAAGCATCCAAGAAGCTATGAGGACATAGAGTTTCGCATGCTAGTAATGAAGTTAGAACTACCAAAGAATGCATTCTCATCCTTAAGTGCCGAGCGAGAAGTAACCATACCATATGAAAGAATTCGGATTCGATTGTGATCATAAGCCTCAACTTCTGCCTCACCATTAGGGTTTTATGATAATTGCACTCAAAAAGATCGCTTTTTTAGTCTCTCATGTGTGCAGGCAGGAGTAAAGAGAGAAATCCTGCACACGTTGTAGGTAAGAAGGATAACCTTCCGAAATAAAATCTGGAGACTCCACGAAGTGTGGACAAAAAGAATCTTTTTCTGATGATCTCTAAGAAAGGAAATCAACCATTAGCAAGGGGTGGGAGTACTCATTCACTTCTCACCCGATCGGCAATTAATATCACTCTCTCATAAGAACCATAGAAACGTCTTCAATCTTCGGTCTTCGGTCTTCAATTGTTGATGACGAACTTCTAAACTTCACAATACTTGACAATTTTTTAACTTTTATACTCAAATTCCTTGTTGTTTGGATTTTTCTTTTTGAACTCTTCTTTACCATGGTGGTAGCAAAAATAAACTACAATATTTTTTTGATTTTTGATTTTTGATTTTTTTTTTTTTTTTTTTAATTACAAAAAGTGATGGTAAAAATACAAATAATGACACAACTAACTCCATGGACAAAGGACTTTAACACTCAATTTTTCCACAACTTGTATTGTCTTGATTTTATAAATTTTATTAATTCTCATCCTATTTTTTTTTTTGTTGCACATAAACCTTGGACTATATCAATTTTTCTTTCCATATTCTGATGCTGCTCCGTTTGCTGACGATGATGTGTTTCTATGGGTCTTGCTGATTGAGAGAGAGAGTGATGCTAACGGCAAATCGGTATTTAGAAGGAGTTTTCATCTTTAGACGTCACCCTCATGATTGACAAAAACTAGCACTCAAGAGATCAAAAGTAGTGCTTGAAAATGGTGCGAAGTTGGGTAGCTCACCATTCCTACCCGGAATTGATGTACGGTGACACACACTCTAATGACTTTTCTAGAAAGTTGCAAAAAATTGAAGGTTGGTGCCTCACTTGATGTAAAATGGGTAGTCTCCACTATGGGTGATCACAATTCTACTACCGAATATCTAAAAAGACCTAATTCGCCCTCCGGTATGGTTAAATCCAACTTTAACGCTCTAATCAACTAAGGAACCCGATTGTGTTCTCCGGTACTTCTAACTTTTGTTATTTGGCTTTAACTCTCTATGTAAACATAGCTAGAAGCATGCTAGTGACTCTAAAATCTCTAAAAGTTGGAGGTTTTTATTTGCAAAAAGTTTTTGAATTTTTGAATGAATTTTTGAATGAATTTTTTTTTTTTTTTTTTAAAAAAAAAAATAAAAGGTAAAATAAAAGACTAAAAACTCTAAATGCAAATGCACCCCCAAACCTAAATCAAACATTGTCCTCAATGTGTCAACAGATAGGAAAAAATTTAAACAGTCACATACCGAGAGAACTATGCTGATAAGAGAAAAGGGAAGAGATTACCGGATGTCGGCAGGAGCAAGGTTGAGCTTCTTTAGTCAAGGCTATAATCCAACATTCTCAACGGAGATCATATTGGATTAGCATAATATATGCGCATGAAGACTCAACCGATTCAAGAAAAGAAAAATTTAACAAGTCCTACTGGATATATACAATGAAAATTCACCATAAACTAACAATCTAAAGAGTTGAGGATCAACCCAATAGAAAATATGTACACACATTATTGACCTTACACAAATATAATATGAGAGTGCAAGTAAGACTGCAAATGTGAAGGAGTTTCCCCCAAACCTAAACTTGTGAACAAGTGTGTTTGTGAGAACAAAATCTTGCAATTTTAAAGGTACATCATGCAAAAGGTCTAACTCGAAATGAGTTTTGCTAATTACATGCAGACATACACATACCAACTGTGGTTCCCTAAAGGTGTCATACTTTGATGCAAAATAGTCCAAGAGGACTTGGGAGGCACAAAGTTCTAGGCCTAGATTAGGTATTCTTAGAAAAGTTGGTTTTGCAATTTTGTGACAAACTACACCTAGGTTTGGTGGAGGAGTTTCAATCTGTGACTCAGGAGAGAGGTTAGGTACATCTAAGTTGTTTTCATGCATAAGATCATTTGCACCATCGCATACTTTCCTAAAGTCAGAAGAGGGTAAATCATGTTCACCAGCATAGAACAATTCATCAATCACCATGTCATAATCATCAGAGCAGGCAACATATTGTGATATGGGCAGGGGAATCGACACAACAATAATATCATGATCCAAAAGAACATTAGTGTCAACGAGAAGATTCATCTGTCCTAAGTCACAAACAAGTTGTGAAGCATGCTCACATTCACTGAAGAATTTCACAAAGCCAAGCTCAGAATCCATATCACATATATGAATGTTAGAAGAGGTATCATTCATAGGGTTCACAGAAGAGACGCCTAACGTCTCTGAACCTAAAGATTCTATTATATTTTCAAAATACACATGCTCTTCATATTCATCATCATCATCATCATAGCAAGAATTCATCTCTCCATTCAAAATTGTAGTATTTTTAGTGTACTCATCTACCTCTAGATTAGGTTCATATTTAATGTTAGTTGTATGAGTAAGACTAGAAACACTATTTTCAATCCTATCATTTTGTAATTCAATCGGGTGAAGAATCATTTTGAGTTTTTCTATTGAAGGAGAGTCTTCACTAGTGGGTATGCATTCCTCATATGGATATTCATTGTATAGTTGAGCATGAGGTTCACTAGAGAAGGGAAATTCAGACATGTTGCTATATGGATGGTCATGCATTGCATTCATTTCAAGCCTAGCATTTTGCTCTATGAGTGTTTCCATTATTGATTGCAAACTAGGAGTTGGGGGAGTATAAAATTGTTCATCTCCCCACTGTGGTGAATGATGCATGTGTGCATGGTCATAGTCACTTCTAGACAATTCGTACATTTGATTATCATGGCTTTCCCTAGACGCCTAAAATCATGCAAAATATAATAAAGACTCAGCAGGTGGTCTAAGCCACCACATAAGGTACATGCATAAATTTCATATTGCCTAGAGGAATTAGATTTGACAAATTGCCTTTCTAAAGCCGAAACTTGAGCTTCTAATTGATCTAGAAGTGATGACTGGGTATGAGGAAAGTGTTCATTTTCAACCTGTGGTGGATGATGCATGTGCTCATAGTGATTAGGGTATGTGAGGTCAGGGGCCCTGAGAAGGCGCATAAAATTCCCTAAAATCACTATGGTATGTGGGGGTTCATCCCGTGAAGCGTGCCATGTAAGCAAGCTCTCTAAGGGATTTGTTTCCATCCCCGAGATGCGGACCAAAATCCTGTCATGATTTAGTACTCAAATTGAACTCAAAATTTAGTTTGGTTTATGTGGGCTTTGGTTTATTGGGATTTGGTTTCAATGGGATTCATTTGGTTTTGTTGGGAGCTTTGGTTTATGTGGGAAGCCCAGTTCTTTGTGGGCTTAAGTGAGATTTGGTTTGTTTGGGATTTGTTGTTTGAAGCCCAAGATTTGTGAAAACAAAGACATTGACTTAGGTTGGCGATAGTAGAGCCAGATTGAATGGCCCAGTATGTGGGCTGAGTTTTGTGCGCAGCCCAGCAGTTTGATTGTGAGCAGCCCAGTAGCAGAGGTTACGTGGGCTTTATTTTGTTTGCAGAGCCCAGTTCTTAGTGGTTCTCAGCCCAGTTGAAAAGCACAGTAGGCCTCAGTTTTGGGTGTGGGCTCTAGGTTATGTTCAGTTTAACACACCAATCCTTGGACCTAAGCGCAGTGTTAGCACTGACCTAGTGCTTGCACAAGCACAACTAATCACCAACTTACTCAGAATTGACACAGTAGCACTTGGATTCAAGTGCGGCTCACATCACAGTCGCCCACTGCCTAAGGCTTATGTGAATAGCAGAACCTGACAAAGACAAAGACATGCAACAAGGCACACAAGTATACGCTACGGCCAAGGCAAGCACAAGGGATTTGGCAAGTGAATAGCTCACACAAGGTACAGGGCAGATAAGGTGAGCTGTCTCAACTGGTTTTCCTAGGGCTGCAGCTTAACTCGCAGCTTCAGGGGCTGGAGTTTAGCTCTAGTTGGCTGAGTAACACAAGACACAGATTTCAGTTGAGGCTAAAAACTCAAGGTACAGGGCAAATGGGTTGTGTCAACTCTCTGAGTTGATATCAACTCATTCAGTTGACTTCAACTGGGATTTTTAACTATCTTGGCTAGGTCACTCAAGTACAAAGCTAAGCATAGATCATGTTGCACAGAATCATACACAGATGCAAAAGCCAATTTACAAATGCAGTAAGGTTGACAGGGCTGATGGCATACAATTTCAGTTGACTCAGGTCTGTCACAGGTTTGCACAAGCTTGCACAGGTGTAGTTGCAGGAAATCCCACAATACACCCCTCACTATATTTTGTTTAACTAATCCATTCAGAAGATAGTAGATGAACAATTATGAATATTTATTAATAATTTTCTTAAAATGTTTACACAGGATTACACTTAAGATCTTACTAACATTCGCTCTGTTTCTCTCTCCTAATGACTTGCTTAGCAATTCTAAAAGAACTCTCCTACAACAGATTCACTCATCCCTTTATATAGGGTAATACATAGTGAATGACGGCTAAGCTGTCCTTTATTTTCGGGAATGTCTCGCGAAGTGTCGCAGGCGTAAAAGTATTCGTATTCGCGACACTTCTTAACTTTCGCCAGATTTCATATCTTCCTATCGTCATCCAGTGCGTCATTCATATTTGACCTTCTGTGACTCACTCGCAATGTTGTTATCCGTTGTCTTCGCGAATTGTTGTTGTGGCGATATTATGATCCTACATCTTGCCTCTTCTCATGTCTTCTCTGCGAAGGAGAGAATGTCATGAGAATCAATATTTTTGAACTGCCGCAACCGTTTATCTGTACTTGTTTTAGTTTCATCTTTCCATATGGACTTTATTACAGATGTCTACTCCTCCATTCTATTCCTGACACGTCTCTTTCAATCGTTTATTCTTGACCATTCACGTCTCTTCTCACATTAAATGCTCTCGTTTCCCCCGAGGATGTTACTCTCTATATATATTTTTCATATCTTTCTCTTTTCCTCTTTCGTCTTCTCTCTGCAACTTTTCTTTTATCTTCTTCTTCCACAAGCTGCGCTTCTATTACTGCAAATCTTCGATTTTTTTTTTATCATATCTTAATCTTCGATTCTTTATCCATTCCCATATTGATAATGGCTTCACTTAGTCGTATGTACAAACCTCGCTTTATTGAGACTCAGAAAAAGTTGCAGGATAAAGGTTTCACCCTTTCTACCATTCCTAATCTAGAATGTTCATCTATACTCACTGCCAAGCTTTTTTCTGATCATCAATGTGATGATCACAAGATTATTGTTTCGCTAGGTCAACTTCTCGCAGGACTTCCCATTCCTTTGTATGATCCTGAGATGCCGCTCTTTTATGAAATCCTTTCCCATCCGAACTTCTCGCGAGCTGTCTATCAATTAAGCGGCGATTGTATCCGCCTAATGCTTGAGTTTGCCAGTCGTGGTGCTGGCAAAGGATCTCTATATCCTAACAGTGTCAGACACCCCGAATATGTAAATTTAGAAATAATCCCTGAGAGATACACTGCAAAAACTTTTTTGAAAATTATGAAGTAATAGGCATGAGAAATAAGAAATCTCGCTGGGGCGCTCGGTTGAAGAGAAAAGATAACATCCCTGAGGATAAATTACTCATGCAAGATATCGACTGGCATTCGGGTAAGAATACTACTCCTCGCCACTCCAAAGATGAGAGGTGGTGGGTTGTACCTTTGCTCTTAAGTGGACCTTACATAGCAGGTTCGCATGTACTCCCTGCAAATCTCGCAGGCTATCGTCCTTGGGAATTTAAGTGGCCCAAGAAGGCGGAAGAGGTATGTCCCCACAGTTTGCTTTAGCAATCCCTCCTTCCTCTTGTACTCATTGAGTCTGTAAATTTTCCAGATTGTCAAACTGAGGAAAAGTTACAAGGCAAATCCACTGGCAAGTACCTTGGCAATACTTCGATCGCTTACGGATGAAGTAAGAAATATCTTTTTGTGTTATTTAACAATATTGTTGCCTCTATTTCTTATCTTCATTTGTATGCGAAGGTTGACGCCGAGGAAGTGATAGCTGCGAAAGTTAAAGGCAAAACTAAAGCCAATGCACGCAAGGATAAGTCTTCTGCTCCACCATCTAAGAAGCGAAAAACTCAACCTTCCTCTCATCTTAGCTCAAGTTCTGAATCTTCCGATGAGGATGATAATGATAATGTTTTGGATTCAACTTTCCAAAATGAAGCTCAATCGGCCAATTCTCCTATGGATCAATTGTTCAGCATCTTCTCGGATTCTCTTCAAGGAATTGGAGATACTCATCTGACTTCTATATGCGAGAACCTCGCCACCATATGTAATGCTACACTGCTGGATGGCAATGACTCTTTCAAAGGAGTTTCTAGATCTGTATCCCCTAGCTTCTTAAATGCACTTAATTCGTTGGTATGTTCGAACTCATATTTCTCCTCCAACTTCAGTTTTTAACTTATATCTTAATAACTTTTTTATCTTTCTTCGCAGGCTGGAAAAACTTCTTTTGTGGTTGCCTCAGATCTTGAGAGGAGGTATAACGTTCAATTGAAGAAGAATACCCAATTTTGCACAAGGATCAAAGAATTAGAAGTTGAATCTGCGAGATCTCGCGAAAAGATCCAACAATTGGAAATCGAGTTTTACGCCCGAAGAAGGACAAAGTTGCCACTCTCCAGAACGCTAATCAGCAACTTTATGGTATAAAATTTTTTCTCTCTTATTATTTTCATTTTATCAATTCCCTGTTGCTACCTGACTTATCACTTTCGCAGATGTATATAACCTCTCCGAAGAAGCTATTCTTCTCCATTCATTTCCTGAGCCTATGGATAATGACACTCTTCTCGCTCATCTCAACAACTCTTTAAGTAGTTCGTCAAGCAGAATTAATTCTCTTTCATTAAATGAACTCCAAACCAAGCACCGCCTCTTAGAAATTGAGCACAGATCTAGTTTAAGTACAGCCAACCAGTTTAAACAAATGTACCTCGAGTCTCATGAGGAAACCAAAATTTTAAGGAAGAAAATTAGTGACCATATAGATGACAAAGATCGCATTGCTAATAATGGTGCCCAGGCATTAGAAACATTTCAAAAGTCCCTTCTCGAAGTGCAAATGGAGCGAGATGAATTGCTTCGCCAGAACTCCTTACTTAGTGAGCGAGAAAATCAAATTCGTTCACTTCTTATTATAAATAATGACGATGAATTCGCTTGGGCTGCGAAAATCTTAGATAATGCCAGGAATAACTTAGGTGTTGATGTTAGTCTTCATACCGAGCATACTTCCTTGGTTAAAGATATAATATCTGACAGAGAAGGTTATTTATTATACCTTACTGTTTCTTACCTCTGTAATATTGCTGTTGAGTTGTTAATTTATCGTAATTTATTTGCAGAGTCCGAAAAAAGATTTCAAGCAAGGATTGAAGAACTTGAATCTGAGAAAGCACAGCTCGCAAAGAATCTCACCCTTCGCGAGAATAGATATTCCAAGTGAAGAAACAATTTCAAACTACCGTGGCGAATTTTAATAATGATGCCGTTCGTTTTCGCAATGAAGCCATGGAGTATGTTTGTAATGATCACAAAATCCCTCTTTGTTCATATCCTTGGCTTTCCGAAGAAGTTCCTGAGAATTTGCCTGTCTCGGACGTTTCTGATAGTGAGGCCAGCGAAAAAGAAAACTCTGGCGACGAGAATAATGAAATTGAAGGATCAGATAGAGGAGAAGAATCACCAAAGAGATAATTCTTTTTGTTTCTTTATTTGCTGTAATATCTGTACATTTCTGTATCTCTTTTTTGTAAACTTCTTGAGTTTATTGCCCATAAATTCAATCTTCATTCCCCTTTCTTGGCAGTTTTTTTCCTTTTTTTTCCTTGTAACATAATTGGCTAACATTATTAATGTATAACTCTTTCATTGGAAGATGGATAACAATATTTCGTCTTTTCCATTCCCATATTTGCCTCTGTTATGCATCTTCATATGAAAGAATGAAAGTTCTGAGATTCGCTCTTTCTTCCTCTGACCAGGAATGATGTTTAAATTTATAATTACGACGAGGTCGCAAGTGATTTTTATAAAAGAAGAAATCTATTGATCTCGCCTTATCATTTTTGGTGGTCTTCTAAGCTTGACCTTCCTAAGTAAAGGTCTTACTCTGCCACCCCTTATTGCGACAAGGTCGCAGGACGTCTTTACACTTGCATGCAAAAACCCATTGACCTTGCCTTATCATTTTTCAAGTATTTTTGCCTCTGCAGGATATTTTGCTTGCGACAATATGACAGGCCTAAATATTCTTGCGAAAATAAAGCCCCGTGACATTGCCGTCTTGCGACGAAATCGCAGGACGTCTTTACACTTGCATGTAAGGACCCATTGATCTCGTCTTACCCTCGCGTTAGTATTATTGCCTCTTCAGGATCATTGCACAAATATGACAAGCCTAAGTTTCCTTACGAAAACAAAGCCTCGTGACATTTGCGTCTTTGGCACTTATCAGCTCCCTAATGGAGGGTGCCGCCTTATCATCTCCCTGGTTGCCCCTTCAAGGAGGCGTACATCGCCATACAAGGCTAGCTCCTCCCATCCGGTCTTAACAACAACCAGCTTGTTTTCGCAGCCTCTTATCCCTTATACCTATAGAGTTTATGGTTACAAGGCTGCACCCTAAGTGGAGTTTTCTTCGGCCGAGTGCGGATGCGCCAAGACTTGTCAAGAGTGGTAAGGAAGTTCCATGCTCCCGCACTCTTGACTCAACCGGGTACCTCGGCGCCTTGATCATACGCCGACTCCTTGAAAGAGACCCTCGGTCGCCCAACCAGGGTATAACCTACATATATAGTTGGGAATCCAAGGTACCTCTTAGGATAGGCTTTCATGGGCCCCAAATCTGCATGACCCAGGTTAGGGGCGGTGTAACCTTTTCCCTGAGCCATGTTAAGAGATACCCCCTTATATGACGCACTTTAGGTCTTACATTTACCTCTTACGAAATGTAATTCGCGAACTAGGGTGTACGCCATAAAGATTCGTCCCATTCATTTACTCATTCGTTGTTGTTAAATCATTCAATCATTCATATTTAATTGCTGTCTGATATTTAATTTGCGAAGACATCGCACAATGCTATTTCATTCATTTTTCTCTCGGATTCTTGTACATTCTTCTTGTCGAAATTCTCACATATCATTTCTTCTTTGTCTTGCCTTTGATATATCTTTGTAGATTACTTATCATGACCATTCATTTTTACTTTTTATGCCTTTTGTTCATTGTACTCTTTGCCTCAGCGTTATCCCAATCCTTGAAGGACTCCTTTCCATCGTAACGTTCGCCTGCTTCCATGCATTCATCTGCGGCACTTCGCGATGTTTCTACGGCACTTCGCGATGAACTACAACCAATTATTTTTGCAGGATCGTAACATTCGCCTATTCTTGCGACACTTCGCGATGCTTCTTCATTTCTTATCTCTATAGTATCCACCATCAGCTTCTCTTTTCTCTGTTCATCTTTGATATTCTGTTTCCAACCTTTCCTTTTAGCATTTCTCTCTTCGCAACTCTCTACGTCAACCTCATAACATTTCTGACCTTCCTTCCAATCTCCCTTTATAATTCCAATACCATTTGGATGGGGAAACTTTATACATTGATGGTATGTTGATGCTACTCCCAAGATTTCGTGCAGCCATGGTCGCCCAATTAATGCGTTATAAGGAGATTCCACGTCAACCACGCGAGAATAAAATGTCGGTGATAATCCTTGTAAAGGTATCCTCATGTGAACCTCTCCTTTAGGTTTGTTCGTTGTGCCGTTAAAACCGTAGATTTTGTACGTTGAAGGAATCAAATTTTCATCCTCTCCACCCATAGTCTTATAAGTATGGTAAAACAGAATATTCACCGAACTTCCAGTATCTATTAGGATTCTATTGATTGCCCAACAATTTTCTCGCTTCGTCATCTTCTCCATCAATCGGTCTTGGATTAATGTCTAGTCGCACCACCAACGGGCTATCATGTGCTTCTCTTCCTTTGGGTACTTCGTCTGCGGAGAAAGAAATAATTTTTAGCTGCCAATCTTTCAATTGCGACTTTCTCGCCAGGTTCATCACTTCTTTGTTATGAAAATCTCTTGCATATACTCTACTAAGCACGTTATCGTGAAAATCTTCAATTGTACGATATGAATGAACGATAGAATTGCAAAATAGATTTTTGGCCTTTGTTCCCACTTCTATTACGAATGCTTCTTTCCCTTTTTCAAACTGTTCTTTGCACTTCGATGGTGATGTTGTTAGTACTTGCTTCCCTTTCTCTTCATCTTTTAGAAAATGAGTTAACTTCCCCGATCAATCATTCTCGAGAATGATTCTCTTTATGTTTCTCGAGTCATTTGTTAGATGTCCATGAAAGCGATGGTAAGAACAATATTCATGACTTGTCACTTGGTGGTGGTTCACTCCCCGCATTCCATGGTGGTGGTACGTCCTCCATTACAAGTATAGCTTCCCAAATTTTTTCCACACTAGCATTTAGTGGTGGCATCCTGATCTCTTCCCATACCACTCTGCGATTTCTTGGCCCTCCATGGTTATTATGCCTTCGTCCTCCATAAGTTTCTTGCATATGATCTAATCTCTGAATTTTATTATTGTTGCCGCGGTTGTAGTAGTTCCTTTCTCTATCAAACTCCTCCCCGATCTCGGCTCCCCATAGCCACTATTTTATGCTATCCATCATCAGCTCTGTTTTCCGGTTGCCCTTGCGAAGTGGTCGCCACTGAGTTTAAAAATTTTGGTAATAAACTTGCATTCGCAGCGTTCGAACTTGTATTCGCAACTGGGTATGATTCCATTTCATTTTGTCTTTCTTCCAAAGCAATGTATTCTTCTTGGAGTTCTCATGACTCAGCCATCGTAATCGTATTTTTAATTCTGAATATTTGAATGTATAACAAACTTGTTGCGAACAGAGCATTTACAAATGATAAAATGAGATATCTTTCCTCTACCCTTCCGGCCATTTCACTGCACATTGTCCTCCATCTCAATGTCAGATGTCTTAAACTCTCGCCAACTCTTTGTTTTAATCCGAATACATCTTCAATTCCTGGTCGCGTGGAATTGTTACTTATATACGCTCCCAAGAAAATAGTTTGTAAATGGTTGAATGATGAGATTGTGTTTCTCGGTAATCCTTCAAACCATTTCAGTGCTTCTCCAATTAAGCTTGATGCGAAGTATTTGCACAATATGGCATCATGATTCTCCCATTGTAACATACATCTCATATAAGCCTTGATGTGTTGTATCGCACTTGTTGTTCCTTCGAAAATGTTGGTTAATGCCGGCAGATTGCATTTAGGTGGTATTCCTCCCATTTGTACTTCTATTGTGAAAGGAGTCTTCGCAGCTCTGCGATGGCTTCATCCAACCTGTCTTCTTCCTCCTTCCTTCCTACTATTTAACAATTTTCTCATTTCGCCAATTCTTTCAAGATTTTCTCATTTTCCTCGGGATTTGATTCTGCTTTGGTCTTTTTAGCTCGCCTCTCGCCTCCTACGTTCATGCCTCGTTTTGACCTTCTTGTTCACTATTTTCTTCTCTCCTTTCTCTGCGACTTTCTTCTTCGTCTCTTTCATCAATTCGCACACCATTATATCTATCGTTCTCTCTTCTGGGTTCTCTATCAACTCTCCTCTGCATCCTTTCGTATTCTCCATTGGTATTTCTATTGACACGATTTTGTGCTCGCCTCCTTTCTCGGTTGTCATGATTATTTTGTCGGATTGCTTCTTCCAATTCTTGATTTTCCACTTCTGCTCTTACTCTCTCTCTCTCGCGGGCTAAGCGTGCTTGTTCAGCATAATGTTTCTCAATGTCGTCCACAATCTCTTTTTGCCTTCTCAATGCTTCTCTTCCATGCAAGATTGCTCTTCCTTCAATAATTTGGATCATTTGGCCCCTGAAATCGCCTAGCTCCCTGATTTTCTTCACTCTGCTCATCTTGGAAATTCTCGGGATTGGGAATATAACGATCTTCTGCGTCCTCTCTTCTTTCGTGATGTTCTGATCTCGAGATTTTGTGCTTCCCGTTGGTTTTCTACCTCTGTAATTTCGTTGGTAAGGCTCTCCTTCTTTCTTCCCTAGTCGATCTTGAACTCGATCTCGCAGTGCTTCTCGATCTTCTATTTTGCAATCTCATATTTTCCATTCTTAATTCATGATTCTGTCTTGTCAAATTTGCTCGCTCTTCTGCCTCTAGTCGCCTTTCTTCATGTATTGTTTGTCTCAGTCGGCTAAATATGTAGTTGCAGGAAATCCCACAATACACCCCTCACTATATTTTGTTTAACTAATTCATTCAGAAGATAATAGATGAACAATTAGGGCTGTCAATGGATAAAAATCCATCGGATATTGGCAATTCTGATAAGGTTAAGGTTAAGGGTTATCGGATATCCGGTATCCGATAATATCCGTCGGAATTCAAAAATTCCATATCGATAAGGTTAAGGATAAGCTATCGGATATCGGATATTATTCCGATAATTTCCGTTATCTACTCATGGTACAAAAAACTTCCAATAATTTCCGATAATTTCTGTTAATATTCAATAATTTCCGATAATTTCCGTTAATATTCGATAATTTCCGATATTACTTAGGAGAGACGTAATCAAATGGCTAAAGAGTAAACCTAGGTATCGAAAATTTCCGAAAATTTTATGATATAGTTATACACTAACGGTATCGGATATTAACCTAACGGAAACTCCCTTAACCGGTACCGTTATGTTAATAAACGGATATCCGTTACGTTAAGGTTATCGGATATCGGATAATCGTTATGTCGGATATTAACCTAACGGAATCCGGATATTCGGAAACGGATACCGGATATCGAATATCCATTGACAGCCCTATGAACAATCATGAATATTTATTAATAATTTTCTTAAAAATGTTTACACAGGAAAATGGAATTACACTTAAGATCTTACTACATTCGCTCTGTTTCTCTCTCCTAATGACTTGCTTTCCAATCCAAAAAGAACTCTCCTTACGACAGATTCACTCATCCCTTTATATAGGGTAATACATAGTGAATGACAGCTAAGCTGTCCTTTATTTTCGGGAATGTCTCGCGAAGTGTCGCAGGCGTACAAGTATTCGTATTCGCGACACTTCTTAACTTTCGCCAGATTTCATATCTTCCTATCGTCATCCAGTGCGTCATTCATATTAATATCGCGACAACAACAATTCGCAAAGACAACCGATAACAACATTGCGAGTAAGTCGCAGAAGATTAATCCTACATCTTGCCTCTTTTTTCTTGAATATTGCTTGAAGAGCGATCTTCAAGAAAAAATACGTTGTTGTAATAGTCTCTGATTTTTATTGATGAAGGAACGAGCGAAAGAATACTTGGACTTGAAAAGTACGTACTTGCCTCTATTCTTTGGCGAAGTTCCGAAGTTTTTAGAAGTATGTATGAAATATCATTTCTTGCCTCATGGGTTATGGAAAATAATGGATCTCGCAATCTCTTCTCGCGAGTTAGGAAAATAATTGAATCTCATATGATAAGAAAATATGTTGTGCAATACCCGAATACTACATCTTCTCGCCTCTCCTTATGTTTCCTTACGTTGTGCGATATCCGAATTCTTTGTCGCAACCGTTCATTTTCCATTAAAAATCTTCTTCAAAGATAGCTCCATGAATCTAGGAATGACCGTTTACACGTGTTTAAAACCATTCTTTTTACCGGTACATTTAATGTTATCCGGTCATAACACTTTCTTGCCTATTTATAGGAGAGTCTTTTGTGAAGAACATTTCTTTCCTTCTATTTCATCTCCTTTATCGTCCCAGAATCGTTCTTCTCGTTATTCTTCTTCACCATCGTCTTCATCATCCTTCGCTATTTCTTATTTGCTATCACTTCCATGGCATCCAGGTTTGTTAATCTTGCTAGATTCGATTGATTCTATGATTGATTGATTTTGTGATTAACTTCCCTTTTTGAGATTATCTTATTCCTTTTAATCTTTTTTTGCCATTTTTGTTTCAGCAAGAACAAACCCATCACCAAGTTCACCGTGAAGAACCCCCTTCTTTCTTTGGATTCACAGTCGAAACCAACTTCTCAACAAGAATCCACCTTGCCACCAAAGTCCTCTTCGCAAACTAAACATACCGTTTCTAAAAGAAAGCCTGCGAGTGATAAGGTATTTTAAGAAGCATTTACCTTTTAATAACAACGTACTTGCCTCTGTTTCTTACTTAATTTATCATTCACAGGATGACAAAACTATTGACAAAACTCCCAAAAGATCTCGCCACTCTAAACCTGTTACTCCTGATGTCCCTTTTCCCTCATTTACACCTTCTTCTCCTGCTGCGAAATCATCGCAGGATAATCTTGTCGCAAGTGACAATATTCCGATGCCTCAACTCCTCATAGATCAAGTTCCTCATAATAGTCCTACTACAAATGAACTTACTCCTTCTCCTACCATCAATGTCCCTGTCATTCCTCCCATCACTACCTTTCCTGAAATCTCCTCTTCTCATGATGTTCCTTTGGCGAAAAATTATTCGTCTCTTCCTTCTTTGCCCGAGCAAATCCCTCTTACCTGAAGTAAAATTTGGAAGGAATAGACGTGGCTTTCAAAGTTCTCTCGGACCTTTTAAATGATGCCAAAAAGACTTCTGTCGATCCTGTCAAGTCTGATGTCTGCGAGATTTTAAGTAAACATCTCGGTTCTGATAGGATCTCGCAAGCATCCTTAGTTCAAGAAATTAATGTACTGCTAAATGCAATAATCTCCATCTTGAAAATCAAAAATTTCACAACCTCTCACTAGATCGTGATAATCTTCGCAAGAAGAATGAAGAGTTAAAAGGTAAACTCTTTCCCCTTTTTTTTTTTTTTTTTTTTTTTTTACAACTTAAATTCTTGTTCGCCCTTCAAGCTCTAAACCAGAAACGAATAATGGAGATATATCAGTTGGAATCAATTATTGAAGAGGTTCGAGTTGAAAGAGACGCTTGGATGGAGCAATATAACTTCTTAAATAATCTTCATACATATGCTGTTGATCAAATAGATAATTTGTCTAAAGAAAACTTTGATTTAGCTCAGCAGCAAGATTCATTAAGTAAAGACTTATCTCGCCTTTCTTACTCTTTGACTAAGGCTAATTTGGAGTTGGAAACTTTATCGATGAGAATGGGACCCTTTCTCGGGAGAAGCGATCTCTCGCTAAACAAGGTCGCGACTTATTCGCAAGAATATGATGCTTGTCAAAAATTACGTGAAGAACAAGAACAATTTATTCATACTTTGAAAAACCAACTTGAAGAAATTATCACGAGAGAGATAAACTTATTCAGGGTAGAATAACCTTGAGTCTAAAAGCAAACCAATTCAAGGATCAATGTTCCAAATTAGAAAAATCCAACTCTACCCTTGTGACTGAGAATTCCATACTTGTTTCGAATGAAAAAAGCTTGCGAGCTCGATTGAAAGGCCTAGTTGGAGATACATTTGATGATGCCATGGACTGTTTGGGGAATAATTTTGCAGCTTTTAATTCAAGATCTTACTTCTCGGAAGGAAGGTAGTCATATTATTTGACTATCTTAATACATTAATTTATTCCAAAAATCTTTAATTATCCCGAAAATTCCAAAAATATTCCGTAAAAGCTTTCTTTAATCTTGTGCACTTGTTATGCAGACTCGAGAAAAATCTTCGCTCTCGTTATCTCCACCCTCGATCAGATTATTCTAAGATTCGCAAAGAAAATGGGTTACTCGCGCCTCTCTTGCTCGTTCTCGCGAGGTGCGTAAGCGAAGATTTGATTATATGTCTTACTCAGAAGACATAGATAGCAAGAATCGTCAAAAGGCGTTACTTCGTCAATTCCCCCTCAAAGTTGAAGTCCTTGTGAAAGAGATTTTATTGTCTAAGTCCCTTGATCCTATTCATGTTGATCCTTTGGAAGTAAGTGATGATGAAGTCCCTGATTCTCCTGATAGTGATTATGACTATGAAAGCGGCGAAGATATCGCTAATATTGAAGTTGTCAACAAAGATCCGACTGAAAAAATTTCTGATGAAAATCCACCAGCTGGCGAAAATGAAGGTGCTGAAAACATTTCTGATGAAAATCCACCAACCGGTGAAGGTGAAGCTGATAAAGGCAGTGAAAGATCTCGACCATCCTCTATGGTTGATAATATTGATGTAGAGAATTAAACTTTCTTTGTAATTTGTCAAAACTTCTTTTTGTTTGTAAGGATTAAGTCTTTGATCGAGTAATCCCCTTATTTTCTCCCTTTTCCCTTATTTAAGGTGTTTGAACATAATCTCGCGAGCATGTTCGCTTATTGAATCTTTTATTAAGTAAAACCATCCCAATTAGGAATTTCACTTTATTTCTTCTCATTGCGACAAGATCGCAGGCCGCCTTTACATTTTCATGTAATGACCCATTGACCTTGCCTTATCATCTTTGATGGTCTTCTAAGTTTGACCTTCCTATTTAAAGGTCTTACTCTGCCACCCTTTATTGCGACAAGGTCGCAGGACGTCTTTACACTTGCGTGTAAAAACCCATTGACCTTGTCTTATCATTTTTCAAGTATTTTTGCCTCTGCAGATATTTTGTTTTGCGACAATATGACAGCCTAAATTTTCTTGCGAAAGTAAAGCCCCATGACATTGTCGTCTTGCGACGAAATCGCGCAGACGTCTTTACACTTACATGTAAGGACCCATTGATCTCGTCTTACCTCGCGTTAGTATTATTGCCTCTGCAGATCATTGCACAAATATGACAAGCCTAAGTTTCCTTGCGAAAACAAAGCCTCGTGACATTTGCGTCTTTGGCACTTATCGAGTCCCTAATGGAGGGTGCCGCCCTTATCATCTCCCCGGTTGCCCCTTCAAGGAGGCGTACATCGGCCATACAAGGCTAGCTCCTCCCATCCGGTCTTAACAACAACCGGTTGTTTTCGCAGCCTCTTATCCCTTATACCTATAGAGTTTATGGTTACAAGGCTGCACCCTAAGTGGAGTTTTCTTCGGGCCGAGTGCAAAGATGCGCCAAGACTTGTCAAGAGTGGTAAGGAAGTTCCATGCTCCCCGCACTCTTGACTCAACCGGGTACCTCGGCGCCTTGATCATACGACTCCTTGAAAGAGACCCTCGGTCGCCCAACCAGTATAACCTACATATATAGTTGGGAATCCAAGGTACCTCTTCCGGATAGGCTTTCATGGGCCCCAAATCTGCATGACCAAAGTTCCGGGCGGTGTAACCTTTTCCCCGGGCCATGTTAAGAGATTCCCCTTATATGACGCACTTTAGGTCTTACATTTGCCTCTTACGAAGTATAATTCGCGAACTAGGGTGTACGCCATAAAGGTTCGTCCCATTCATTCAATCATGTTTATTCATTCATTCATTCGTTATTTCTTGCCATTCTCGCTCGCGAGACATTCGGCTGATATCTTGGTCTGTATTTTATTGAATTTCGCAAATATCTTCATTAAAGTACTTCATCTAACCCATTTTTACGGGTAGTATTTCTTTAGATATAATCTGTTCCACGGCCTGCCTAATCTTTGTCCCATATCTTTGCCTTCAGGATCCATCAATCTATAAGCCCCTCGTACCAACTACTTCTTTGATAATATAAGGTCCATCCCATTTTCTCGCCAGCTTGCCTCCATTTTCGCTGATATATTGGTGTCTCTCGCAGTACCAAGTCTCCGGTTGAAATTCACGTATCTTCACACGCTTGTTATATTCTCGGCGCCGTCTTCGTTGATAATTCTCCATGTGTCGTAACGCTTTGCTCCCTTTTCTCTTCTAATTCGTCCAACTTGGTTAGAATGTTACCTGCACTAAGATTTTTATCCCAAACTTCTTTCTTAGTTGTTGGGATCATAACTTCGTTGGGAGCACAAACTTCAACTCCATATGTTAAGCAAAAAGGTGACATTCCGGAGCTTCTCCGGTTGTATTGTATGCCCATACCGCACCGGGTACTTGTTCGCACCATCCTCTATTGTGTCCTTCTAACTTCTTCTTCAATATATCCGCGATTGTTTTATTTGTTGCCTCCGCTTTGACCGTTAGCTTGCGGATATAGTGGAGTCGATTTCCACATTTTATTTGAAATGCATTAAGTAACAACTCTATGTTTTGCCCTTCAAATTGTTTCCCATTATCGATACCAACTGCGCTGGGGATCCCAAATCTGCATATAATATTCTCGAATATGAAAGTAAAAACGTCTTTGTCGCGAATGTGTTGTACCGCTTTCACTTCTGCCCATTTGGTGAAATAATCCGTTGCGACAATTAAGTATCTTCTCATTCGCTCCCATTGTAATATATAAAAGAAGAAGATAAAAGAAAAGTTGAATCTAGGAAATCCCACAATACACCCCTCACTATATTTTGTTTAACTAATTCATTCAGAAGATAATAGATGAACAATCATGAATATTTATTAATAATTTTCTTAAAAATGTTTACACAGGAAAATGGAATTACACTTAATAATTTGAAAACAATTGGAAAAGATCTCGCGAAAAGATCCAACAATTGGAAACTGAGTTTTCTGCCCAGAAGGACAAAGTTGCCACTCTCCAGAACGCTAATCAGCAACTTTATGGTATAAAATTTTTTCTCTCTTATTATTTTCATTTTATCAATTCCCTGTTGCTACCTGACTTATCACTTTCGCAGATGTAGATAACCTCTCCGAAGAAGCTATTCTTCTCCATTCATTTCCGAGCCTATGGATAATGACATTCTTCTCGCTCATCTCAACAACTCTTTAAGTAGTTCGTCGCTGCATTAATTCTCTTTCATTAAATGAACTCCAAACCAAGTACCGCCTCTTAGAAATTGAGCACAGATCTAGTTTAAGTACAGCCAACCAGTTTAAACAAATGTACCTCGAGTCTCATGAGGAAACCAAAATTTTAAGGAAGAAAATTAGTGACCATATAGATGACAAAGATCGCATTGCTAATAATGGTGCCTGGGCATTAGCAACATTTCAAAAGTCCCTTCTCGAAGTGCAAATGGAGCGAGATGAATTGCTTCGCCAGAACTCCTTACTTAGTGAACGAGAAAATCAAATTCGTTCACTTCTTATTATAAATAATGACGATGAATTCGCTTGGGCTGCGAAAATCTTAGATAATTCCAGGAATAACTTAGGTGTTGATGTTAGTCTTCATACCGAGCATACTTCCTTGGTTAAAGATATAATATCTGACAGAGAAGGTTATTTATTATACCTTACTGTTTCTTACCTCTGTAATATTGCTGTTGAGTTGTTAATTTATCGTAATTTATTTGCAGAGTCCGAAAAAAGATTTCAAGCAAGGATTGAAGAACTTGAATCTGAGAAAGCACAGCTCGCAAAGAATCTTACCCTTCGCGAGAATAGATATTCCAAGCTGAAGAAACAATTTCAAACTACCGTGGTGAATTTTAATAATGATGTCGTTCGTTTTCGCAATGAAGCCATGGAGTATGTTTGTAATGATCACAAAATCCCTCTTTGTTCATATCCTTGGCTTTCCGAAGAAGTTCCTGAGAATTTGCCTGTCTCTGGACGTTTTCGATAGTGAGGCCAAATAAAAAGAAAACTCTCGCGACGAGAATAATGAAATTGAAGGATCGAGAGAGGAGAAGAATCACCAAAGAGATAATTCTTTTTGTTTCTTTCACGCTGTAATATTCGTACATTTTCGTATCTCTTTTTGTAAACTTCTTGAGTTTATTGCCCATAAATTCAATCTTCATTCCCCTTTCTTGGCGCTTTTTTCCCTTTTTTTCCTTGTAACATAATTGGCTAACATTATTAATGTATAACTCTTTCATTGGAAGATGGATAACAATATTTCGTCTTTTTCATTCCCATATTTGCCTCTCGTTATGCATCTTCATATGAAAGAATGAAATTTCGAGATTCGCTCTTTCTTCCTCCGACCAGAATGATGTTTAAATTTATAATTACGACGAGGTCGCAAGTGATTTTTATAAAAGAAGAAATCTATTGATCTCGCCTTATCATTTTTGGTGGTCTTCTAAGCTTGACCTTCCTAAGTAAAGGTCTTACTCTGCCACCCCCTATTGCGACAAGGTCGCAGGACGTCTTTACACTTGCATGCAAAAACCCATTGACCTTGCCTTATCATTTTTCAAGTATTTTTGCCTCTGCAGGATATTTTGTTGCGATAATATGACAGCCTAAATATTCTTGCGAAAATAAAGCCCCGTGACATTGCCGTCTTGCGACGAAATCGCAGGACGTCTTTACACTTGCATGTAAGGACCCATTGATCTCGTCTTACCCTCGCGTTAGTATTATTGCCTCTTCAGGATCATTGCACAAATATGACAAGCCTAAGTTTCCTTACGAAAACAAAGCCTCGTGACATTTGCGTCTTTGGCACTTATCAGCTCCCTAATGGAGGGTGCCGCCCTTATCATCTCCTCGGTTGCCCTTCAAGGAGGGCGTACATCGGCCATACAAGGCTAGCTCCTCCCATCCGGTCTTAACAACAACCAGTTGTTTTCGCAGCCTCTTATCCCTTATACCTATAGAGTTTATGGTTACAAGGCTGCACCCTAAGTGGAGTTTTCTTGAGCCGAAAAGATGCGCCAAGACTTGTCAAGAGTGGTAAGGAAGTTCCATGCTCCCCGCACTCTTGACTCAACCGGGCACTCCGGCGCCTTGATCATACACTCGACTCCTTGAAAGAGACCTCTGGCCGCCCAACCGGTATAACCTACATATATAGTTGGGAATCCAAGGTACCTCTTCCGGATAGGCTTTCATGGGCCCCAAATCTGCATGACCCAGTTCCAGGGGTGTAACTTTTTCCCGAGCCATGTTAAGAGATACCCCCTTATATGACGCACTTTAGGTCTTACATTTGCCTCTTACGAAATGTAATTCGCGAACTAGGGTGTACGCCATAAAGGTTCGTCCCATTCATTTACTCATTCATTGTTGTTAAATCATTCAATCATTCATATTTAATTGATGTCTGGATATTTAATTTGCGAAGACATCGCACAATGTCAGTTTTCATTCATTTTTCTCTCGGATTCTCAGTACATTCTTCTTGTCGAAATTCTCACATATCATTTCTTCTTTGTCTTGCCTTTGATATATCTTTGTCGATTACTTATCACGAGACCATCTGGGTTTACTTTTTATGCCTTTTGTTCATTGTACTCTTTGCCTCAGCGTTATCCCAATCCTTGAAGGACTCCTTTCCATCGTAACGTTCGCCTGCTTCCATGCATTCATCTGCGGCACTTCGCGATGTTTCTACGGCACTTCGCGATGAACTACAAGTTTCTAGCGCCAATATGTAAGCCAATTCTTCCAAATCTCTAAGCCAAGTTTCTCGCATTCAAATTCTTCCAAATCTCTAAGCCAATCTTTTTTCAGTTCACAAGATTCTAGCGCCAATATGTAGTTGCAGGAAATCCCACAATACACCCCTCACTATATTTTGTTTAACTAATCCATTCAGAAGATAGTAGATGAACAATTATGAATATTTATTAATAATTTTCTTAAAATGTTTACACAGGATTACACTTAAGATCTTACTAACATTCGCTCTATTTCTCTCTCCTAATGACTTGCTTAGCAATTCTAAAAGAACTCTCCTACAACAGTGATTCACTCATCCCTTTATATAGGGTAATACATAGTGAATGACAACTAAAGTCATCCTTTATTTTCTGGGAATGTCTCGCGAAGTGTCGCAGGCGTACAAGTATTCGTATTCGCGACACTTCTTAACTTTCGCCAGATTTCATATCTTCCTATCGTCATCCAGTGCGTCATTCATATTTGACCTTCTGCGACTCACTCGCAATGTTGTTATCCGTTGTCTTCGTGAATTGTTGTTGTGGCGATATTATGATCCTACAACAGGTGAAGATGACTGGGGTTTGCAGAGCATACAAGGTGCAGGATAGCAATACACAGGGTCGCACACAAGCATGCAAATATTGACATGGTCTTGCTCAGGTGAGATAGGTTATGCTCAGATGATGGTAGCAGGGTTTGCAACTTGGCTCAAACTTGCAGCTTCAGGGGCTAGCAAGTGAGCAGGGTCACAAGATGATGAACAATATTTCAAAGAATTTTAACAAAGACAGAGCACTTCAAACACACAGACTTCAGGGAGCTGGAGCGGTGCACAAGGCTTAGATTGCACAACAACTTATACAAACAGCACAGCTTCGATTATCACAACTCACAACTCAATTAAATGCCACAGGAGCACACACAATTTGCAAAAGCTGATCCATACATTCACACAAGCCACAGATGAAGTCAACTGGGTTGGTTGCTGTTACACTTTTCAGAGGTTATACTCGTGGATTTGCAGGGGCAAGTGGTGTAGCTCAGCTGATAGTAAGCTTACAAGGCCTCACACAAAGCTCGCGGGCAAATGACAACTAGGTTTTAAAGCACCTGCCTTGGGTATCTGTAACTCACACTTGCAGCTTCAGGGGCTAGCAAGGTGGCAAAGGGCTCACACAAGGGTGTATGCTAGTTTAACATATTCTGTGGAGTCATGGAGTCACTTACCTGAGTTTGCAGTTTGCTCAGAGCTTTGTGACTCAGGCCCTGCGCTTTTTCTTGGCCTTCTAGGCTTTTCTCAGCAGCGCAGCAAGCACAGCAAGTAATATGGGTAGCACAGCTGGGTTGGCTCAGCCTTACCACATGCACCCTGGGGTTGGTTTAGCTGCTCCACAGAGTGAAGAGGTACAACACATGCACATTTACTCAACAAATGTTGATTGGTTCCTAAGTGTAAAAAGATGCGAAAAAATGAATATCAAGACTGCGGATGACCAAATTTGAGAAGAACTTGGACTGACTGGGGAAAGGCTGATACAATATGCAAAATTTCAGCTGAGTTGCACTCAGCTGAGTTAAACTAAGCTACATGAGAACACAGTAAGCTACAGAATGAACAAAATGCAAATGTAATGAGCAATGACTAATGGGAAAAGAAAAACAGGAAAGTTAAAGCTAACACTAAGTGAAAATGCAAATGGAGCTAATGCAATGCAAGTATTTACACAATGCAAGTAGACTAACTGAGATGCAATGAGAAAATAAGAACTACAATGCGAAACTACAATGCACTATGCACAGATGTTTAACGACTAAGTTACACATACAAAGACTAAAAACAAGTTAAATGCAAATATATACAGGGGAGTATAAATAGCTAGAACAAATGAAGATTACAAAAATTTAACTAAGTTATAGATGCAGGGCTGAAATAAACAGGGTTGAAAATCGGTGGAAGAGCCAATGACAAGGGCACGCGCCAAGTCCCCGGCAGCGGCGCCAAAAACTTGGTAGGCCTTGGGATGTGTATATATTTATGGCCTACGGTGATAACCGCAAGTGCACGGCGTCTATCGGAGACACGGCAAGTACGGTCGATCCACGAGACGAGGAGTGCTTACAATGATCTATGGCTATGCTAAACTGACTTCAAGAGTGACATGGTGTAGTGACAAGGTAACAAAGATGTTTTGGTTGCCGATACGGCTAAAGTGAAATGAAGTAAACCTAAACTAAGGTAAAAGACAGTGATAAAAGTATGCTAAGTCTTCAAATCCACCACTAAATTCCTAGTGTGTGCTCAACTGAGTTGAGGTTTCTTGTTCTATGGTAGACAAGTGAGGTGTGTCAATTCCATCACCTAGCTAAGGAGTTTCTCCTTGTAATCCTTCAATTACCGCCTAATTTGCTAACCTAGAGTCTTGGTTGTCTAATGAAGCACAACCGGTCAAGAGAATTAGCCTATGATTCTAAGGATTGAGTTGTAGCATTCTAAACACAAGTGTAACCTAACTACTGATGCATCCATGGCATTGGCATGCATTGTGAGAGAAGAGTGTTAGATGCTAGAATTGAAAGTATCTAAAAATTTAAGCCCTCAAGAACATTCAACAGAGTTTAAACATAATCAGAAATTAGTGGTTTCAATGAAACCTTAGCAAATTAAACTAAAACATGATAGAATAACAAAATACACAAAATTAAACCAAATTAAAGCTAAATGATCTGCTCGGCTAATCCAGGCGTGACTATTACACACACCCCCTGTCTTCAATTTATACATGCAACCATAAAGCTACCAAACCCTAATTCTTTAATTCAAAAATCGAAATAAATGAAAGATAAAATCAAACCCATACTCTCGAATCTCGCTCGTCACAATTCGCTCTCGCGCTCCATGCTTTGGTTGTTGGCTAACCTAGTTTCAATTATCTATCATTTAGCTTCTAGGGTTGAGAAGCTATGTAATAGATAATCAATACTAGGGAGCGGGCTATGCATGAGTTGTTGGTGGCCGAGACTGGTACGGGTGATGGTGACGGAAGAGGAGATGGTGGTGGTGAGGGTTTTGCAGAGCTCGCGCTCCGTGCGGGGGGGAGATGGGTTTGCGAGAGGTGAAGAGAGAAGAAGAAAGAGAAGGTGGAGTGAAGAATGGGGTTTGGAAAGTGGGGGTATAGGGTTAGGTAGATTTGCCGTGTGCGGGTGTAGCAAGGATTGATGGAGAAGGCCTCGGCCGAGCGTAGGATGAAGCTGGTGCGATCCGGCGGCTCAGGAAGTAAGCGGTTTTGGCTTGATCTAGTGTTGCACGGGAGCAGCGATCTATGATGCACGTGGAGGCAGCGACCATTGGATGTGGAAGATAGAGATCTCAACGGCTTGGAGTGTACGGGCTCGGATCCGGGTCATGGGTAGCTCTAGCCCAAGTCTTCCTTGTTGGGTTGCAACCGGTTTGCGCGCGGGCTTTGGCTATCCGCTCCATAGATGTTTAACTCCAATTCTTCGCTCTTTAGCTCCTCGGTTTCTCGGACTTTATTTATTACCTAAAAACACAAAATTAATTAATACAAATATTTATTCTTGAAAACAAGGAAAATACAGAATATGGGATAATATCTGATTTATGAGCACAAAAGATGAGTAAAATGCCAATAAAAAGGTGTATAAATATGCACTATTTGGCACTCATCAATCGCAGGAGTCATGTAGCCGAGAACAGCGGCTTCGATCATCGGTGATACAGCATGAAATCGAGCAAAATCGATCGCACGGTTGCGATCACCGACTGCGCAGGAGTTGCGAACAGTAGCCGATGGGCAGCAGACTTGATCAGTCTGGTTCATAAAGATCGAGCATTGCAACGGTGCGATCATGGTGGACTCGGGCAGAGCAACGAAAGCAAAATCGCACTACAAAGAATGTGCGATCGGTGGTTCTGCGTAGGAGTGACGAGCAAATCGCACCTGCAAAGCAATGCGATCAGTGGACTGCAGGGAGTTGCGAACAGAGCTGGACTGCAGCAGCTTGATCACCGGTCTGCGCGCAAAGATCGAGCATTGCGCAGGCTGCGATCACTGGATCTGCGGGAGTACAAACGAGAGACGGATGTAGTAGCTCAATGGATTGGATTTACGGTGCCGAGGGACTGGATTTAAACGATTCGATAAACCTAGTTGTAACCGTTACAAATAAAACTTCTGGAAGCATCGATTGCCCAACTGAGTGCAACGGTGCATCGATTGCGTCCAGCCCAACCGATCAATTCATAGGCAAAACTGGACTGCATCGGTCGCGTCCAACCGAAAGTAGCTTGCTTTTGAACCGAGTACAATAATTCAATCAACATAAATATAGCGTTTAACATTACTTGATTGTAAAAATTGCATAAAAATATTAGGGTGTACGCTCGCCCCTCTTAATCCCGCAACTCGTTGGAGGATTAAGAAGTTTGGCTTACTCAAGTTTCGATTTTCGGAAGCTTAATTCCGCATTGCAATTAGGTGCTATGTAACTTGCCCCCAAGCGTGAAGTGTTACACGACTTGCCCCAAAAGAGTAATTTTAGACCATGAGGTGTTACATATCTCGCCCCAAGTGATGGTCAGTCATGTTGAAGTGATATGCAACTCGCCCCAGAAGATAGTAATTGTCATCTTCTGCTCAATGCTTGCACAAGGGTGCCTTTGCCTTGCTGCATTTTGCTCGCGCATGGGATTTTTGAATATGTACGCTATCTGGAATTCGCGAGGGGGCCAATCCCACTATTCCAGATCGCGTATGAGAATTGAAATGTGTGCATCCCCTCGTGAGAAGATGCTTGCCACATTAAAGGTGTCTTCTTGAACAAAAGTATGCATGAATATATGAAAAGATGCAAAAATATGTAAATTGTATACTTACCTTATTGAAAATGTTACCGCGACTTCGCTTACGAAGTGATTAGGATGCCCACTTTGGCTATGTCGGTGTTTTCAATGACGATGATTAGTATAGTTGCCTTAGCGTCTCGTCTCGACTTAGTAATTGATTTGTGCAGTGAGAATCGAATGCACCCGATTAAGTCAAAAGTGGATCCAAGACAAGTTGCCACTAGGCTATTTTTATTGTTGTGATCAGCACCGCACTGCTGATTATGCGCAAAGCGGATCTGAATCGGTTGTGAGAAAAGCGTATGGAAACAATTTTTGGGGAAAATCGGACTACGGTGATTCGACCCACTGGGTCAGTAGGAATTAAAAGGATGCGGCTGTTCGATCAACAGGCCTTATTTATTCATTGTGAAACCTTAGGATTACAATAGTTCGATCAATCGATTGTAATAGTTACGTGGAAAGGGACTGCAGCAGTTCGATCAACTGGACTGCATTATTTTCGGTAGTGATTGAATGTGACCGTTTCGGAGCTATCATTTTATATTTCTAAAATTTTTAACCTTTTCCGAAAATTGGAATGCCGCCTTCACGACCTTGGTAGTTGACATACGATCTCATCGGGCCGACAATCACTCAGTTTGGATGCACGAAAAAGAAGTTATCGAGGAAACAAAATTGGTTGGTCAGCGCCTTGCTCTAACATGTTGATGACGTGATCGTACCCAAAAAATATTATTCTCCAATTGCAAAATTTTACCTTCATGTCGTAGGATATTGAAATGTGATCGCAACGAGCCAAAAATCATCCAATTCGGACGTGAGACGAAGAAGATATCAACGAAACAAATTTTTAGACCAAGCCCTAGTGGGGTGTACATATCCGCAAGGCAAGAGAAAATGGGCGGAATAATCCGAGGGCTACGGGATTAAGTTGCACCGCGTTCCATTGAAAAAGGGCTACGGAATTAAGATGTACCGCGACGCACCGAAGCAATCCCTCCAATTACTCGGCGATTAATCGCTGCATCCTACGATTCGGCGATTAAATGGAGATTAATCTTAGATTGCCGCTCGCCGCCGCTGCTCACCGCCACCGCCGCTCGTAATGGCCGGCGGCATTGGCGGCCGGGTCTTGGCCGCCGGCATTTTTTTTTTTTTTTTTTTTTTTTTATGTTTTACTGAGCATCGAAAATGGATGTACCAGGGAGCATCAACGGTCTGTGTGTCCAACGCATCTAAGGTTGATGTACCACCATTGCATCGAATTGTAGCTGAGAATGGAATTTTTATGTATCGCGGAGCATCGAAGTTTGATATACCACTGGGCATCAACGGTTTACATACGCCGAACATCGAAATTTGATGTAACAAGAAGCATCGAACCCTTTCTGATTGATGGAAGTGGGTGATGGACACCTATGACGTGGGTGGGTAAAAAGTAAAGTGGGTGAACAAAACCCCTGAAGAGGGTGAATAGATCTGTGGCCTCTCGCCGCCGCCGCCGCACGTGATGGCCGCCGGCTTTTGGCTCCGGGCTTTGGCAGCCGGTTTTTTTTTTTTTTTTTGAAACTTTTGGTGACAGTGCTACGAAACTATGACCTTTACTCCGAACATTTGGTGACAGCTTTTGGGAACTGTTGTCTTTTCTTTCATGCCTTCTTGCAACGGATGGTTGAAGTGTTATCCTTGCTGACTTCCCCTTTGTAACATGATTTTGAAGTCTTTGTTGTCCTTTCTCCTTGCAACATTTTTCTCCATGAACATCTTGCGGATCGAACATCGGCAACAATCTTAGCGATGTTCGCGATGAGTCGGCTTTGGTGGCTCAGTTGTGATCTTTGGGCTATAGTAATTGTGATTAATCGAAGCCCGGCCCATTTGCGCGATCATTTGGACTATGATGATAGAAATCGAAAATGGATCCAGCCATGTTGTGGATCGAATCTCCTACTTGATTTTGATGGTATTTCACTACATCTTTGGCCGCGAACTGAGCGTCCCAGCAACACTATCATCAGATTTTTGTAGTGACGCGATTTTTAGCGGTATCCGCAGGTAATAGCTTCAGCAAATCTGAAACGGCGAATCTTGATTGCAGCAGTTGCGATCAACTGGACTGTAGTATGTGCGATTACGGTCAGCCAGAGTTGCGATCAGCATTCAGATCTGCGATTATTATGATCAAATCGACTACGCGATTCTGCAGCCAATCTGGATCTGCAGCAGATGATTTTTCAAAACGCTCGTTGCTTTTCGCGGACAAGATTTTGAAGCATTTTCTACAACTTTTCTCAATGGGAAAACACGAAATCTTTTCTCGTATGTCCCCTTAGTCGGCGCCAATGTTTGTACCCAAAATTACTTTTGGGCACGAAACACGATGAATGGATAGTTTGGTGTGTATTTTGGGTTAGGAGACGAAATGAAGAACAAAATGAAAGACAGAGGTTTAACGTGGTTCGGCATAGGTTGCCTACGTCCACGGGCGAATCCCCTTGGGGAGAAATGTTTTATTGACCTTTGTATTACAAAGTATGTTTTCTCTCCTATCGGCCTCCTCTTCCTGATTTCTGCCCTCTCCTATTTATACAGTTCCACATCTAAATATAAACATAAATTACATTAACTGCTCATTCATGTCTCCATCATTAATTGCATATGTAAACAGTGGAGTTAATTCGCATGTATGAAACTGCTACAATTAGTACCGCATGGCGTAAATCACTGCATTTAGCCTTCGCATTATTGAAATCTTTGAAATGAATATTGCATGGTCAAATTTGGACTTCAATTCGCATGCATTGAAATCTTGGAATTCAGTGCATGAAGCGCACATTTATGCTTCCATGATAAATTCTCGCATAAATGATGGCCGGCAGTATTGGTGGACATTTCTTTGGCAAGCAGGATGTTGCATGGGTAGGACTCAGCTTGATGGTTGACAGCATGATGGTGGCCGGCGTGGATGGAGGCCGGCCGGCGACATGGTTAGGCTTGGTTGGCGGCGTGGAAGAGTTTTGGCCGAGAATTGGTTTGCGGCTTTGCCGGCTACAAGACTCAAAATTGGCTAGGGTGCGGCGACTTCGATAGTTGACCGACGGTTGACCTTGGACTGATTGACCGACCGCTGACGATGACCTTGACCGGAAGTTGACTTTGATAGTTGACCGACTTTGACCATCGACCTTGACCGGGAGTTGACTTTGATAGTTGACCGACTTTGACCATTGACCAGTCCGTGCAGACTGGTGGGCTGCCTTGGTTGACTGTTTAGTGGGCTTGGATGAGGACCAAAACATGATTCAAGTATCAATTTGGCCCATTAAGTGGTATTTTTACTTTTGGTACAAACAATGTTATTCTCGGGCGACTTGCTGATGCTTCAGTCGATCACTCCTTTTGCTCGAGCTGAATCATCTAGCCGAGTGGTGTCATCACCCGATGTCATTCGTTTGGTGGAGGTGATCGCTGTAGGATCATAATATCGCAATGCATAGGGCTCGCGGGATCAATAAACGACGGTACCGCGAGGGAGTCGCAGGAAGCTAAAATAAACGACGCGATGGGAAATAACGACACACAAAATAATTTGAAAGACATGAAACTGGCGAGGGATAAGAAGTGTCGCGAGATTGAATAGTTGTATCTTCGCGACACTTCGCGAGACATTCCCGAAAATAAAGGATAGCTTATTTGTCATCCACTATGTATTACCTATATAAAGGGTCGAGTGAGTCGCGTAAAAGGAGAGATCTTTTTAGAATTGTGAGGCAAGTCATTAGGAGAGAGAAAGTTTAAGAGTGTTTTAACTTCTAAGTGTAATTCTACTTTCTGTGTAAACACTTCATGAATTCAATCAATAAATGTTCTTGATCTTACATCTTCTAATGGATTAATTAGGCAAAATCGAGTAAGGGGTGTAATGGGAAATCACGCTACTACATATGCGCTAGAAACAGGGGACTGTGCGAGAGATTGGCGTAGAAATTGGAAGGAATTTGGATTACGAGAGAAAAGATTTGGAGGAGATACTCAAGAATCCATTGGAAAAGAAAAATGGCTAGAAGAAGAAATGTACAAGGGCAATCCACGGTTGTAAGAAGAAGTGGGAGGCTTCTTTGGAGAAAGGAGGAATGAAACAGGAGAATCATCAAGGATGAATAGGAGAAGTGATGGAGAAGATCAAAATCAGCCACCGAACTCCCCAGTAGCAAACGCGGCTGAGGATTATGATAGAGTAAGTGTACATACTTGGAGATCTGATTCTGAAGACGAGAGAGAAGAGGAGCAGCAGTTGGTGAACAATGGACAAGGAGAGCAAGGAATGAAACGGAGAAAACGAAGAAATCGCGAAAGCATTAGAAAGATTGAGGCAAACAATACACGAGGAGAGACGGCTAGAGGCGGAGGAACGAGCAAACTTGACAAGACAGAATCATGAATTGAGGATGGAAAATATGAGGTTGCAAAATAGGAGATCTAGAAGTAGCGTGAGATCAAGTTCAAGATCGAATGGAGAAGAAAGAAGGAGAGTTTTACCAACAGAAAGCACCAATGAAGAAACACAAAATCCGAATATAGATCATGGCGAGAGAAGAGAAGAAATAGAAGATCGTTATATTCCTCAGCCCGAAAATCTTCAAAATGAGCGGAATAGGGAAAATCAAGGAAACATGCAACTCCAAGAATTGAATGACCCAACTCTTTGAAGGGAGAATAATCTTGCATGGGAGAGAAGAATTGAGAAGAAACCGAGAGATCGAAGATGACATTGAGAGACACTACATTGAACAAGCGCGACTAGCTCGCGAAAGAGAAAGAATGAGAGCGAAATGGAAAATCAAGAGATGGAAGAAGCAATCAGCCAGAATAACCATGACAACCGCGAGAGAAGAAGGGAACAAAATCGTACCAATAGAAATATTAATGAAGAATATGAGAGGTGCAGATGATGAGAGCCGAGAGGCAACCAAGAAGAGAGAACAACCGATATAATGGCGTGCGGTGACGAAAGAAACGAAGAAAGAGCGTCGCGAGGAAAGAAGAGGAGAAAATAACGAGCGGGAAGGTCAAAATAGGCACGAGCGAAGAAGGAGAGAAGCGAGCTAAAAAGACCAGTAGAATCAAATTCTCGAGGCAAATGAACAAATCTTAAGAGAATTGCATTTGAAATGAGAGGATTCTTGAATAATAGAAGGGAAGGAGGAAGGAGACAAGTTAGATGAAGCCATTGCGAAGCCGCGAAGAATCCCTTCACGCTAGAAGTACAGATGGGAGGAATACCTCCTAAGTGCAATCTACCTGCATTAACCAACATCTTTGATGGAACAACCTGCGCGATACAACATATTAAGGCTTATATGAGATGTATGTTGCAATGGGAGAATCATGATGCCATATTGTGCAAATATTTCGCGTCAAGCCTAATTGGAGAAGCACTAAAATGGTTTGAAAGTCTACCAAGGAACACAATCACATCATTTAACCATTTACAAGCCACATTCCTGGGAGCATACATAAGTAACAACTCTTCACGACCAGGTATTGAAGATGTATTCGGGTTGAAACAAAGGGTTGGCGAGAGCTTAAAGGCGATTGACAATAAGATGGAGAACCATGTGTAGCGAAATGGCGGGGACGGGTTGAGGAGAGATATCTCATCCTCTCATTTGTGAATGCTCTCTTCGCGACTAACTTGTTATACATTCAAATTTTTAGAGTCAAAAATACAATCACGATGGCAGAACTGCGAGAATTACAGGAAGAATATATTGCCTTAGAAGAAAGACGAGAATGAAATGAATTCTTATCCGATCGCGAACACAAGCTCTAACGCTGCTGAACGCAAGCTTGCTGCCTCAATTCATAAATACGGTGGCGAGCACTTCGCAAGGACAGCAAGTAAGGAAAGGCGTGAGGGACAGCGAGAAGATAGTAGCTATGGGAAGCCATGACCGGGGAGGAATTTGAACAAGAAAGGAACTACTATAACCGTAACAGACAATAATAAGATTCAGAGGCTAGACAATGTGCAAGAAACTTATGGCGGACGAAGGCAATATAACCATGGAGGGCAGAGAAGCCGAGAATAGTATGGGAACCAATTAGGATGCCTCCTTTGAATGCTAGTGTGGAAAAGATCCGGGAGGCTATACTCGTGATGGAAGAAGTACCAACACCTTGGAACGCGGGAATGGAACCACCACCGGGCGACGAAGTCATGAGTTTTGTTCTTACCATCGCTTCCATGGACATCAAACAAACGATTGCGAAACGTAAAGAGAATTATTCTCAGGATGATTGATCAAGGGAAATTTGAATCACTTTCTAAAAGGAAAAGAAAAAGGCCGGACATTACCACCACCACCGAAATGCACAGAGCGAGTGTCGGCGAAAGGAAAGGAAACATTTGTGATAGAAATCGGAAGCGAAAGCCAAAAATTTGAATTGCAACTCTATCGTCACTCTTATCGCACAATCGAAGATTTTCATGACAACGTGCTCGGTAGAGTCTTTGCGAGAGATGCGATGATAAAGAAATAATGAGCCTGGCGAGAACGCCTTGATTAGAAAAGTGGCAACAAGACTATTTCTTTTCTGCAGATGAAGTGCCAAAAGGAAGAGAAACACATGATAGCCCGTTGGTTGTGAAACTAGAGATTAACCCGAAACCAGTTGATGGAGAAGATGATGAGGCGAGAAGCTTTGTTGGGCGATCAACCGAATCTTAATCGACAGGAAGTTCGGTGAATATTCTTTTCTACCATACTTACAAGACGATGGGAGGAAAAGATGAGGATTTGATCCCCTCTACATACAAGATATATGGCTTTAATGGCACTGCAAACAAACCAAAGGGAGAGGTTCACATGAGAATACCTCTACAAGGATTATCAACTGATATTTTATTCTGTGTGGTTGACGTGGAATCTCCATACAATGCGCTGATTGGGAGGCCATGGCTTCATGAAATCTTGGGAGTCGCGTCGACGTATCATCAATGTATTAAATTCCCACATCCAAATGGCATTGGTATTATACAGGGAGATTGGAAGGAGTCGCAACAATGTCATGAAGTAGATGTAGAAAGCTGCGAAGAAAGGAATGCCAAAAGAAAAGGTTGGAAACAACATGTGAGAGATGAGCAGAGAAAGGAAAAATTGATGGTGGATGCCATAGAAGTAAGGACTGAACATACCTCGCGAGGTGAGTGCCTAGAGACAGGCGAATATTATGGTAATAAAGAAATAAAGGATATGAGGAGCAAAAGGCATAAGAGGTGAATAATCAACAAAAACAGGAGAAAAAGTAGCAATTGAAGTAATGATGTGCGAGAATCTCATGACCAAGAGTATATGGGAATTCAATTAAGAAAGAAAAATGAAAATACGAGAATTGTGCGAATACTTCGCAAAACAAGAATCGACCAAATAATGAAACTTGAATGATTGAATGATTTAACAAATATGAATAAGTAAAAGAATGGGACGAACCTTTATGGCGTACACCTAGTTCGCGAATAACATTTCGTAAGAGGCAAATGTAAGACCTAAAGTGCGTCATAATGGGGGTATCTCTCGACATGGCTCAGGGGGAAGGTTACACCGCTCCTGAAGCCTGAGTCATGGAAATTTGGGGCCTATGAAAGCCTATCCGGAAGAGGTACCTTGGATTCCCAACTATATATGTAGGTTATACCCTGGTTGGGCGACCGAGGGTCTCTTCTTAGGAGTCAGTGTATGCTCAAGGCGCCGGGTACACGGTTGAGCCGAGTGCCGGGATGGATGAACCTACCCCTGGCCATTCTTGGCAAGTCTTGGCATGCGTTGCACTCGCCCGAAGAAAACTCCACTTAGGGTGCAGTCTCGTAACCATAAACCATATAGGTATAAGGGATAAGAGGCTGCGAAAACAACAGTTGTTGTTAAGACCAGGATGGGAGGAGCTAGTCTTGTATGGCCGATGTTTCGCCTCCTTGAAGGGGCAACCTGGGGAGATGATAAGGGCGACGCTCTCCATTAGGGGAAGTGTCAAAACAGACGCAAATGTCATGAGGCTTTGTTTTCGCAAGGAGACTTAGGCTTGTCATATTTGTGCGATGATCCTGCAGAGGCAATAATACTAACGCGAGGGTAAGGCGAGATCAATGGGTCTTTACACGAAAGTGTACGGACGTCCTGCGATTTCGTCGCACGGCAGAATGTCATGGGGCTTTATGTTCGCAGGATATTTAGGCCTGTCATATTGTCGCAACTAAAACATCTATGAGAGGCAAAAATACTTGGAAAATGATAAGGCAAGATCAAGGGGTCCTTACATACAAGTGTAAAGACGTCCTGCGATTTTGTCGCGATAAAAGGTGGCAGGGGAGGACCTCTAATTAGGGAGGTCTGACTTGGAAGACCACACAAAAATGATAAGGCAAGGTCAATGGGCCATTGCATGAAAATATAAAGGCGGCTTGCGACCTTGTCGCAACAAGAAAAAAATAAAGTGAAGACCACCAAAAGCATAAGGCGATATTGTCGCAACGATACATTTTAATAACAATGATGACAAATAAGATCTTTCATCCGAAGATAAATAACAGAGGCAAGTATGGGAATGGGAAAGTGAAATATTGTTATTCATATTCGGATGAAAGAGTTATACATCAATAATGTTAGCCAATTATATCACAAGGAAGAACTACCAAGAAATACACTATAATAAGGATACGAGAAATGTACGAGATATTACAAGCGAGAAAAAGAAAACAAAAAGAGTTATTTCTTTGGCGATTCTTCTTCTTCATCCGATTCTTGATCTGGTTATTCTCATCGCGAGAATTTTCTTCTTCGCCGGCCTCGCTATCGAAACGTCGAGACAGGGCGATTCTCGGGAACCTTTTCAAGGAGACAGGGGATATGAATGCGAGGGGATATTGTGATCCTTACAAACATACTCCATGCCTCCATTAAGTAAAAACGAACAGCATCATTGCTAAAATTCTCCACTGTCGTTAGAAATTGTTTCTTCAACCTGGAGTATCTATTCTCGCGAAGGGAGAGATTCTTTCTTGTTTGTTCTTTTCGGTTTCGAGTTCTTCAATTCTCATTTGGAAAATTCCGCGAGTTGTTCTTTCTCAGATTCAAGCTCTCTAATTTTAACTTTGAAGCCTCTTCTCAGATTCGCAAATAAGTAACAACAAGTTAATAATTTACAAGCAATATTACAGTAAGAAGTAGTAAGGTGTAATAAATAACCTTCTCTATCGGATATCATATCTTTAATCAAGGAAGTATGCTCGGCGTGAAGACTAACATCAACACCTAGGTTATTCTGGCATTATCTAAAACTTTCGCAGCCTGGGCGAATTCATCGTCACTATTTATAACAAGGAGGGAACGAATTTGATCTTCTCGCTCACTAAGCAAGGAATTTACAGCGAAGCAATTCATCCCGCTCAATTTGTAGTTCAAGGAGAGATTTTTGAAATGTTGCTAATGCCTGTGCACCATTGTTAGCAATGCGATCTTTATCATCTATAAGGTCGCTAATTTTCTTCCTCAAAATTTTTATTTCTTTATTGGACTCGAGAAACATTCGTTTAAATTGGTTGGTGACACTTAAACCAGATCTATGTTCAATTTCTAAAAGACGATATTTGGTCCGAAGTTCATTTAATGAAAGGAGTTAATTTTGTTTGAAGAACTACTTAAAGAGTTGTTGAGGTGAGCGAGAAGAAGGTTATTATCCATAGGATCGGAAATGTATGGAGAAGGATAGCCTCATCGGAGAGATTATATACATCTGCGAAAGTAATAAGTTAGGTAGCAATATGCGACCGATAAAATAAAAATAGTGAAAGGAGGAAAAATTTTATGCCATAAAGTTCTTTGATTGGCGTTTTGAAGAGTGGACACCTTATCCTTTTGGGAGTTAAGTTCGGTGTTTAACTTTTGAATTCTCTCGTCTTTATCGCGAGATGACGCAGACTTCGGTCTCTAATTCTTGAATCTTCTTGCTCAATTGCAAATTCTTCTTTTCAAGATTGTTGCGTCTTCTCTCAAGGTCTGAGGCAACTACAAAGGAAGATCTTCCAACCTATAAAAGAAGATAGAAAAATCATTAAAACATATATATATACTTAAACAATTTAAAGTTAGCAGGGAAGTATGACTGTACACATACCAGAGACCCAAGTGCATTCAAAAGGTCGGGAGACACAACTCTAGAGACTCCATTGAATGAATTATTGCCTTCCAGTAAAGCAGCATTACACACGTTTGCGAGAGCCCCGCAAAGAGAAGCTAGGGAGCATCTCCCATTCCTTGAAACTTGATCGAGAAGATGCTAGATAAGCTGATCCATGGAAGAAGCCGGTCGATGGAATCTTCTTGGCGAGAGAAGGATTCGAGTTATGGTTGTCCTCATCAGAAGATTCAGAGCTTGAGCTAAGGCGAGAAGAGGATTGGACCTTTCGCTTCTTAGTTAAGGGGGCAGAGGATTTACCCTTGCGAGCGACAGTTTTACCCTTACTTTTAGTCTTCGCAGCAATAATTTCTTCGACTCCAACCTTCGCATACACGTAAAGATAAGAAACAGAGGCAACAATATTGTTTTAAATAAGAAGAAAGGAAGTGATTCTTACTTCACTCGTAAGCGATCGAAGCAATGTTAGAGTATCCTCCGACGGATCCTTTTTGTAGCTTCTTCTCAACCTGGCTATCTGAAAGAGTTCACAAACTCAAGCAATTATAGAAAGAAATTACGAAAGCAAAATTTGAAGTCGGAAACATACCTCTTTCTTCTTCTCGGGCCATTTGAATTCCCAAGGATGATATCTGCGAGATTCGCAGGAAGAATATGCGAGCCCGCGATGTAAGGACCATTTAAGATCAAGGGTACGACCCACCATTTCTCATCTTTGGAATGACGAGGAGAGGTATTATTGCACTGGGTGCCAATCAATGTCTTGCATGAGTAATTTATCTTCGTGGACATTATCCTTTTTCTTGAGGCGAATGCCCCAATGAGATCTCGCATTCACCATAGTTATCACCGAGTAATTTTCGAAAAAAATTTCCAGTGTATTTCTCCATGACTATTTCCAAGTCTGCGAATTTGGGATTTCTGGCAGTGTTAGGGTATAAAGATCCTTTGCCTGCACCGCGGTTCGCGAACTCAAGCATCAGGCGAATACAATCGCCACTTAATTGATAAACAGCCCGAGAGAATTTTTCATGAGCCAAAATTTCATAAAATAAAGGCAACTCAGGATTGTACAAGGGAATAGGAAGTCCCGCGAGAAGCTGACCGAGCGAGACTATAATCTTTTGATCATCACATTGATGATCAGAGAAAAGATTCTGAGAAAGAATGGATGAGGGTTCTTGATCGGGAATGGTTGTGAGTAAAACCCTTCTCGAGCAACTTCATTGAACTTCTTCAAAAGAAGTTTTGTATCCACGACCCGATGGAAGCCATTTATCAGTATGGGAATGGATGGAAGATTGGAGATTAAAAACAGTGCTAGAAAGGATGAAGAAAAGCTTTGCAGTAGCAGGAGCGCAAATTGCGGAAGGAGAGAATCAAAGAAAAGTTCCAGAGACAAACTAAAAGATGAAAAGGAGGGGAAAAGAAAACTATATATAGGGGAAAAGAGCCTCGAGAAAAACGAGGTCATTTAATGCGAAGAGACATGAACGGTCAAGAAAAAGTGGTTGAAAGAGATGTGTCAAGAGAAGACATTAATAATCAAAATCCGTGTAAAAGTACAAAACTGAAGATTCTAAAGATAAGTAGTCGCGGCAACAATATTGTAAAAATCTCATGGTACTCTTCCCCTCATAGGAGAAATATGAGGAGAGATAAGAGACGATACTTCATATATATCTCAAAGAAGCTCAGGAACTTCGCAAAAGAATAGAGGCAAGTACGTACTTTTCAAGTACAGTATTCTTCTGCTCGTTCCTTCATCAACAAAAACCAAGATCACTACAACAACAGATTTTTCCTTAAAGATCGCTCTTCAAGCAATATTCAAGGAAAAAGAGGCAAGATGTAGGATCATAATATCGCAATGCATAGGGCTCACGGGATCAATAAACGACGGTACCGCGAGGGAGTCGCAGGAAGCTAAAATAAACGACGCGATGGGAAATAACGACACACAAAATAGTGAAAGACATGAAACCGGGCGAGGGATAAGAAGTGTCGCGAGATTGAATAGTTGTATATCTTTGGCGACACTTGCGAGACATTCCCGAAAATAAAGGATAGCTTAGCTGTCATCCACTATGTATTACCCTATATAAAGGGTCGAGTGAGTCTGTAAAAAAGGAGAGATCTTTTTAGAATTGTGAGGCAAGTCATTAGGAGAGAGAAAGTTTAAGAGTGTTTTAACTTCTAAGTGTAATTCTACTTTCCTGTGTAAACACTTCATGAATTCAATCAATAAATGTTCTTGATCTTACATCTTCTAATGGATTAATTAGGCAAAATCGAGTAAGGGGTGTAGTGTGGGAAATCCTGCTACTACAATCGCTGTCGCCCTTCAGATTCTTGGCCGAGTCTTGCTTCGACCGAGCTTCTCTTATCTCTTCACCAACCCTGTCAGTGCATTAATTATCCTCGAACTCGATGAGCATCACATCAGAGCTTTTCTCCTTTATGTCGACCTCTCGAGTTGTCTCCATTCCTCTTTCCTCGCGCCCAGGCCTGATGAGATGATTCAGTGCTTCTAGTACTTGTTTCTCTTGGTGCGCCCTTGGCCAGGATGGTTCCACCTGTCTCTGTGAATTATTTGCACCTACAGGAACAAGGGAAGGATAAATTAGGAAAGTAGGAGGAAATTTATGAAAACTAAGAATTTTCTTATTCTAAGAGAATACTACTTCTCCGCCTATATAATAGGGACAGAGGGAGTACAACTCAAGACTGAAGGAGAAAGCGCCGACGCAAAAATGAAGAAAAAATTGCGTCAAATGAAAAGGCCACAAACTTGATTCAAGTTTTCTTACGAGCGTTTGCTTGACTCATAACTTAGACATATATCAAAAGCCACGGTTGGTAGATTGAATCTTGAATTCGAGCATCATAAGACTTAGCCTGAGTGAACCGTAAAGATTGAATCTTGAATTCGATCATCATAAGACCTAGCCTGAGTGAACTGTAAAGATTTCGACAAAATCAACCGTTTTATTTCACTCAGTAATCACCCGATAATATCCTTAATAGGTAAAATAATCGTTGGCCTTTAGTGCAATGTCATAACTGATGGGTTTGATGTCTTTTTAATTTAATTTTTATTTTGAATAAGAGGCGTCTCATAGATTAAATCGTCGAGTTAAAATCTGATCCATTACACGATTGTACAGATTGACATCATAATTTAAGCTACAATCAATCAACGCAATTTACACTTGGTTTTCTTCACTTGGAGAAGTGATCCTTCGGTTACAACCAAAATAGCCTCTCTTTTTTTATATTGGATTGTTAAAAATGAAACAAGAAACTGAATAAAATTACTCAAGGCAGCATCATATGGATCGACAAATTATTCATTTATTTTTCAAGGTTTTCCATGCTTAATTGACTAAAATGTTTAGTTAAACTAAAGTAGCAAGGGTTAACGGGATCCGTCTGAATGAGGCAGAGAAGTCTAAATCAGTATGAATATGTGTAGGAGTTATTGCTTCCACTGATGAAGGTTTTAATGTTGATCATGTTAGAGCAATGCTCGGTTGAACCCACAAGTTTTGGTATCTCAAGCTTGTTGTCAATGTTAGATGATCAAAACTATATCTTGATTTTTTATCTACTAAGTCAAGTCTCGGACTAGGTTAGAATTTGGTAGTAGAGTATTAGACATCACCCTTGAAGACTGAAGATTGACGAAGACATTTGGAGAACTTCTGTATCAGGTATGTGGAGACTGAATCATTTTACTTTGCTCACTATCTTACCACTCTATCTTTTTGAGACGATGTCGTATGACTTATAGTCGATTTAAAACGAAAAAGTTTCGAGTCAAGCTTGTCTTGTTAAAATCTCGAAATATGATTCTAAGCAAAGATGTTCAACGATCCTTAACAATATTAGTTTTAAACAATTTATTGTGTGAATTAATGGGGTTGTTTGGTAACCATAATCCATTATGCTGATTATAATGGATTTTATATGCGTTTGGTAACCATTATAATGATTGCTTATTTTAATCATAATTGAAAAAATCCATTATTTCCATAAATAGGAAAAAGTTGTTTTGAAATTTTATAATAATCAATTATTTTTCTAAGAAATTCAAATTGAATTTTTTCTTCTTATTTTCTCTAAACTATAAGAGAGAGACAAAAAAACAACATAGGACTAAAAAAATATCATAGATCATTGTTCTTTCCTCTCCTTTTTGAGATCATCATTTTAAGATAATCAATTATTTGAAAAAAGTGTTTGGAAAAATTTATTTTGAAAATGATTATATCAAAATCATTTATCAATTTATGATTACCAATAATCATAAATAGATAATTGCCCACACATTATGCAAGAATGTTTCAAACATCGTACGAACCAGTTCGCAAACATAGATATATGAGTTTCAGAAATATAGGAGGGTCGGCGAACCAGTTCACAAACTGCAAGTACAGTTGGATATCGTTCATGAACCGTTGTGAACTGAATTTTGAAAGTTGGTATTATAGGCTAGCAGTTGACGAACCCGGTTAGTCTTGTAAGGTTGCCGAACCCAGTTCACGAACCGTTGCACCCTGACTGGTGAACAAGCTTAACGGCTCACGAACCGTTGTACCAACTGTCCCAGTTTAGGATTTTAATATATGCTCAAAGACTTATTTTTTAAAAATATGTTTAGCATTACTAGAACTCTGTTAAACAGTTTTAAGACTTCGTTGATCACTCAAACACTTATGTGTGTGCATCATGATTAAATTCTTAGTTGTTTATATAAACATCAAATTGCTTTAGTTATTTGGCATACTTGCCAAACCGAACAATCATTATACATTATTCCAGAACCGGTTCCTAGTGTATATTCTTTTATTGTATTTCAAGACCTAAAACTGTTTGCTTTATTCTCAAGTTATCTTATCTTGAATTCTAAGCAACCCCTGGTCCTTGAAAATCCATAAATAGATATGCCCTTTCAACTGGAAAAAATAATCGCTAACACTTTTTGTCCTAGTTGATTCTAGAGTTATCCTCTTTAGTCATAGGTTTCCTCTAAGAAACATAATTAGTTCTGCGACTAAAAGACTTCGCTATGGGGATTCATGAAGTCAGGTCCGACTATTTTTACCTTGATGGTTCTTGTATCCTGATCTTGATTTTATGTTATAGAGGTTTTCGTAATCTCTTTCAGGGAAGATAAATAGTAATCACAAAGTTATTTTCATCTTAGACTTTGTGATTTCTCAAGATAGATATCTGAAAACTTATGTTAATCGATCTTTTGAAGATTGTTATTGAGAGGTGGTTAAGAATCTAGGATGCTCTTTGGGAGTCGTAAGTTCCGGTTTGTAACTTGCTAGCTTTGTCTGTTGCAAACAGATTTCCTCACCTTGATCTTTGATCTAAAAGGAAATCAAATAGGTTTATTTGTTAGAGGCAGATGGGTATCAAAAATCTTCACTTATGTTGTAGCAACTCATAGGCTGTAAAGGATGTCAGCTAAGGGAATCAATTGTGTAAAGCCTTGCGAGGTTCAAAAGACGTAAAGAGCGCGACTGTAACTGAATTGCTTGGAGGGTGGGTTCAGTCCCAACTACTTTCCAGTCAGAAGTATGATAGTAGGCTAGTGTCTTTAGTAGCTTAATACAGTTTGGTGTTCAAATCTGGACGAGGTATCGGGGTAATATACTATTGTGGTTTCCTCGTTAAGAAAACTTCTTGTATCTTGTGTTTTTCCTTTTCCACGGTATATTGTTTTATCTTTATAATTGGATTTACACGGTTTTATACATATTCAATTTAAGTAGATACTTCTGCTTAATTGTAATCGATTATGAGACTAATTCTTGTATAATTCGTATCTTGAAAGATAGATAACAAGTTTAATTACTTGGAAGAATTATGATTGGATTATTTGGAACGACTAGATTGATCTTGGATATTGAATTTTGAGATCATCCAGGTACTCTGCTTAACAATCAGGTTCACGGACTCTGTTTCTATACTGATTGGGTAGAGGTTAGAGATATAAACTTTATATACATATTGTCAAGGATCATTCAGTTGGTCTACTTGCAATTGTATTAAGTTTTGTCCATATAGCTTGTTGAACGAAAAAGTTGGGTGTGTACTTGGTACCCCTGCGTTTTCAATTGGTATTAGAGCAGGCAAACACTGTTAGACCTAATAAGTCTTTATTTGTAAACGTTCCAACACACCTGTGTCCATGTACAATTCAATGGCACTAAATGGTTTTGATTTTGTCAAGCGCTTAGAAATTACCTCAAAGGATCACTCCTTAGCTAATTCTTCTGAATTCAGAGGTAAAGATTTATCTTCAGTTAAAGATAAAATTCCAAAAGCTCTTGATGACATAAACTCAAATTCAAATAAGGATTCAACCAAAAACTAGGATGACTCTTCTAAGATCATCGAACATCAAGCCCTCATGATAAGAGATCTTCAAGAGAAGTATTCTAACTATGCTAATGAACTCAGTTAATCTCTTAACATAGAATGTGATCTCTTTAAGGTTGTTGAATCTTTTTCTAACAATATCAATGATCTTGTTCAAGAATTCAAACTTATAAAAAAAAGTTGATACTCTTTGAGGATACTGTCACAAAAGTAACTGCTGGAGAAAAACGTATTCTTGAGTCTCATACTTCTGAGATGGACAAGCTTCGCCTATTAAATGATAAAGTTGTTTTCAATCTTCTGTCATATAAAAAGCAGTATAGATCCTTGAGAGAGGAGATTATCAATTTAAAGTGTAATTCTTCAACAACATCTGACAATGTACTTGGATCAAGAACAATGTCTAATATAATGTTGAGAAAGTTACTTGCATTCAAGCTGAGAAACGGAGGAGAAATTCTCATCGAAAAGCAACTTCCAAGAGAACATTTGATAATCCAAGTGTATCATCTGATACCTTGAATTTTTATTCTCATTATGGTAAAAAGGGTCATCTCATACTGGAATGTTTTCATATGAAGAAACAGATTAGTAATCTTCAAGAACTGCTTTCCTTTGCAATTAAGGAGGTGAAAACTTTGTTAACATCTCCAATCAATCCTAGGCATATCGCTAGCCAAAAAACTTGTGATAAAATTATTCAAGACTCGTATCGGATATGTCACAAGCTAAGAAACTCTCATGGAAGAATATCCACTAACAAGGATATGTCTAATATCAGAATTCCTACTGATAAACGGAGTTCACCTGAGAAATCCGAAATTGAGAATCAAGTTTCTTTCCTCTTCTAGAATGACTGATAAACAACCATCTGATCTTAGAAGGCCCAAAAGACAAGAAAGACTTGTCAAGTCCTCCCTGAAAGAAGAAGAAATGTTCAAAGCTCTTCCCAAAAGGTACAATAGAGGATGAAATGCAAAAGGTAAGAGGTACAATTCAAATAAGATAAACTATCTCAATGTATCTAGTGCAGATACAAATGGTGGGTTACTTTATCAACCACACACTAGAAGAAGCTCATCACTGAATGCAAGATACTTGAGAAATATGACTAAGATAAACTAGAAGAAGCTCATCACCGAATTATACCTCTTACCTTTTGCATTTCATCATCACGTGGCTTACTGTTCACGTGAACCAAGATACTTGAGAAATAGAAAGTCATGATCAGAAACCAGAAGAAGCTCATCACTGAATGCAAGAAAGCTCTGGAGTTTGTTCGGATTGTAAACCAAAAGGTTGTAATCCTAACTCACGAACATGGTCTCCCGAAAGTTAAATGGATCAAGGATCTCAGTGACTCATTTATAATGGCGTGCTTGAAAGGTATGAAGAGATTGATGAAGTCTGAGTTCAGTTGCTAGGATTTGAATGCTTTTATTAGTTGTTATCTTCGTCCCTTTTACTAGTTAACTCCTTGTAGGAATTTTATTCTTATCGTTTAAGGAGGAACACTAGCTTTTGGAGTAGTCCTTATGTGTTACATTAGCTATTCCAAATACTATCATCTTGCATGTTTAACTAAATTTTATTTTGGAAGATGACTTGCAATACCTAATATTCATGGATCATATATATATGTTGCTTATATTATTAGATCTGTTCTTTTCCATCATATTCTGGTGATTAGAACATATATCTCATATTTTCTCATAGGTTAAGCTCTTAACTGTTGGAAAAAATGAGTAAACTATTTTGAGAATGGCAGTTTTGGTCTCTCCGTAAATTACACTTTTGTGAATAAACTACTATAGGATTCCGTAAGATGTTCTTTAAGGATCAACTTACTTTCTTGATTGCATCACCGCCAGGGAATAAGTGGTGAACTTTAATCTCTATGTTCGTACATGACTAGAGATGTTATAATTCTTATGTTGAGTCATATCACAAAATTATCTCTTGTTCGTAATTGGCTTAGAGAATAGTTTTTATCGATGATTATTTTTCTCACGAAAATCTTGTATCTTAGTGCCTCTAACATTAAGATCGTTATTTTTAACTTCTTTATTCGTAACTGGCGAGAAGAGAGAAAAATATTGGGATACTAATTTGTATAACTAGCGAGTAACTAGCGAGTAAATTTGTATATACAAGAAAAATCCTTCTCTTGTGATTAGAGTTAAGGTCGCTCATGTTGTTATTTTGGGAATGACATCAAATGGGGGAGAGTGATTTTGAGTTTGTGCTTAATGGTAATTTCTTTGTGGGGAGAGCAGATGCAGAATTGTAGGAGATTCTTGTGCCTTTATATCTCCTTGACGTGAACCGAGTTTACTTGGTGAAATCGTCTAAATTATATGTTGGTATGTGTTCTCTAGTCTTGAGTACTCTTTTGATTAATTCATCTTGATCCCGATTTTTCACCTTTGCCAATTTTGTTGACAAAACGGGGGAGAATTATTAATAGTATCTTACTACATTACATATGTGAAAAAGAGGGGGTCTAACAACCTCACCCAATATTTCATTTAGCAATCTATATGGATAAACTCCTATATGATTCCAAGAGAATCAACTAGACAGTCAGACTCAATCAATGGAAATATATCCAAGAGTTGTATCTCTGGATCACAATATAATCAGCAAATCAAACATATAGAAATCCGTGAGCCTGATTATTATGTGAAACAACTTGAACAGTACCAAAGACCAATGTTCAAGTATCAATCAATTTATATCAACAACCAAAGGTTGGATTATCTAATTGATTGAACTACGCACAACCTGTGATATTTCAATTATATAAACAAATATAATGTGGAAAAGAAATAACACAGACACCAGAAATTTTGTTAACGAGGAAACCGCAAATGCAGAAAAACCCCGGGACCTAGTCCAGATTTGAACACCACACTGTATTAAGCCTCTACAGACACTAGCCTACTCTAAGTTAACTTCGGATTGGAATGTAGTTGAGCCCTAACCAATCTCACACTGATCAAGGTACAGTCGCATTCCTTACGCCTATGAATCCCAGCAGGACTCTGCGCACTTGATTCCCTTAGCCGATCTCACCCACAACTAAGAGTTGCTATGACCCAAAGTCGAAGACTTAATAAACCAATCTTTCTCACACAGAAAAGTCTATTAAATAGATAAATATGTCTCCCACAGAAATACCTAAGAGTTTTGTTCCGTCTTTTGATAAATCAAGGTGAACAGGAACCAATTGATACACCGGACTTATATTCCCGAAGAACATCCTAGTAATATCAATCACCTCACAATAATTGTAATCGTATGGTAGCGAAACAAGATATTATGGAATACAAACGATGTGACGAAGATTTTTGTGAGTACTTTTTATCTTGCTTATTAGAGATTAAATCTCGAGCAAATCATAGAGAAGATAGTACTCAATACGATAGAAAACAACAAGATCAGAACACGCAACTACAGAGAAATAGTTTGGTCTGGCTTCACAATCCCAATGAAGTCTTTAAGTCGTTAACCTACAGGGTTTTGGAAAAAAACTAAGGTTAAAGGAGAATCGACTCTAGTCGCAACTAGTGTCACACAGGAGGTGTGGGGATTAGGTTTCCTAGTTGCCAGAGTTCTCCCTTATATAGTCTTCAAATCAGGGTTTGAAATCAATGTTACCCTGGTAACAAATCATTCAATATTCACCGTTAGATAAAAACCTGATTAGGCTCAAGCTAATATCTTTCAACCGTTAGATCGAACTTAGCTTGTCACACACAAATGAAAAGTGACTTCATTTAGATATGAGTAACCGTACCTAAACGTGCACACCTTGTTGGATCAACAATAGTTAACCGAAGTTAGCCATATGAACACTTTCATATCAAACTTATTCATCTTAACCATAACTAATTCAAATGACTCAAATGAAACTAGTTCGGAGTTGTTCAATTTTTTATATTCTCATAGAAGTATACAAGACACAATTGAAGCAAAATCGATTTTGATTCACTCGAATCAATTCATGAACATTATAGCCACGGTTTACAAAAGATTGCATTCCTTAATATGTAAATGTATTAGTTCATGAACATTATATCAAATGTGAGACATCAAATGACTGTCTCACACAAATCATGTAAGATGTTACCAAGCGATTTTCACCTGATCATCTTTTGACTTTCGTCAAGAATATAAGATGAACTTGGTTAAAGCGAAAGCTTACCAAAACATATTTCGAGAAATTTGTAAGCGAGTTAAACTCAGCTCGAAATATCAAATGTGTATAATCGAAGTCTATATAGCTATACGACTTTTGTCTCAAATAAGAGATAGAGTAGATAGACTTTTGAGTGATAGATGAGTTCAAGTTTCCACATACCTTTTGTTGATAAAGTTCCACAAGCTCCCTTTAGTATTTCTTCGTCTTCAATCGATGAACGCCGTGACGTCTAATGCTCAACTACACTTTCTATCCTAATCCGAGACTTAGCTATAAGTAGACTAGAAATCAAGACTTATAGTTTTGTCAACTAAACTTGACAACAAGCTTGAGATAGCAACGCTTGCGAGTTTGCCCCATGCTTCACAGCACTTTTCTTGATTGCAGACTAGACCCTTCACATCAACATAATGAGAAGCAGGTTTGATTACTTCTTTGGACATCTATACAAGAATTTATGAAGTTTTTCATTCCGCAGTCGAAAACGACATCTACTTTAAAGGTGACCTTTGTTTCCGCAATAATAACAGTTGAAGGGAATGTTTTTGACTATTCTCATATGAGCTGTTTTTGAAGGCTGACAATCTTTGTTCTTAAGAGCATCAGCTGCTGAAGGTAGTTTTTCACTTTTGATGTCAGTGAAATTTTCACTTAGGAAATTATCATTAGCACAGACAAAATTGATCTCACTAGCACTTGGAGCGTCTATTCCTTTATAGACCAGACCACGTGTATCACGATGCTCTTTACATGATCCCAGCATAGTGGATAATTTTATAGAGCTAGCATTGAATCTTTTCAGATTCTCTTCCAGTGATTGACCTTATCAAGAGCAGCAGCTAGATCAACCTCCAATTGCTTCTGAAACCAGGTGTTCGCGAAAGCAGGATGATGACATCGTGAGACGAGCTTCAAAACAACTACAGATGTAGGGGGAATCATTCAATAAGGATTCTCGGGTCTGTCCTTGCCCCGGATCTTTCAGACTTTTAAAGCGAAAAGATATGCCTGCCTGTTTCTCCCGAATTCGCTACTCCAACTCGGGGTCAACTACAACGGACTATGTTCCTGTCGATTCTATATTTGCTGTCATTAAAACATTTTTGTTGAGAGTCATATCTTGCTTCAGTTTCTGCAAGTGTTTATTACAACACAAAGACATTTCCACGAAGATTATCACACTCAGAATTTTTTGAATGCACATCTTCTTCACGATCTTTAAGAAGAGATTGTAAGAGTTTATAACCACAATCATATCCCTTAAAGAGTTTTCTCAATTTCCTGTTTTCTAGACAGAGAGTAGTCAGAAATTCAACCAAGCAAGTTGTTGACTTCTTTTCTTTATGAGATGGTCAAAAAGCTTGATATATTATGAGACTTCCTCATCAACATCTTGTCCCTCATCTGAATCACTTTTATCTGAAAGATCATCCATCTGTTCATCTAGGCGTTTTTCCCAGTTGAACACAGTTTCAGTCAATGGATAAGATGTGAGAGATTTCTCAAGAGAATCAAGGCTTTGAACCAAGTCAGAGTGTTTCTGAACTGGTGTTGCGTTGTCAAAGATAATAATATTGTCCATATAGTCAGATCGCTACAAACACAGACTTATAAGGTCTTAAACGTGTTTGCCTGCTCTGATACCAATTGAAAAGGCGGGGGACTAACAACCTCATCCAATATTTCGTTTAGCAATCTTTATTGCAAAACTCCAATATAATTCCAAGAGAATCAACTAGACAGTCAGACTCAATCAATGGAAATATATCCAAGAGATGTATCTCTGTCTCACAATGTAATCAGCAAACCAAACAGATAGAAATCCGTGAAACTGATTATTATGTGAAACAACTTGAACGGTACCAAAGACCAATGTTCAAGTGTCAATCAATTTATATCAACAACCAAAGGTTGGATTATCTAATTGATTGAACTACGCACAACCCGTGATATTTCAATTATATAAAAAAATATAATGCGGAAAACAAATAACACAGACACCAGAAGTTTTGTTAACGAGGAAACCGCAAATGCATAAAAACCCCGTACGTAGTCCAGATTTGAACACCACACAGTATTAAGCCGCTACATACACTAGCCTACTCCAAGTTAACTTCGGACTGGAATGTAGTTGAGCCCTAACCAATCTCATAATGATCAAGGTACAGTCGCGTTCCTTACACCTCTGAATCCCAGCAGGACTCTGCGCACTTGATTCCTTTAGCTGATCTCACCCACAACTAAGAGTTGCTACGAACTAAAGTCGAAGACTTGATAAACCTATCTGTCTCACACAGAAAAGTCTATTGAATAGATAAATCTATCTCCCACAGAAATACCTAATAGTTTTGTTCGAGTCTTTTAATAAATCAAGGTGAACAAGAACCAATTGATACACCTTAGGACTTATATTCCCAGAAGAAAGACCTAGTAATATCAATCACCTCATAATAATCTTAATCTTACGGTAGCGAAACAAGATATTGTGGAATCACAAACGATGAGACGAAGATGTTTGTGACTACTTTTTATCTTTCCTATCGGAGATAAATCTCGAGCAAATCTTAGAGAAGATAGTACTCAATACGATAGAAAACAGCAAGATCAGAACACGCAACTATAGAGAAATAGTTGGGTCTTGCTTCACAATCCCAATGAAGTCTTCAAGTCGTTAACCTACAGGGTTTTGGAAAAACCTAAGGTTAAAGGAGAATCGACTCTAGTCACAACTAGTATCACACAGAAGGTGTGGGGATCAGGTTTCCCAGTTTCTAGAGTTCTCCCTTATATAGTCTTCAAATCAGGGTTTGCAATCAATGTTACCTTGGTAACAAAGCATTCAATATTCACCGTTGATGAAAACATGATTAGACTCAAGATAATATCTTTCAACCGTTAGATCGAACTTAGCTTGTTACACACAAATGAAAAGTGACTTCATTTAGATATGAGTAACCGTACCTAAACGTGTACACCTTATTGGCTCAATAATAGTCAACCGAAGTTAGCCATATGAACACTTTCATATCAACCTTATTCATCTTAACAATAACTAGTTCAAATGACTCAAATGAAACTAGTTCCAGAGTTGTTCAATTGTTTATATTCTCATAGAAGTATACAAGACACAGTTGAAGCAAAATCGATTTTGATTCACTCGATTCAATTCATGAATATTATAGCCACGGTTCGCAAAAGATTGCATTCCTTAATATATAAATGTATTAGTTCATGAACAAAACGATTTTTACCTAGTCAAGTATGCAAAAACGTGTACGCATACTTAAGTGGCCGGACTAAGTTTGGGTTCGCCATTATACGAACAAGTACGCATACCATCCAAACTCGGTTAAGTCGCGGAACTTGAAACTCACGCCAGTACGCATACCAGTATGCATACTAAGTTCACGGACTTTCATTAACCAACCAGTACACATACGGTATGCATACTATGGTTCCCGGACTTGGAATAACTTGCAACAGTTAGCATACAAGTACGCATACTGTGATATATCCAATCATGGTTATTTGTTCTAAACTCCCATTTCAATCATTGAAACATTCTTAGAAGACGACAATAGATGTCTCACACACACTATTAGCTTCGAAGCAATTTTTAAGTGATCGAATGATCAATACAAAACATTCAGAGTCCACATCAAATGACTGTCTCACACAAATCATGTAAGATGTTACCAGGCGATTTTCACATGATCATCTTTTGACTTTCGTCAAGAATATAAGATGAACTTCGTTAAAGCGAAAGCTTACCAACACATATTTAGAGAAATATGTAAGCGAGTTAAACTTAGCTCGAAATATCAAATGTGTATAATCTAAATCTATATAGCTATACGACTTTTGTCTCAAATAGGAGATAGAGTAGATAGACTTTTGAGTGATAGATGAGTTCAAGTCTCTACATACCTTTCGTTGATGAAGTTCCACAAGCTCCCCTTAGTAGTTCTTCGTCTTCAATCGATGAACGCCGTGAAGTCTAATGCTCAACTACACTTTTTATCCTAATCCGATACTTAGCTATAAGTAGACTAGAAATCAAGACTTATAGTTTTGGCAACTAAACTTGAAAACAAACTTGAGATAGTAACGCTTGCGAGTTCGACCGAGCAGTGCTCAAATAATATGGCTTTTCGGAGCATCATGTAAGAGGGAGAGGATTATTATCTGTAGGTTTTACCTATTTTGCAAAAAGGAGTAAGTATTGATTAAGGGGGAGAACATATCACCGTAGTATTTCTTATAAGTTGTGGTACAATTGAACTCTGAGGAAGGTAACAATACTATGTTTTTGTATAACAACCGATGAGTGGAGTGTGGTTACTGCATTCAAACAAATATCTTTTTGAGTATTCTCATAAGTTGTAATCGCTAAGGATCTTCAATAACAAAGGTGCTGAACAAACACATGCAGAACCATAGATGAACTTGAAGCATGGAGAATTTAAGACGATGTTGAAGAACCAAGGAAATCAAGCATAGTGGATTGAGCTAAAAAAAATTATTTATTAGAATCCATATGTATTAAATGGTTTTGTCACTAAAATTGACAAAGGGGGAGATTGTTAGAGCAATGCTCGGTTGAACCCACAAGTTTTGGTATCTCAAGCTTGTTGTTAATGTTATATGATCAAAACTATATCTTGATTTTTAGTCTACTAAGTCAAGTGTCGGACTAGGTTAGAATTTGGTAGTTGAGTATCATACATCACCCTTGAATACTGAAGATCAACGAATAAATTTTGAGAACTTCTGTATCAGGTATGTGAAGACTGAACTATTCTATTTTACTCACTATCTTACCATTTTATCTTTTTGAGAAGATATCGTATCACTTCTAGTACATTTAAAAAGAAGAAGTTTCGAGTCAAGTTTGTCTTGTTAAAAATCTCGAAATATGATTCTAAGCAAAGATGTTCAACGATCATTTAACAATATAAGTTCTAAACAATTTTTCGTGTGAATTAATTTGTGAATCAATTGAAAATCGCCCACGCATTACGCTGAAATGTTTCAAACATCATAAGAGGGATATGTTAAACTATCTGATATTTGTACTCAGGGTAGCTTGGCGAACCAGTTCGCAAACCATAGATATCTGAGTTTAAAAAATACAGGAGGGTTGGCGAAGAAGTTCGCGAACCACAAGTTCAGTTGGGTACAATTCACGAACCGTTGTGAACTGAATTTTGAAAGTTGATATTATAGGCTAGCAGTTGACGAACCGTGGTCACCTGAGTTTGGCCGTCTTGTAGGGTTGGCAAACCTGGTTCAAGAGCCGTTGCACCCTGACTCGTGAACAAACCTAATGGTTCACGAACCGTTATACCAAATGTCCCAGTTTAAGATTTTAGTATATGCTCAAAGACTTATTTAAAAAAAAGAATATGTTTAGCATTGATAGAATTCTCTCAAACACTTCTAAGACTTCATTGATCGGTCAAACACTTATGTGTGTGCATCATGGTTAAATTCTTAAATATTTAAATGAACATCAAATTGTTTTAGTTTTTTTTCATACTTTCAAACCGAACAATCATTATATACGATTCCAGAACCGCTTCCTAGTGTATATTGTTTTATTGTATTTTCAAGACCTAACAGTGTTTGCTTGATTCTCAAGTTATCTTAGCTTGAATTCTAGGCAACCCCTTGTCCTTTAAAACCTATAAATAGAGATGCTCTTTCAAATGGGAAAATCAATCCCTAATACTTTGTATCCTAGTTGATTATAGAGTTGTCCTTTATATACCTAGGTTTCCTCTGAGAAACATAATCAGGTCTACGACTAAAAGACTTCGCTTTGGGGATTCGTGAAGCCAGGTCCGACTATCTTTACATTGATAGTTCGTGTATCCTTATCTTGCTTTTCTACTATCGAGGTTTTCATAATCTCTTTCATGCAAGATATATAGTAATCACAAAGTTCTCTTCGTCTCAGATTTTGTGATTCCCCAAGATAGATATATGAAAACTGATCTTAATTGATCTTTTGAAGATTGTTCTTTAGAGGTGGTTAAGAATCTAGGCTGCTCTTCAGGAGTCGTAAGTTCCTGATTTATGAGGTTTGCTCTATTTTTCTGTTGCAAACAGATTTCTTCACCTTGATTTTTGATTTAAACGGAAATCAAATAGGCTTATCTGTTAGAGGAAGATTGGTATCAAAAGTCTTCACTTAGGTTGAAGCAACTAGTCTTAGGCTTTAAAGGACGTCAGCTAAGGGAATCAATTGCGTAGAGCCTTGCTAGGTTCAAGAGACGTAAGAAGCGCGACTGTAACTGAATAGCTTGGAGGGTGGATTCGGTCTCAACTACATTCCAGTCCGAAGTCTGATAGTAGGTTAGTGTTTATACCGGCTTAAAACAGTTTGGTGTTCAAATCTAGACGAGGTCCCGGGTTTTTTCAGCTATTGCGGTTTCCTCATTAACAAAACTTCTGGTGTCTTGTGTTTTTGTTTTTCTGCATTGTATTGTTTACTTTTATAATTGGATTACACGGTATTGTACGTATTCAATCTTGGTAGATACATCCTCTTAATTGTAATCGATTACGAGACTAGTTCTTCTAGAATTCGTATCATGAAAGATAGATAATAAGGTTAATTACTTGGCAATTGGATCCTAGTTAGCAATTCGGGATTCGGCATACATACGGAAAGACAAACGTACGGGTATTATTCGGATTTGTAAAAATCAAATTCGGTCAAAGATCCGGTCTTCGGTTCGTGGTTCATCAGTAGTACGAAACGGCATACGTACGTGTATTATTCGTTTTCGAAATATTAGTTCGGCATACAAAATTCGGTAGACATATATAATAAATTAATAAGTATTTATAATTATAAATGTTTTGCAGTGGAAATAATATGGAAAAGTAATAGATAGAGAAGGAGAAGAACTTGATATTGATAAAGAGACATCAATCTATTACATACATATAATGTTCTCTTATATACATAAAAGGGTAGACCTATTCATCTAATGGACCGCACATCCATGGGCCATAGGCCCTATAACACTCCCCCTTGTGCGGTTCAATAACAAATCTTTATACATAGTGCTTCACATATAGTGCTTTAAATGTTGTTCTCTCCTTGATGACTTGTGCCGAAATTAGTTTCCTCATTAAAACCTTGACGAGGGAAAAATCCAGTGGGACAAAACCTTGGTACAACTCTTCACATGTAGTACTTCGCATGTTGTCTCGTACTTTACATGTAGTTCATCACATGCAATATGATCGTCAAAGACCGACATGTCTAAGTTAATTGCCTCGTTAAAACTTCTTTAGGAAAATTCAGAGGGATAAAACCTGAACTAAAGAAAGGGTACAATATTAAGCAAACTTAGAACATAGTTGGATGCGTATACGTCGCCTCATTAAAACCATGACAAGGAAAAACCCAGTGGGACAAAACCTTGACGAAGGGAAAAGAGTACAACGTGACAGATGCAAGTAAAGGTGATCCGTTGCAGATGATCATTTTGCTCCATTGAAGTTGATTAGTTGCTTCACAACTCATAAGGCAGAAAATCCTTGTGGGAAAGACAATATCCTTAGTTAGCAAATTACTTCCTGGTGTTTGTTGTCGTATCAAAAACCTCGCTGAGTATTAAAACCCTGTTGGAAAAAGAAACCTCGGTGAAGGAAAATAGTTCAACACACCATTAGATGCTCCCCCTGATGTCAGACAATTCTCATTAGTCTAATGCAATCAAAAGGAGTTTATCACACTTTACGTTGGTGACTTGAATGTTTATAAGACCCTGTTGTTGATTCTGGAAGTTATATTGCTTAACATCTATCACGTTTCGTTTCTTTGATTCATATATTTTCAGTAATATCAACGCGATCTTTATGTCTGCAACGTTCAACATACTTGATGTTTTTAGTGTTGTCTCGCTAAAAACCTTGTCGAGCGACAAAACCCTTTGGGAAAAACTATTCTCGATCGAAGGGAAAAAGAGTACAACACAGCTTCAATTTCGAAGTAAAATATGTCGACATCATATCCTTGGATCCTCCCCAGATGTCGGCATCTCCCCCGATTACTTTCGAGTTTTTCAGGACAGTTTCTTTAGTCATGTATTTTTGGCTTGAATATTGGTAATGACTTGGAAAATAGTCTACCATATCTCCCTACGATTACTTTCGTTGGAGAAGAGATTATTGTTCCTTCATAATCAACAACTTTTGGATTGCACTTTCATTAGCATTCCTTTTTATGTCTTTTGAGGATAAAATAAATTTATGTCAATGGTTACTTTTAAGTACATGATTACATTCACTATAGCATTCCAATGACGTTGCGTTGGTAGAGCTATATCTAGCTAACAAGTTCTCTGAGGATGTAAAATTTAATCGAGTACATTATTATACTAAGTACAACAATGCGTCTATTGTACTTAGATATGGGAATTTCATCTCCCAGAACATCTTCGTCATCTTCCTTTAGACGAAATGGTTACTTACTTACATTTGAACCTCGACTAATCATGGGAGTCTATCAGGATGCATGTCTTTGTTAAATTTCTTGACAACTTTAGACATATGCAAACTGGTGGAATAATATACCACAAGCTCAGTATTCGATCGAGCTTTCCCTAGATTTTTAATCTCAAATTCAGATTTTAAATAGCTTTTAAGGTCTCTTATTACATCAAGAGCACATATCATGTCTGTACCATCAACATAAATAGCTACAACTCCAAATCAGGAAATTTCTTATGAATACGCAAGGAAAAATAACTTACTTTTCTATCCCCTCCAAATCAAATTGCCACTTAGACGGGTATACCACATCCGCCTGATTTCTTGAATCTATAAGTGAGCGTTCTATCTAATTGTAAACGCACTCTGTGGTTTAGAGTCATTTGATTTGGGCAACAAAAGGCTATCAAATACTTTTGTAAATATCTTTTATCTTGATTCTTTCAGAGATACATAACAACCACATACATATGCTGCATTTCAAGTCCTTTTTGAAATTACCAAGCTAACTAAGTAGCTTGGAACACTATAATGTTCATTACAAGAGAACAATTCCAGGGCTTTGTGAGAAACCTCGCGCCACAAGGCGAGTCTTTTACTTTAAGACTTCGTTCTTCTCATTATGCTTTGTGACAAATTAATCATGTATGTCCAATAGGTTCTACAATTGGTTGGTTAGCACTACCACACCAAATACCTGTATATTTGTCAAAGAACCAAGTTCTACCTGGATTGTATAGGCCAAATACGCTCTTCGTTGAAATTAAGCAACAAGAAGCTTGGTTCGATCTCATCTTGCTTTATTTCCTTAAGAAAATGTATATGAAATTAATCATCAATATGCTCGCATGATCTTTCCAATGACTCGTGTGCACTCTCATAATCCTCTTGGGATTTTAATGTTCTCTTGAATCATTAAACTTTGGAGCGTCCTCCAGCTTGATTCATGGACATATTCAGAGACAATCTAATGAGATAATTTCTGATGATATAAATAATTTGTGCCTTACTCACCTACTTCCTTTCTAGGTGAGCATTGATCGAACCTGGTGGTCTCTCCATCTTCCTTTATGTAGCCACGGCCTCAAACTACACTTCCACCAAGTGTAGTTGGAACACCTTAGTCTTTGGTGTACCCCATACTGAGGATTTCTAACCTTGCAGTAATATTTGCAGCTGGTATATGTGTGATCTTGTCACTTTAGCGACATCAGTGTACATTCTGAAAATCAATTATTCTTTGTCACTTCACATTTACGTTCGTGGAGTACAAGAATCAACATGAGACATAGTGGGAACACACCATGACAATTCCTGTCGTTCCCTTAGAAAATACTTTTTCTTATCTCCCCCTAACGACGGGAAGAATGTCTTATTAAAATGACAACCCGCAAATCTAGTGGTAAGAGATCCTGCCAAAGGTTTCAAAAATGCGGATAACTGTTGGGAACTCATTTCCAACATAACTACTTAATAGTTTTGAAGACCCATCATAGTACGATGTGGAGTCGTAATGGCACATATATAGTACAACCAAAAATGCGTAAGAACACGAATGTCAGGCTTAAATCCAGTTACCAACTGGTACGCAGAAAAGGTTGACTAATATTAGGTTATAAAAACGAATTAAGTAAAGATGCGTGTAGTATTGCATATCCCCAAAGCAATAAAAGGTAGGTTGGTACGCATAACCTAGTCCTTAGGCATCATCTGTAACCTTTGATGATAGCCTTTGCGAGACCATGAGGTATAGGATGCTCTTCGTTGATCCTATTAAACATGCAATAATTATCAAGTCCTTTTGATGTACATTCGCTAGCATTTATAATGAGTGGTGAGCCCTTACATGTAAAATATATGCTAGTAGTTTTTTAAACACAAATTTCTTGGGAACTATAACTAGTCCAAAAATGTCAAAACATTCACCAGATCCATAAGTCACTTTAATGGTCCGCATTCTGCATGAATATTTTTCTAAATTTCACCTTATTATCTTTGTAATATGGATTGTTTACCATTTGCATCTTAGGATGGTCTCGATCCTGTTTTACTGAATACTTTGTAAAATGAGTGATATGCTTTCTTACTTAAAAGCATAACGGGAAGGGGGGTTGGTTGTGCATCTAGTACTTTAGAAAACACTTATTGAGAGATATGTCGTTACTTTGCATTCTGTCAATCTTTTTCTCGTTGTCTGGTTCACTCAAGCACAATGATGTAAGTATGAGTCCTTTCAAAATGAAACATCATGTCACAACCAAAGTGCCTTTATGGTTATGTCAAAGTCGGTATGAGTTAATTTCCAGCATTTCATCGTTGGAGTCAATATGGATTCAATAATCCAAATTAATACTATAGTGATTTACATTTCACTAAATTGACTAATTAGTTTCTCTAAAGTATGTTTCCTTCCAAATACGTTAGAGACTATAAAAGATGCAATCAATTATATTCTCATCGTTGTGAGGTTACACATGATACCCATTTGCATGGGTTACTTTGAAATTTAACAAGGTGTCCCTCGGTACATGTAGAGATTTTTTTTAACGTCTTTGTTCTATCTTGAAAACAAATTTTGAGCGATTGCTCGCTCGATGATCCAATCCTCGTAGTCACATTATAAGGAAATAGTTCAACAACTAGTTTATATTCCTTAAATTAGTGGAAGAAAAACAACTATCAGTTAGACATTTGGGTCTTGAAAGTTTTAATAAGTGGTGTGGCCTTATTACGTAACAAAAGTGGGGTTCAACTCAAGTACTTTAGAGTGAATATATATTACGTTTCACCCAATATATCTCAAGTACTTTAGAGAATTTATGTCTTGTGTTTTCATTCCATAAGTGCACACATTGGATCTAGTTCAACTGAATAAGATAGTCAATTGGCCTGGCAAAGTTCTTGTTGCCAATAAAGTTGATGTGAAAATTGGTTGCTACTATGTTACGCACATTACATTGTATATACCAACACCTATGACCAGGTGCATTTCCAACTCTTTTATTTATGATGGAGCTAGAATTACATTTTAGCTTCATCTCATATTCAGTTGATACCTGTACTTTGGTGTCATCACTACTGGGGAAATAAATACATCTTTGTCTCATGATGTATATGTCCCTTTTCACATGCTTTATATGAGTCAGTATGCCTAACCCTCATTACTTTGGGGTTTTTCATTTTCAATGTTGCTACGATTAGCTTAGTTTGAGAAATTTCTTTATCTCAACAAGACAAAAGAATCTCACTTCGCATGTCAACCACTTACTTTAGGTTGAATATATTACTGAAGATAGTGAATCTCTTGTTGGCATACTTCAATATAGACTGGTTTGTTAGTACCATGAATGAAGTAGAAAAATGGAAAAAAATAATTTCCGACTCATATCGCCCTTTGTAAGTGCTTCCACAAAAATTGGAATGCATGTGCTTAGAAACATAAGGTATATTTAGCTCCATCTTTTAGACGGTGCTTTGTCATTAGCAGAAGGTTTTATGAAGGAATACATTCATTTCTCATAAAGAAATGGTTTCCACAAAAAAAAAAAAAAAAAAAAACATAAAAACATAAAAATGGTTCTCAAGTACTTTTGGATCCAAAATGTTATTTTTGAGTCGAGTTGGGATCAACCGTAAAGTACCATAATAAAGGACATTAATATAAATAATTCCGGTATAGTAATCCCCAAACCAAATTTCTTTATGGTCAAAATGGATTTTTAGAGACCCAATTTCTTAATGGTTCTAAAGGTCAATCGGTTAAGTCAGAAATCCAGTCAATAATCATAATTCAGTTAACAGTCAAAGTTGATAGTCAATAACCAACCAATGATAATAGCCCCGTTAATGATTGACAATACTTAGTCAATTGCCAACAATAACGTCATAACATTATAATAGTGCAGACATTACAAAAACAATGTAAAAAATAACACGGAACATGGAATGGTGCATAAGTTATAATTTATTTATTGATTTAATACAAACAAAATGAATGAACAAATAATAAAAACAGACATTATAATTAATTAAACAAATAATAAAAGCAGACGTTACAACTAATTAAACAAATAATAAAAACAGACGTTACAACTAATTAAAAATGTTGCGACTAATTAAACAAATAATAAAAGCGGAGCGTTACAACTAATTAAACAAATAATTAAAACAGAGGCGTTACATTCACGAGCACTTTAAAAAATATTAATTATTTTATTATTACTTTTCAAATCAATCAAGACAATCACACACATACATTACACATGCGAACTGAGACAATCATGATCAAAAACTTTTCAAAATTAAAATAAATCTACAGTTTGAAAAAGGACATACAACTCTTCAACATAAATAATAAAAAAAAAATCTTATAAAATAAAACATGTAAAATGAATAAACATAAAAACGAAACAATCCAAAAAAAATTATTTGATAATGGCAAAACATTTAATAACATATGATGACATAACAATAGATACAAATATTTAATTTATACACATTCAAATTAAAAATCAAACTTTATCACATAGAGATCGTTAACATGATTTTAGTATGAATAAATAAAATGACATCAAATACGTATCACTCATATCTATTAGATACACAAACAGATTTAAACATGTTATATAGTTTATTGAACAACAAACAATACAATATTATATTATAATAATCATAATAATCTCGAGAAACGAATAGGAACAAACAGATTGTGTACAACAAACAAACATCTCACAACAAACATTAGAATAATATATATATACACGGGAAGATCATAGATTAGTACATGGAGGGATCATTAGAATAATATATATATATATATATATATATATGTATATACAATATATGCAATCATAAATTAAAAATTCTTTCAATCAGTCAGAACATGATCGACGCATGTGATACAAATATACATGTGAAGAAATAAAAAAAAAATCACATACATACAACATGAGAACATAGAAGACAAGATCACATGTTAATTAATAAGAAAATTGATAAAAAGTTTAGGTATACCTCAACGTATTGCTTGATTGAGAGAAAAAAAATCAGAAATACGGATCCAACTAAAAGTAGCGCTTCCTTCAGTGATTTGATAATAACCCAAAAGAAGAAGAAAAAATTTTTTAGTGGTTGAGCTCGTGCAGATAACGTTTTGCATTGGAAATAATAGGGAAAAGTAAGAGATAGAGAAGGAGAAGAACTTGATATTGATAAAGAGACATCAATCTATTAGATACATATAATGTTCTCTTATATACATAAAAGGGAAGACCTATTCATCTAATGGACCGCACATCCATGGGCCATAGGCCCTATAACAAAGTGACTAATTTATGTACATATATGGTTTATAAGGTGGTTTCTCATCTACAGGTGTAGTTTATTATCTACATATATATCTATATTATAAGGGACAATGATGTTTTTCCCTATGGACGGAGATCTATAGTTTGGACACATAAAGGATGGCCCAGATTGAGATATACATATTTAAGTTATTCAGTTACATTTGTGGCATATAAAGAATGGTCCAGATTGAGCTAAATATTTAAGATTTTCAATCCACATTTTAGACATATAAAGAAGGGTCCAGATTAATGCACATATTAATTTTACTTAAGACAATAAATGTAGATTTTTAATGTCATTTATTTGGGAGTTATTCCTCCCATTTAATGTAAAACCATTTCTTTTATTCTAAATCAACAACTCTATTCATCCTTTGCACAACTCTATTCTCAAGGTATGATTCTCTTTTGTTTTGGTTGATTGAGATAATTTTTGTTAGTTTTTCTCTTTAATTTTTGTTAGATTTTCATCATTTGCACAACTCTATTTCCAAGGTATGATTCTCTGTTATTTTACTTGATTGAGATAATTTTGTTAGCTTTTCTCTTTAATTTTTGTTTAACATCCATGGATTCATGGTGCCTCGCGCCTAATATTTGTGTCATTTATGCAGTTTAATTTCTCTAGATAATTTTTGTTAGCTTTTCTCTTTAGTTTTTGTTATCTTTTCATCCTTTGCACAACTCTATTCTCAAGGTATGATTCTATGTTGTTTTGCTTGATTGAGATAATTTTTGTTACCTTTTCTCTTTAATTTTTTGTTAACATCAATGGATTAAGGGTGTCTCGTGCCTAATTTTTATGTCATTTATGCAGTTTAATTTCTCTTTGTTACTTTTCATTTGCAGTCAAAAGATACTGATCAGATATGATTGCTATCTATTCATTTTTATTCTTATGTGTAGGACCAGAATATCGCGACAGCAATACTTCGCGAGAATAATAAACAACTACATTGCGAAGGTGTCGCAAGGAAATAATTTAAATGACGCATCAGATGACGACAGCCAGAACATGAGAAAAGTGTGAAGACTTGGCGAGATTTAGGAGTGTCGCGAAGTCTAACATTTACATATTTGCGGACTTCGCGAAGAATTCCCGAAAATAAAGGATAGCTTAGCTGTCATCCACTATGTAATACCCTATATAAAGGGTCGAGTAAGTCTGTTGTGGGGGGTTCTTTTTGAATGGTTTTAGCAAGTCATTAGGAGAGAGAAAATTAAGAGTGATTGTAATTTCTTTAGCTCTGTTCTACACTTTTTTGTAAACCTTTCAAGAAAACAATTAATAAAATATATTGTTACTCATCTTCAAATGGATTAATTAAACAAATTGAGTGAGGGGTGTAGTGTGGGATTTCCTGCAACTACATATGCGCTAGAAACAGGGATTGAAGAAGATTGAAGATCGAAGAGTGCAGTTAAAATCGTTTAAATCAAGAAAATGAGAAAGGAGAATGTTAAATCAGATGAGGTAGAGGAGTTAAGAAACAAGAAATATAATGAAGATATGGAATACAATTCAATTACAAAAGCAATAATTGATGAATTTCACGAAAATATTAGAGGAAGGATACATAAACGAGATTTTGAAGGAAAGAAGATTATAGATGAGGAGAAGGCATCGTCTTTGAAGGAATGGGAAAAACAAAAAATAACGTTCACAGCAGCAGAAGTGCCTAGAGAAAGTTTGAATCATACATCTCCACTAGTGATCACGATAAATGCAAGTAGAAAAAGAGAAGAATCGGTAAAAGCAGCGGAAGAATGGGCAATAAATAGAACTTTGGTGGATACAGGGAGTTTGGTGAGTATCATGTTTTACCATACCTACAAAAAATTAGGATATAAAGATGAAGAAATGAGTTCCCCAAGGTATTATATCCATGGCTTTGGAAAATCTATAACAGTACCTAAAGGAGAGATAAAATTACGAATTTTACTCGGAGAAATTGAAACACAGGTAACATTAAGTGTAGTGGATATGGAATCGCCGTACCACATATTGTTAGGGAGACCTTGGGTACATGCAATTAAGGCGGTAGCGTCAACATTTCATCAGTGCATCAAATTTCCTATGCGAGTGGAATTGGTGAAATCGGAGGAGATATTGATAAAGGAAGAATATATCATCAAATCGAAGTAAAAGCGTTATGAAGAGCAAGTGAAGAAGCGAAAAGATCGCGCAGGAAGATGGTAAAAGCAGCTAAGAAAGAAGAAGAATTTAGAATTTATATGATAAGAGCAAAAGAGAGAAAAGGAATACCTAGCGAAATCATGGGAAAAGGGAGTGAGTTCGCGAAAGAAATGAAAGGACCAACTCCTATGGGAGAACCGAAATCTAGTTATATCGCAGTAAAACAAACAAAAGAAGTGAATGTTGGAACCGAGGAGGAGCCCAAAATCTTAAAAATTGGGACTAAAATGGAAGCGGATGAAGAAAGAAAAAGCTGTTGATTTCTTTGCGAGATTACAAAGATATTTTCGCGTGGGATATGGATGAAATGCCTGGTATAGATCCATCAGTGGCTTTCCATAAATTGGAAATTGACAAGAATGTAAAACCATTAAAACAAAGAATTAGAAAGATCGCGACAGCATATCATCCTCAAATAGAAGAAGAATTGCAGAAAATGTTGGACGCAGGAATCATTAGACAAGCAAAATATCCCGAATGGATAGCAAATATGGTTATAGTCCCAAAGAAAGAAAAAAGGAATAAGAATTTGTATAGACTTTACTGATCTAAACAAAGCTTGTCCTAAAGATAGTTTCCCATTACGAGATATTCCGCAATTGGTTGAAGCGGCGGCGAAACGAAAGGATATCATCTCTTGATGGATATAAGGGTTACAATCAAATTCCTCTCGCCGAAGAAGATCAAGAACATACTGCTTTCTTTGCTCCAAGAGGATTGTACTGTTATACAAAAATGTCGTTTGGTTTCGAAATGCGGTGCGACATACCAAAGAATGGTGGAAAAGGAGTTCGCGAGATGGATACACAAAACATTAGAGGTATACGTAGATGATATGATAATAAAAATTAAAAAAGCAAAAGACAACATACGAGGATTTGAAAGAAATTTTTGAACAAATGAGGCAATTTAATATCAAAGTAAACCCAGAAAAATGTACCTTTGGAGTCGCCTCTGGAAAATTTTTAGGGTACATTGTATCCAAAGAAGGAATTCAAGTCGACCCCGGAAAAAGTACAAGCGGTTCGCGATATGCCAACACACCGGCGACAGTAAAAGATGTTCAAAAGTTAAATGGGTTGTTAGCTTCGCTAGGGAGGTTCATCTCGCGATCATCTGACAAATGCAAGCACTTTTTCAATATCCTTAGAAAGGGATCGAAGTTTAAATGGACAGATGAGTGCGAGAAAGCCTTGCAAGGAATAAAGGAACATTTAATGGATATATCAATTTTGCAAAAAGATGAAGAAGAAGGAGAAGAATTGTTGATCTATCTTGCGACAACCTCGCATGCATTAAGTGCGGTGTTACTGCGAGTGGACGAGGAGTAGAAAAACCAATTTATTACATGACAAAACTTTCAATCTTTGCGAAAGGAATTACTCAAAAATTGAAAAACTAATCTTGGCATTAGTTTATGCAACATTTAAACTTCGTATATATTTTCAAGCGCATGTTGTCAAGGTGGTGACAAAAGTACCAATAGAATCGGTGATGAAGAATTCAAAGAGGTCGGGAAGAGTTGAGATGGAATGCTCAAATAAGTCATTGCAAACTCAAATATGAAATACTATCTTCGCCAAAATCACGGGTTGTCATGAGACTTTCTAGCGAGAATTTCCTTTGGAAGAGGATGAATCGAGTAGAAGAAATTATGGATGTGGAGGAAGAACATGGAGATCCAAAAGATTTGTTAACGGAACCGAATAGATGGGAAATATTAGTAGATGGGTCATCAAATGGAGAAGGAAATGGAATAGGAATTGTTGTGATATCGCCAGAGGGCAATAAAATAGATCTTTCTTTCAGATTGGAGTTTGCATCAACAAATAATGAAACGAGAATATGAAGCTATAATACATGCTTTGCGATTTGCAATAGAAATGAAGTGGAGAATGTGAGGATTACTAGTGATTCACAATTGGCAATTCGCTAGATAAAAGAAGAATATGCCATAAACGAATTATCTTTGCAAAAATATAAGAAACTTGTTGACGAGTTATCGATGCAGATACCAAGAATAAAGTGGAGACATATATCAAGGAGAAATAATAGGCTCATGAGACGCTTTTGCCTTTATATCAAGTATGATGACAGATCCGATTGCGAGAAATATTAAAATACAAACACTTTTGATGCCGTCAATTGACAAAGAAGAAGAACAAGAAACCGATGTAATGGTAGTAGAAGATGGAGCACAAACACTTTGTGAAGAAGATTGGAGAGTAGAGCTTCATACATATTTGATGTGGGGAGAAACACCAAGAAATAGATTAGAGACACACAAACTAAAAAGCCGTGCAACAAATTATGAATTAAGAGATGGAGTGCTATACCGACGATCTTTTAAAGGGCCTTCACTTAGATGCTTAACAAGAAAGGAAGGGAAATCATATTGAAGATGTTGCATAGTGGGGATCTTTGGTAATCATAGTGGCGGAAGATCTTTAGCACATAAAGCAAAAATGCGGGGCTATTATTGGCCATATATGCATGAGGACGCGAAACAAGTGTCAAGGCGTTGCGAGGATTGCCAAAGGCATGGGAAGAAAATACATGCACCGGGAGCTCCGTTAAGTTCTTCAACAAGTGTCTGGCCATTTGGAAAATGGGGTTTAGACATCGTAGGACCATTTTACCAGAACGGGACAGAGAAGATATTTAATCGTCGCTCAGATTATTTCACAAAATGGGCGAGGTGAAAGCGGTACAACACATTCGCGATAAGGATGTCTTTACTTTCATATTCGAGAATATTATATGCAGATTTGGGATTCCTTACAGTTGGTATCGACAATGGGAAACAATTTGAAGGACAGAATATAGAACTCTGCTTAATGCATTTCGAGATACGATGTGGAAAATCAACTCCTCTATACCCTTGAGCTAATGGCCGAGCGAAGCAACAAATAAAACAATCGCGAGACATCTTTGAAGAAAAAAGTTAGAAGGATACAATAAAGGATGGTGCGAACAAGTGCATAATGCGGTATGGGCTTACAATACTACGAGAAGAGAAGCTACGGGGATGTCCCCATACATTTTAACATATGGGGTTGAAGTTGTACTTCCAACAGAAGTTATGATTCCAACAACAAAGAAAGAGGCTTGGGAGAAAAATTTAAGTGCGGGTAATATTCTAATTAAGTTGGATGAACTAGAAGAAAAAAGAGAAAGAGCATTACAACATATGGAAAATTATCAGCGAAGATTGGCTAGGGAATATAACAAACGTGTCAAGATACGTGAATTTCAGCCAGGTGACTTGGTGCTGCGAGAAACACCTATATATCAGCGAGAAAATGGTGGCAAGCTGGCAAGAAAATGGGATGGACCTTATATCATAAAGGAGATAGTTGGTACAGGGGCATATAGATTGATGGATCCTGAAGGCAAAGATGTAGGACAAAAATTAAATAGGCCATGGAATAGGTTATATCTTAAGAAATATTACCCATAGAAAATGGGAGAAATGGAATGAGCTTTGTGATGTAATGTTTTTGCGACAGATAGATTGCGAGATTGAAGAAAATAAAGCAAGATTGTGCGAATATCTCGCAAACAATGCATGATAACAAAAAATGAATGAGTGAGTGAATGGGACGAACCTTTATGGCGTACACCCTAGTTCGCGAATAATATTTCGCAAGAGGCAAATGTAAGACCTAAAGTACGTCATATAAGGGGGTATCTCTTGACATGGCTCGGGGAAAGGTTACACCGCTCCTGCGGCTGGGTCATGGAAATTTGGGGCCCATGAAAGCCTATCCGGAGAGAGACCTTGGATTTCCAACTAATTATATAAGGTTATACCACAGTTGGACGCCCGAGGGTCTCTTCCAAGGAGTCGATGTATGCTCAAGGCGCCGGGGTACACGGTTGAGACAAGAGTGCACAGGGCATTTGAAGTGTCTCGGCCATTCTTGGCAAGTCTTGGTATATCTTGCACTCGGCCCGAAGAAAACTCCACTTAGGGTGCAGTCTCGTAACCATAAACCATATAGGTATAAGGGATAAGAGGCTGCGAAAACAACTGGTTGTTGTTAAGACCGGATGGGTGGAGCTAGTCTTGTATGGCCGATGTACGCCTCCTTGAAGGGGCAACGAGGGGGAGAAAATAAGGCGGCACCCTCCATTAGGAGGCGATAAGTGTCAAAAGACGCAAATGTCATAAGACTTTATTTTCGCAAGGAAATTTAGACTTGTCATATTTGTGCAATGATCCTGAAGAGGAAAAAATACTAACATGAAGGTGAGGCGAGATCAATGGGTTTTTACATGAAAATGAAAAAACGTCTGCGATTTTCGTCGCAAAGACGATAATGTCATAGGATTTTATGTTCGCAAGAATATTTAAATCTGTTATATTGTCGCAAGAACAATATCTGCGAGAGGCAAAAATACTTGCGCAATGATAAGGCAAGGTCAATGGGTCATTACATGAAAATGTAAAGGCGTCCTGCGATCTTGTCGCGATGAGGGATGGCAAAGTAAGACCTTTAACTAGGAAGGCAAAATAAGACCATACAAGTAATGATAAGATAAGATCAATAGGTTTCTTCATTGTGAAGAAATCCTGCGATCTTATCGCAATAATACATTTCAACAAAAATAAAGGGAATTTGTCCTCCAAATCAAAAGAAGTACTTCAACGAAATTCAAAAGCATCCTATGCAAACTGTCATCCAATTAAGGGAGTTTAAATAAAAATGAAAAATTACAGGAGAATTCAATTTTCTACATCAACTCTCTCGACAACGGGAGATGTTCTTACGGTTCTTCAACAATTTTATCGGCCTCTTTTTCGCGGTTGGACGATTTTCATCGAAGTTCCTTCATTCGGATCCTTCTTGAAAATTTCATCAATAGCGACTTCTTCGCAGCTTTGATAATCATAATCACTTGTCGGGAATTGGGAACTTCATCATCACTCACTTCCGAGGTGCAACGAGATACGGGATCAAGAGATTTAGATAGCAAAACACTATTCACAAGAACTTGACTTTAAGATGAAGTTGACGAAGGAGCGCTTTTCTGCTCATTGGTTTTTTACTCTCTATATCTTTGTAACCGCACATATAGTTGAATCTTCTTTCTGCTCTGTCGCGAGAATGCATAAGGGAAGTAGTAAGCATTTTATTCTCCTTGCGAATTTTTGAGTGGTCGATTTCAAAGCGAAAAAAGGGAAGCATAAAGATTTTCTCGGACTACTGCGAAACAAAGAATAAAAGCAAAAATATTATAACAAACAAAAATTATGAAGCAGATAAATGAAGAATAGATGAGGCAGCCAACTGTTGTGACTACCTTCCTTTTGCGAGATAAGGTCTTTGAGTTAATGCCTTAGAACAACTATTTTCCAATTGGTCCATGGCGATATCAAAGTTATCTCCAACTAATCCTTTCAAACGAGCTGTGATTTTTTCGTTAGAAATAAGTGTGGCATTTTCTTTCGCGAGGGAAGAATTGGATTTCTCCAATTGGGAACATTGATCCTTGAGTTGGTTTGCTTTTACACTTAAAGTTATTCTACCCTGAATAAGTTTATTTTTCTCGATAGTAACTTCTTCAAGATTATTTCTCGTGAGCGAAGAGATTGTTCTTGCTCTTTACACAATTTTTGACAAATATCATCTTTGCTGAGTAAGTGACACCTTGTTTAATAAAGTTCGCTTCTCTTGAGAAAGAATTCCATTCTCATCGATAAAGTTTCCAACTCTAAATTAGCTTTAGTCAAAGAATACGAGAGGCGAGATAAGTCATTACTTAACAAGTCGTGTTTGAGCTAAATCTGCAAGCATTTTCCTTAGAAAGATTATCTATTTGGTCAACAGCATATGTATGGAGATTATCTAATTGGTTATATTGCTCCACCCAAGAATCTTTATCAGCTCGAACTTCTTCAACAGTAGATTCCAACTGATATATCTCCATTTTTCGTTTCTGGTTTAAAGCTTGAAGGGTGAACAAGGACTTGAGTCTTCAAAAAAAAAAAAAAAAAAAAAAAAAAAAAAAAAAAAAAGGGTAGAGGCAAAATGTACCTTTTAAATCTTCATTCTTCTTGCGAAGATTGTCGCAATCCAGTGAAATGTTGAGAAGATTTTTCTTTAAGATCTTAACTTCTTGCGCCAAAGATGTTTGCGACAACGTGTCGAGCCAAAGTATTTATTCAAGGATTCAAAAACACAAGACTTGATAGGATCGGTGGAGGTTTTCTTGACATCGTTCATGGTGTTTGATAAAACTTTAAAAGCCACATCTATCCCTTCTAAGTTTTCTTTGGTAAGAGGGTAGACTCGGAAGAGGAGGAAGGAAAAATTTGAATCATTCTTGATCATAAGAATGCCAGTTGAAGAAGACTGATAAACAGGTGAAGGAGAAAGAGAAGTATTAAGAGAAAGAGTGGAGAGGGGTACATTTTGAAGAATTTCATTCACAGAAAACTCAAGAATTGATTTATCCTGCGAGGATATCGCAGGAGAGGATGGATTATCTTGAAGAGAAGGGGTTGGTTTCTCTTGCGAGGCAATCATTTGGAAGAGATGAATCGCTTTGCGAAGGCACAATAGGAGAAGAAATAAGATTGAACCCAGGAAAGGAAACGGAAGGTGCGACAGGCTTAGAGTGGCGATGCCTCTTGGGAGATCTACCTTCATTTTTGCCATCCTGCGAATTACAAGTTAAATAAGAAACAGAGGCAACAATATTGTTATTAAAAGGGTAAATGTTTCTTAAATACCTTGCCACTCGCAGGATGCCTTTTAGAAGCAAAGGATTTTAATTTTGAACCTGAAGAAATATTAGGGTTCTTAACGGTGAATTTGGAGCTGGGTTTGTCTTGGCTGAAATAAAAATGGTGGGAGAAACATTAAAAGAAAAGCAATATTCAAATAAAAGACTACAATAAAAGAGATCAATCATGAAGTAATCAAAATTGGTAAAATCAACAGACCTTGATGCCATAGAAACAGTAGCAGAAGAATTAAAGTAGGAAGACAATGAAGGAAAACGGCAGAGAAAAATTGCAGACAATAAAGAAGATGAAGTAAAAGAAGAGAATTTTCAAAGGGAATTCTTCTTTAAATAGACAAGAGAAGGGTAACCGGACGAACCGGTAAAAAATAAAAGAAGAGATACGTGTAAACAGTCATTCCTAAATTCACGGAATCTTGTCGGTAAAAGAAAAACGAACAGAAATTAAACGGTGGCGACATATCGAAACATTAGTTCTCATGACATTCTCTACTTCGCAGAGAATACATGAGAAGAGGCAAGATGTAGGACCAGAATATCGCGACAGCAATACTTCGCGAGAATAATAAACAACTACATTGCGAAGGTGTCGCAAGGAAATAATTTAAATGACGCATCAGATGACGACAGCCAGAACATGAGAAAAGTGTGAAGACTTGGCGAGATTTAGGAGTGTCGCGAAGTCTAACACTTACATATTTGCGACGCTTCGCGAAGAATTCCCGAAAATAAAGGATAGCTTAGCTGTCATCCACTATGTAATACCCTATATAAAGGGTCGAGTAAGTCTGTTGTAGGGGGTTCTTTTTTGAATTGTTTAGCAAGTCATTAAGAGAGAGAAAATTAAGAGTGATTGTAATTTCTTTAGCTCTGTTCTACACTTTTTTGTAAACCTTTCAAGAAAACAATTAATAAAATATATTGTTACTCATCTTCAAATGGATTAATTAAACAAATTCGAGTGAGGGGTGTAGTGTGGGATTTCCTGCAACTACATTATGTTTGGTTCTTTTTTAATAACATACCATTTAATTTCTATTTTTTTACACTAAATTTTTTATTTTTCTCTGGACAAGAAATTGTCCAATTAGACTTTGACTTCTTCGGGCCAAAATCAGAGGATTTACATGGAGTGAAAATGACGAAGAGAACGATAGTTGGATTAGAGAGTTCATACTCTTAACTTGGGTCGGTAAATAGCATTTTTTAAACTGTATTGCTCTGCTTTAGAGAGTTCATACTCTTTGTTGGATTAGAGTCGTGTACATGTTCGTATAAAATGGATTAAAGTTTATTGATTATGTGTGTATGTTATTATTCAATTTTTTTGTATCATGTGAAACTTGAAATTACATTTCTTCATATTTATAACCTTTTGATGGTTTACAAAGTGAGTATTTTTAATCTTAAATTCTTCATGCATAGTCAAATAATGGTTATATGCGGTTGACATCTAAAAATAGGTATTCTCTTATAAGATCATCTTAAATTCTTTATACATAGTCAACCATCTTGCTAAATCTTGAAATTTAAGAAGCCTCAAAACAAGCAACGCAGAATCGGCTTATTGAAACTCACCTATAATCTTTCATTTTCTGATTTTAAGAGATTATTTTTAAGCAATGAAGAAAGCGGTTTAGGGAGCAATACAATGATACAACTTTTTTTTTCTGTGGGATGCGTCACTATATCTTTATGTGTCGGGACTACACAAATTTTCATTGCATGCATTTTATCATTGATGCAAATGAAGAGTTTTGGTATTCCAGAAAGGTACAAGTCTAATTTTTTCTAGAAGATGTGGTTCATATGCACATATACGATTGCGATGACTAAATTGTCGAGTTTTTTAAAGATTATCTTGGTTTAAGAGAGCTTAGTGCATAGGAACTCATCTACATTTTTCATCCAAAGATACCATGACTAATAATTGGTCCATTACCTATCTTTTACTATGTAGATATCATCTAATACTTGAGTTTCTTTTATTTCATTTAAGATACCAAGTAACCAAAGTCGGTACAAATATCTTACACTTTATAGAAGTTGATTTAAAAAATATTTTAATATTCAATTGTATTGTCATGTTCATTTTATGCTAGCAAATTATAAAATTATGGATGTTTTTGGTCTCTTATGTACTCTTAGGTTAAGGTGTAATATCAGTTCCATTTGCAAGTTTTCATACCATTCATATTTAGATTTGGGTCTCTTATTTACTTCTAGGTCTCAAACGCATATGATGATAAAGAGCAACTCTCTTATACATGTATCAAATTAGAGGAGGAAATTTCTTTTGTTTGGATATGCAATTTTATTTAACGCGATTCTTTCACTACTTAGTTAAGACAATAAGATTGTATTATTAATTTGCAAGGAAAAGCATATTTGGCATATGATATATGCAATATCATCACGCGCGTCATTTTTCACCGCTAAGAAATATTCAAGGATGCTTCGTATCATTAATATCGGGAATCTTTGTAGGATTTAATGTTTTACATTTTATTTATTTATTTATTTTTATTTTTTGTGACGTTGTAAGCTGGGCGTTTTCATATGTTAGTTTAAAACATAAATGTATCGTTATCATTATTTATCAAGAGGTTTCATATTACAGTATAACGTCTCTCAAACCTAGAATATTGTAGGGAATAATGACGTTTAATGGCCGTAAAATGACTGGCCGTAAATTATATTATCATAACCGATTAATTTTTTTACCATGAGTTCAAGTATTACTAATGTGTAACCATGCCAATTATACATTGATACAAGCACAAAGTCAATTTTTGTATTTTAAAACTGTTAGTGGTTCCAAAAATTAATGTAGATATAACACTTTTTAAGGATATGAAAGAAGGATTCCCAACTCAGATTCAACTTTTTGAATTTCGAAAAAAAAAAATACTAAACTTTTTTTAGCACAAAATGACAATCTATATAAATGATGACCGAACTGCATTTGTAATTTGGAATGCAATCGACAAGTTACTTTTATTCAAACCTGGAATTTCTACGTGTTCCCTCTTGGGACATTAGGTTTTCGAGTTTGTTGGTATTATTTGCAACAACAATGAATGGATGGTTATCTCAATTACCATAAATAAAAACGGGTGCAGATCCCAGTGTACACACTTATATTGGATATCTTAATCACCAAAAAAAATAAATTACTTTCTGATGTATATATGTCAGTGTACATCCATGTGGACATCCTAATCGCCATTTAACAAGAAACCGATCCGGTTGATGTTAATAGTATCGATCAAAGCTTCGAATTCAGTTTGAGAAAGATTACAGTTCCCCCAGGGTTCCCACGCTAAGCTCTTTGTAGTCTCACAAGAAAAAAAAATATCTAACCAACACAAAAAAAAAGTCATAGCCCCGTGCCGTTACGACACGGGTCATATCCTAGTGGTTTATAAGGAGGGAATGCATTTTAACATGAAGTAAAAATGGTTATATAAAAAATATATGAAATATTTAACAAAAATCAACACTTGGCCCAGTGGTTGGGGGCACACTAGGGTGAACAGAGAGTCTCGGTTTCGATTCCCCTCAGTCTCAACATTCCTTGTAAAGGAAAATCAATGGAAGCGGACGAGTTAAACCCTGACCGAGTCAAACCAACATTGAATCGTCACGAACCCAACGGACGAATTATACGTATCCACGAATAATTCGCGGATTATTCGGTTAGCTCATATTGCACGCGTATCAGGTTCGGAATTAGGTGCGGACGCGTACAATTCGCGAAAAGTATCGATTCGGAATAATTCGTGAATTGCTAACTAGGAATTGACTAGATTGATCTTGGATATTGATTTTTTAGATCCTCCAGGTACCTTAACAATGAGGTTCACGGACTCTAAATAATAATAAAAAAAAAAAGTATGAGATGTGGGATTTGAACCCACGCCCTCTCTCGAAGACTTAACTTGAGTGCAGGCGCCTTAGACCACTCGGCCAACTTTGACTTGTTGATAGTCCTAGCTCACCACTCAAACTCACTCGGGTGGACCATTAACATACCACCACCCCAGTGTCTAAACTCTAAATATTAGTATTGTACGTGCAAACAACTAACATAAGTAGTTTGGATATCAGTAATGTGCACATGAACGCCTAGAATCAACAAAACGAATAATTTCCAAAACATTGTTAATTTTTCGATGATACGATTGTGACGCGCTTGCATAAGTAATTTTTTGTGACACGCTTGCATAACTAGATGACCGCTGCCACGGTGCGGCGACGGCCAACAGAAAAAATTGACGCACAACTAAACTTTATAAAAACAATTTATTTCTGCCATAAATGGCACGGAATCGGACTTGTAAATTTGTAAAGTGAAGTTATAAAACAAAGGCCTTGTTTGGTAAAATTTATGATTATCTATTTATGATTATAGATAATCATAAATTGATAAATGATTTTGATATAATCATTTTTAAAATAAATTTTTTCAAACACTTTTTTCAAATAATTGAATATCTTAGAATGATGATCTCGAAAAGGAGAAGAAATAACAACGATCTAGGAATTTTTTTAGTCCTATGTTGTTTTTTTGCCTCTCTCTTGATAGTTTAGAGAAAATAAGAAGAAAAAATTTAATTTGAGTTTGCTAGAAAAAATAATTGATTATAATAAATTTTCAAAACAAATTTTTCCTGTTTATGGTTACCAAACGGGCTTTCAATTATGATTAAAATAAGCAATTATTATAATGGTTACCAAACGCATATAAAATCCATTATAATGTGATAATGGATTATGGGTCAATCCATTAAAATAATGGTTACCAAACAGCCTCAAAGAGATGATGAACCCGGGAAATCATGTCAACATGGCTAGACTAAGTTGTTCCTATTGGACTTGCTCCAAGGAAATGCAGCATTGTTGTTTTTTTATACTCCTATATATATATGCGTCGAAGAATGAAGTTTTTTCCTATCCTATGTATCTGTATTTTTATGGGTAGCAAAAAGCCAGATTACATCTATTCTATTATATAAAGCCAACTACCCTTCTTGTAGTGAGTGAAGCTGCAATTTTTTTGGACCATTTTGCCCCCATCTTTTTGTTATTACAGGAACAAACTTAAATGATAGTTAGGGCATCATTGTATTTGCACAATATATTAATTAAACATCCTTTTTCACACTTGAGATTATTTTTTCTGTCAAAAATTGCATCAATGAATCAAGGGCATAAACAATAATTGATCTGTCTAAAACAAAATGTAAATCATTAGTGGTGGATTTGTGGTACCCAATTGTGAAATTGATGATTGACTATGGATGATTCAAAGATGCAACAACAACTCTTTGAAATATGCAAGATCATAAAGTTTATTAGGAAGAGAAATTGGATTTAGAAATTCGAAAAGAGAAATATACTAATATTTGATGTATATCAGAAGATAACTTTATTTCTGTAGGATATCAAAAGAGAAAAAATCAAGATCTTTTTCAATAAAGCAAACAAATGAATGCTAAACGCAAAGAGATAAAGTTTTGGAGGAAAACACTAGCAGAGTAAGAGATATTGGGGAAGGAGATGACGAAAAATTTCAATGATGGGATTGTATACATCAATTTGTGACTTAATTAGTGTACTCCGATTCTCTAGATCGTTCATTGATAAAATATGAGCCATCGATCCATGCACGTGCGAATGCACGTGCTTAACATCTTGTGTATTAGAAAAAGTCACATACACAAAAAGAAAAAAAAAAGAAACAGAAAGAATGCATGATGCTTATTAAGTCGTTGACGATGGACCTCATTGTTATTCGTACATGGTCCAATGCATGTATCCAAAAGTTCTAGACCATTCCAATCATGTAATGGAAATATCTAATAATTAGGAAGGTAATTCTGTATTTTTGTAGAAAATCCTTAACTTATGTATTAACCCATTTTTATTCACTCATTCAAATCGGGGGCGGAGCCAAGGTTGACTAACCCTGGCTCTAGCCTCCCCTAAATTCCCAAAAACTACATAAAAACCCTTTGTTTTAACTTAAATTTTGTATTTAGTCCACCATATATGGTAATTTAGCCCACTGAAAGTTCATATATTTTTACAAATTTATTTTATCCCCCCTGGAAAAAAAATTCTGGTTCCGCCATCATTCCCCTAACCCTTCGCTAGATAGCCCTCTCTGTTGCTGACTGAACTTCTCATTCTTCTAATACTCAAAGTATTTCTCCACTATGTAATCCGCGTCTCTTGTATCTTTACTTGATTTAAGTAGGAAGAAGTAGAAGACTAAGGAAATTATATTGTGGTGCATTTAAGGTACGGGTCGGATCCAATACTTGTAAATTCAATTTGGGCATAAAAAAGATTAAACAGTTGACCGCATGGTTGATCCAATTGATATCGGAATTCGAGTCATGGTGCGTATTTTATTGTGGGGTGTGTTCTTATTTTTGTTTGAAGGAATAATTTTGGTTGATAATGACTGAATCGGTTATGAACGAACTTTTGCTACCACTTTCTACAACAACATAAAAATCACATCAAAATATCAGGTGAAAACGAACTACCACTGGCCAAAAAGTATAAATACCTTGTGGTTTCCATCAACAGTAGAAAAATACTTTATTCCAGCAATATGCCAACACCGGTTGCAACGGTAGTTATCTATAAGCTCAACAGCAGTGAACTGCTTCAAGCAATGCTCAGCTGAACATCCATTGATCTAATATTAGACACAAGTCAATAAAAAGTAGAAGTAAATAAGTTGCCACATTGCAAATTATCCGCAGCAACATGACAAGAAACTGGAAGACAAAAAAGACAAACAACTATGACTCTAAAGAACAGACAAGGGTTTCACTACAACCTACCAATGGTGTGAGATGCAAGCTGATGAAGAACTCAAAGTCCGCCGAAAGCTGAAACAGAAAATGAAAGGGGAAAACATTAATGAAAAGAGGGTTGCAGACGCACCACAAGAAATGAAGATGGTGTTGCTGCAACAGATTTGAGCCATGGGATGAACAAGAAGATGAATCTGAGCCATACCCGAACCCTTCATCAAAGAACTGACATGATATATATATATATATATACTAACCACAGACTCAAACAAAGAATAAGAAATACATCAACACACATAAAAACAAAACCCTAACTACCAATCTACCAACATACACAAACAAAATACATCATTAACAAAATACAGAAAACCCTGACCATCAGACCCTGGCAGAGAAAACATCATCAATCGATTTAAACCCTAAATAGCAAACCTAAATAATCATCCATACATAAAGCAATCGATTCAAAATCCTAATAGCAAACCCTAATCCTAACCATCAAACCCAATCTATCAAACCCTAACAGAAAAAGCAACTTCAATCGATTTAAGCCCTTAAAAGCAAACCCTAATCATCATCCGTACCTGGCTTCCTCTAGTTTCAATGGCGGAGAGAGATTCAATGGCGGGAGAGTTTTTTTCTTGTTTCTTCAGATCGGAGAAAGAGAGTGAAAGAGAGGTCGAGTGGTTGAATGAATCGAAGAGATATTTTCCAAGGATAAGAGGAGTGGGCACACACGAAATTCGCATGCTCGTGAAACAAGTGTTGGCAGGTATTTTTTTCACACGGGTAACTGGCATGCGTGAAAAAACATCAGTTGCGAATAGCAACTGAGAAACCGCAGTTGCGAAATTAGTAACACATCTGGCTGTTGCGAATTTTTAGCAACAGATATTAGCAACTGAAAATTCGCAACAACTATATTTCCGTTGCGAATCTGAGTTGCTATTCCTTTGAATTTGGTGTAGTGTATCTACTGTATCTCATATCTTGAGACAAAAGTCGTATTGCTATATAGACTTCGATTATACACATGTGCTATTTCGAGCCGAGTTTAACTCGCCTATCTATTTCTCGAAATATGTGTTGGTAAGCTTTCGCTTTGGCCAAGTTCATCTTTACTAGTGACGAAAGTCCTGATGATTATTTCAATTACTTGAAAATCGCCTTGACAAAAAATAGTTTGTGAACAACAACTATATAGCGTCCTCTAAGAATGTTTCGATGATTAAAATGGAGTTTAGAATATATAACCATGGTTGGATATAAACATTGTGTGATAACTCATACTTATGTAAGTCCAAAATCCTTGAAACAAAGTATGCGTACTTTTCTGCTCAGGGTAACCGGAATTAAAGTCCGCGTACAGTCGGAAGTTCACATCCCGTGAATTTCTGCTGGAGTTTGTGAACTGAAAACAAGCTCAGTCCGGGTACTTAAGTATGCGCACAGGTATGCGTACTTAAGTGGGTTATTTTATAAAAACAGTTTAATTTGTGAACTAAGACATTTATAATTTAAGGAATGCAATCTTTGCAAACCATGGATATAATGTTCATGAATCGAGTGAATCAAAATTGTTTTTGCTTCAATTGTGTCTTGTATACTTCTATGAGATCTAAGCAATTGAACAACTCTTTAACTAGTTCTTTTGAGTCATTTGAACTAGTTATGGTGAAGATGAATAAGGTTGATATGAAAGTGCTCATATGTCTAACCATTGGTCAACTACTGTTGAACCAACAACTTGTACACGTTTAGGTACGGTTACTCAAACCTAAATGAAGTTACATTTCATGTGTGTATAACAAGCTAAGTTTGATCTAACGGTTGAAAGATATTAGCTTGAATCTAATCAGGTTTTCATCTAACGGTGAATATTGAATGCTTTGTTACCAAGGCAACTTAGATTGCAAACCCTGATTTGGAGACTATATAAAGGAGAACTCTAGCAACTGGGAAAACTAATCCCCACACCTTCTGTGTGATACTAGTTGTGTAAGCTAGAGTCGATTCTCCTTTAAACTTAAGTTTCTATCGAGACCATGTAGGTTAACGACTTAAAGACTTCATTGGGATTGTGAATCCAGTCCCAACTATTTTTTCTGTAGTTGCGTGATCTGATATTGCTGTTTCTATCGTATTGAGTACAATTGTAAAATTGGCTCGAGATTAATTTCTCCGATAGGCAAGATATAAAAGTAGTCACAAACATCTTCTTCTCATCGTTTGTGATTCCACAATATCTTGTTTCGCTAGTCGATTAAGATTATTGTGAGGTGATTGATATTTCTAGGCTGTTCTTCGGGAATATAAGTCCGGCATATCAATTGGTTCCTGTTCACCTTGATTTATCAAAAGACGGAACAAAACTCGTAGGTATTTCTGTGGGAGACAGATTTATCTATTTCAGTAGACTTTTCTGTGTGATACAAATTTGTTTATTAAAGTCTTCGACTTTGGGTCGTAGCAACTCTTAGTTGTGGGTGAGATCGGCTAAGGGAATCAACTACGTAGTATCCTGCTATGATCAGAGATGTAAGGAGCGCAATTGTACCTTGGATCAGTATGAAATTGATTGGGATTCAACTACTGTCCAAACCGAAGTAAGTTTGTAGTAGGCTAGTGTCTGTAGCGGCTTAATACAGTGTGTGTTCAATCTGGACTAGGTTCCGGGTTTTTTTTGCATTTGCGGTTTCCTCGTTAACAAAACTTCTGGTGTCTGTGTTATTTCTTTTGCGCATTATATTTTTTTATATAATTGAAATATCACAGGTTCTGCGTTAAGATCAATCAATTAGATAATCCAACCTTTGGTTGTTGATTTAAATTGATTGACACTTGAACAATGGTCTTTGGTACCGTTCAAGTTATTTCTCTTGTATTCAATCAGGCTCGCAGATTTCTATTTGTTTGAGTAAGGATTGAATCGAGAAATTGAGATATAACTCTTTGATATACTTTTTATTAAGATTGAGTCTGACTATCTAGTTGATTCTCTTAAAAGTATATTGGAGTTAGTCCATACAGATTGCTAAGCGAAATATTGGGTGAGGTTGTTGTACCCCCACTTTTTCACTAAGTACTTCCACCAAGTGTATACTTGACACCTATATCTAAGGTGCATTTTCTCTTGTCAGGGATTTTTAACCTTGCATGCACGTTTGCAGCTGGTATGTGTGATCTCGTCACTTTAGCGATATCGGTAAATGCATCAGGCATTGAATCAGCTACGTTCTGAAGATCGATAATTCTTTTCACTTCACTTTCATATTATGGAGTGCGGGGATCAAAAAGAGACAACGTGGGAACATACCATGATAATTCCTGCCATACCCTTGGGAAATCATTTTCCATATCCCCCCCTAACGATAGGAAGGTTGTCTCATCAAAGTGACAATCCGAAAATCTAGTGGTAAAGAGATCGCTTGTCAAAGGTTCTAAGTAGCGGATAATTGTTGGAGATTTATATCCAACATAAATGCATACTCGTCTTTGTGGACTCATCTTAGTGCGTTGTGGGGGCTTAATAGGCACATATACGGCACAACCAAATATGCGTAAAAGTGAAATATCTGGCTCATATCTAGCGGACAACTGGTACGCAGAAAATGGTTGGATAACAGAGGGTCTAAAGTGAATAAGTAAAGTTGCATGCAATATGGCATACCCCCGGGCAGTAATAGGCAGGTTGGAACGCATAACCGATGCCCTAGCTATCTGTTGATGGTGGTTTTTAGCTCAGGGCTAAATTTGTAAAAGTCTATCTACCTGACCCGGTATCAGATGTAGTAGACATTGATATGTCTACATTCCGCAGGGAATTTGGAGAATATATCAAAATATGACGAGTACCTATGTCTCTCTTCATATTATATCGAAACTCAAGCTCCTGGATGAACTGTTCACTAGTATAGAGCCTAATGAGTGTATAAGCTCCTAACTGCATTACACACAAATGCCGGAGCCTGCTGAGTACTTTTGTTGTGCTTATGTTCCCTGGCAGAACCCTTAATATTGGTATGGCATGACGGATTTGTGTTCACTCGCAATAAAGTAGCACGGACCTCCAAGTACCAAGGTTAAGGCCCTTGCACAAATTACTCAGTCAGAAAGCAAAGAATAAACAGAGTCGCGGAGTAGGAGCAACAATGAGGGAAGCGTGGCCATGCCATAGGCTAACCGGCGCCTCCTGGCCACGCCCCATGCTACCTAACCAGCCCTTACTCCTTTGTCGACCAATCAGGTCGCTTTAAACCTGCCACACTCCCATGAGTTGTGGCTGGTGTTAGGCTCAGGAATGTTACCTACGATTATAACTGCAAGTGCACAGTGTCGACAAGCAACACAGGGCAAGCACAGGTCGATCCACAGAGACTTAGAGAGTTTTAAGCTGATGCTATGCTCTATCTAAACTGATTCTTAATGAGGAGTAACACAAAGGGGTTGTTTTGGGTGTCGATACGACAAGATGTTGGTATTAACAAGTAATTAAGCAGATTGTAAAGTAAATATGCAAAACAGTTTGTAAACAAAGGCTAGAGAGTTACTAGGGTGATTGAATTCACCTCATAATCCTATCTTTGAGGCAATACAAATTCAAGTTATGTTCTTGTTCCTTACCAAGGAAGATTCTAAAGAATGAGTTATCAACTAATCTCACTAATTCCCCCTAGTATCAACTGTCTTCTTACAGTACAATTGATCACATGTTCCTTGGTCAATTTGCTAAGCATCATTCCTATCTTATTAAGCACATATCTTCTTTCATGGAAGTATCAAATGGAGAATTTATTAACCACTATCACTAATTCTCCCCTAGTATTGGCTGTCTTCTTACAAGACAACCAATCACAAAGCTAATTTGATCAACTAGCTAACTATTAATCCTATCTCAATTAAGCACAAAGAAGAACACCAACATGAATATGAATTAACTCAACATATTAGTAAGGGTTTCATCTACACCCTAGCAAAGTTGTTTAGAACATAATACAAGATGAAATTAAACCTAATTTACTACTGCAAGTTGCACCGGCTACTCCGGGCTTAAGTTTTACATCACACTTCCTTTCCTATTTATACATGAAAATCTCTCAATTCAACTTCAATTAGGAAATTAAATGCAAACCCACTCACCATAACTGCCTGAATTGTTGTCTCCTCTGCAATTCTTCTCTGCAACTTCATTAAATTGGTGTTGGGGAAACCCTAACTTTATCTATCTCAAACCTAGCTTCTAGGGTTTATGAGAAGAAGCTATGAAGGAGATAGTTAAGAGCTAGAAGGTGTAGAAGGTGGCTGTGCTGGTGACAGAGAGGTTGGTCGGGGGAAGAAGGTGTTGCTGGTGTTGTTGGAGCTGCAGAAATGGTCGGGGGGGGGGGGGGGAATTGTTTTTGCAGAAGGGGTGTAGGATCAAAATATCGCAACACCAAGATTCTCGCAGAATCCATAAACGACACACTGCGAAGACATCGCGGGCTGGAAGTAAAAGCGACGTAACGGATGACGACAGCTAAAACACGAGAAAGATGTGACAGTGTAGCGATATTGAGGAGTGTCGCGAAATTTGATATTTGTACATTTGCGATACTTCGCAAGGCTTACCCGAAAATAAAGGACAGCTTAGCTGTCATCCGCCATGTAATGTCCTATATAAAGAGCCGAATAAGCTTAAGGAGAGGGAGATCTTTTTCGAGTGTGGAGCAAGTCATTAAGAGAGAGAAAGTTTAGAGTGATTGTAATACTTTGGTTTATCTCCTGTTCATCTTGTAACATTTCGAGAATTTGATCAATAAAAACTTATAATTGTTCATCTTAAAAATGATTTAATTGTATGGAATCTTGTGAGGGGTGTAGTGTGGGATTTCCTGCAACTACATAATGGCGCTAGAAACAGGGATGAGTGAAGATTGATATTGTGATTTGGAAGGATTTAAAGTGGTAGATAAAGAATTTTATATAATTTTCAACAATTCATAAAGATTGAAGAATGGCAAGAAGAAGACATACATCAGAACTACAAACGACTGTTAGAAGGAGTAGAAGACTTGCTGGAGAAGAAAGAAATGAAATGGGAGAATCTTCAAGAGAAAACGCAAGAAACAATGGAGAAAACCGAGTTCAATCGCCAATTCAGCATACACCAACACAAAATAGAACTGAGGATTATGACAGAGTGAGCGTACATACTTGGCGATCAGATTGCGCGAGATGAAATAGAGGAAGAGCAGCAAATAGGAGGTAATGGACAAGGGGAGAGAGATCAAGAAATGATTGGAGGAATAATTCATGGAAATGAAGAGATTACAGCGTTAGAGGCATTGAGACAAACAATACGCGATGAAAGGCGATTAGAAATAGAAGAACGTGCAAATCTGACAAGACAAAATCATGAGTTAAGGATGGAAAACATGAGGTTACAGAACAGGAGGTCAAGAAGCACTACAAAATCAAGATTAGTAAGGGAAGAAGTAAGACAAAATGTGCCTGTGGAAAATGCTAATGAAGAAATTCAAGAAGAAATACAAAATGCAGTTGAGGAGCGTCGCGAAAGAAGATAAATAAGGGAAAATCGTTATGTTCAACACGGTGAGGCTCTCCAAGATGGGCAAAACGATGGAAATCAGAGAGATAGACACCGACAGAGCGAAATAATCAACAGGATGGAGAAAATCAGGAAGAAGGGAGGAGAATATTACAGGGAGAGAAGTACAAAGGAATCACCAAGTAATTCAGGATAAAATTGAAAGGCACTATACCGAACAAGCACATCTAGCTCGCGAGAGAGAAAGATTAAGAGCAGAAATGGAAGAACAGGAATTACAAGAGGCAATTTGCCAAAACAATCATGATAATCGAGAAAGGAGGCGTGAGCGTAATCGCAATAATGCAAATATCAATGAAGAATACGATAGAGTATTAAGAAGAGCGGAAAGGCGGCAAAGAGGAGAAAATGAGAGATATAATGGTGTGCGAATCCATGAAAGGGATGAAAGAGAAAATCGCAGAGAAAGACGAGAAGAGAATGACGATCAAGAGAATCAAAACGAATATGAGCGCAGAAGAAGAGAGGCGGAGTTAAAAAGGCCAATGGAAGATAACTCTAGTATAAACGAACAAATTTTGAAAGAGCTAGCGGAAATGAGAGGAATGTTAAACAATAAGAAAGAAGGAGGTAGGAGACAATTAAATGAAGCTATAGAAGAAGCTGCGAAGGAAATACAATTAGAAGGAATACCCCCAAAGTGCAATTTGCCTACATTAACCAGCATTTTTGATAGATCAACTTGTGCAATACAACACATCAAAGCTTATTTGAGATGTATGTTACAATGGGAAAATCATGACGCTATATTGTGCAAATATTTTGCATCAAGTTTAACATGAGAAGCTTTGAAATGGTTTGAAGGCCTGCCAAAAAATACTATAGCATCCTTCAATCATTTACAGGCTATATTTTTAGGGGCGTACATAAGTAATAATTTCTCGCGACCTGGTATTGAAGATGTATTTGGATTAAAGCAAAGGGTTGGTGAAAGTCTCAAACATTTGACTGTGAGGTGGAAGACGATGTGTAGCGACATGGCGGGTCGTATTGATGAGAGATATCTCATTTTATCATTCATTAATGCTATGTTCGCAACCAATCTGTTATACATTCAAATCTTCAGAGTTAAGAACACAATCACAATGACGGAGCTGCGAGAATTACAGGAGGAATACATTGCTCTCGAGGAAAAACAAAATGAGATGGAAACATACCCAGTTGCGAACACGAGTGCAAATGCAGCGAATGCAAGATTGTTACCTAAGCTGATAAATACAGTGGCGAGCACTTCGCAAGGACAACCAGAGTTGATAATGGGTGATAATCGAGAAACTAGTAGCTATGGGGAGTCGTGATCAAGAAGAATACGAGAGAGAAAGAAATTTCTATAACCGCGGTGGGAATAACAAAATTCAAAGACTTGATCAGCCGCAAGAAAATTATGGAGGTCAAAGGCAAAATTATCATAGGGGACAAGGAAGCCGCAGGATAATATGGGAAGAAATTGAGATGCCACCTCTGAATGCTAGCGTGGAGAAAATATGGGAAGCTATAATCTTGATGGAAAATATACCAACACCATGGAACATGGGAAAGGAGCCACCTCCAAGTGAGAGAAGCCATGAATTCTGTTCTTATCACCATTTCCATGGACATAAAACAAATGACTGCAGAAATATAAAGAGAATCATTATCAGGATGATAGATCAAGGAAAATTAAATCATTTTCTAGTAAGGAAAGCTCAACCTCAAGCATTACCACCTCCTCCAGAAATTCCCAGGGCAAATACAACAAAGGAACGTGAAACATTTGTGATAGAAGTTGGGGCAAAAGCAAAAAATCTGTTTTGTAACTCTATTGTACATTCGTACAAGACCATTGAAGATTTCCACGATATTACTCTCAGCAGGGTTTTCGCAAGGGATGCCAATGACAGAGAAATAATGAACACCGCGAAGACGTCGCAACTGGAAGAATGGCAGAAGCAGATCATTTCTTTCACCGCGGAAGAAGTGCCTGAGGCTGGAGAAATGCATGACAACCCATTGGTGGAAAGATTGGAGATCAACCCAAAACCCAAAGAGGATGAAGATGATGAGGCTGAGAATTATTGGGCAATTAACAGAATTTTGATTGATACGGGGAGTTTCGTGAACATTCTTTTATATCATACTTATAAAACTATGGGAGGAAAAGATGAAGATCTAATACCTTCAACATACAAAATCTATGGTTTTAATGGTACTGCAAATAAGCCTAAAGGGGAAGTGCACATGAGAATTCCACTGAAAGGATTATCTTCTGAAATTTTATTCTGTGTCGTTGATGTGGAATCACCATATAATGCATTAATTGGGCGACCTTGGCTACATGAGATTCTAGGTGTAGCATCGACTTTTCATCAATGTATCAAGTTTCCCCATCCAACTGGTATTGGGATTATAAAAGGAGATTGGATGGAAGGGAAAAAGTGTTATGAAGTTGATATAGCATCCTGTGAAGAAAGAGCTGCGAAGCAGAGGAGTTGGAAAAACAACATCAAAGAAAAACAGAAAGCTGAAAAATTAATGGTAGATATAATAGAGCAAAGAGAGGAAGAAATATTGCAAAATCAAAAAATGATGAAGATAGGAAGTGGCGAAGGTCTCGCAATGGACAAGAAAATGACAGGAAAATTCAAAGATGCAGAGGCAGAAAGTAGCAGAAATAAGAGACCTAAAGAATAACTGTAATGGTTGATTGTCAGAGAAAAAATGGGGAGGAAGATTACGAATGTAAGTCTTCATAAAAAAAAAAAAAAATCGAACATAGTGACAATGAAGTTGTGTTAGATTTGATATGAAGAAGAAGAAAATATATTTTACAAATGGCAAACATATTACGAAAGTATAAAAGAGCTTATATATGCAGAAGAATCATCAAAATGATTAGAAAGTGGCGAACTTACTATGGCGTACACTCTAGTTCGCGAACACAATTTCGCAAGAGGCAATGTACCTAAAGTGCGTCATAGTAGGGGGTACCTATTACATATAACAAAGAATTAACAAAATAATCAGAATGGGACGAACCTTCATGGCGTACACCCTAGTTCGCGAATAAAATTTCGTAAGAGGCAATGTACCTAAAGTGCGTCATGTAAGGGGGCATCTGTAAACGTGGCTCAGGGAAAAGGTTACACCGCCCCGGAACCGAGTCATGGAGATTGGGGGTAATAACACCCATCCAGAGAGGTACTGGATTTTCAATCTAAGCTAGTGACTTAGATTGGACGACCGGGGGTCTCTTCTAAGGAGTCAACATTTGACCAGGGCGCCGAGGTACACGGTTGAGACAAGGGTGCCTGGGGCATTTGAAGTGTCTCGGCCATTCTTGGCAAGTCTCGGTTTATGCTGCACTTGGCTCGAAGAAAACTCCACTTAGGGTACAGTCTCGTAACCATAAGCCCTATAGGCAAAAGGGATAAGAGGCTGCGAAAACGACTGGTTCCGCGAAACCGACAAGCCATGCAAGAACTGGGAGGCCCTTTCCCTATTTCTGGGTGCCTAGAGTCATTTCTGGGTAACCCCTTATCTGCCAGACCTGGGTGGCTGTATCCACCTTCATTTTCTTACACCAGCCCTAGAATTCAGTGAGAAATCAATTTCTCATTATTATTTCTTCGACCTGAAAATCGAGAGAGAGAGTGGAGGCGCCTGTGAGTTGTAGATGCTATGAAATTCAGGAGAAATTGAGAAGAAGAATTCTGTTGGTTGAACTAATATGAGATGGCTGTGGTATCTGTTGTTGTCGAAAGATTTTGGGTAAGCTTCAGTTGCAGATGGGGATTTGTATTGAGTTAACAAGATGATAGAGATGCAGAAGTTGGAGATTGAAGAGGAATTCAAGATGATGAAGAACCAGAAGAGATGGGCTATGGACGAATTGAGGATTTGGCTTCTGCAACTGGAGTTAGGGTTTCCTTGAACTGAAATTTGAGAGCTCAGAGAAGATTCTGGGAAGATTTTGGTTTGAATCTGATATTGAGAAGATGAGCTGATGAGGCTAGGGTCTGAGACGAATTAGAACATGGAATTCAGATGTAGTTCATAAGGAATTGGAGATGATGCTGCTGTACAGGGAAGTGTTGGAGGCATTGCAGGTCATGGGTATGCGTTGGAAGCTGGAATTGAGAGGATTGCAGGCATGAATCCAATGGTTATGTGCAAGAGTAAGTTGCAATGGAGCTGTTGGTCTGAACTGGTGGTATTGGCTGTAGTTGCTGCCATTGAGGTGAACTGTAGGCAGTGATAGAATGGGATTATGGAGATGATGTTATGTCAGCTGGGAGAATAGCAGAAACCACAATGAAGATGAATTTAGGGTACACATGAGTCATGGAATGATGATGCTGTGTTGCAGGCACGGAAGTAGCTTGTGCTTTTGGAGTAAGACCGAGATGGAAGCTTATGTGATGCTAACAATAGGAAGCTCAGCTCTGATGCTGTTGAATTAATGGAGGCTTAAATGATATGTTGGTGGTACTGGTGATGGTCTGTAGATGGCAGGTGGTCTTGTTATTGTGCGGAGATGCTTAGGTGACGCTGATTTGCTGCCAAAATGGTCAGAGATGGAGTTTGGCTAGAGCCATAGGCAAGGAGTCAGATGAAGCTGCTGCTGTTGTTTGATGGGTGAATGGAATTGAGGGTATCCTGAGTTGCAAATGACTCAGAGCTGACAGGCTTAAGGGAAGGATCTGTTGTTGCTATTATACAAGGTGCAGGGACTGATATTGCTGGTAGCAGTTGGAGATGGTACTGGTGCAGATGCACATGATACTGTTGCAGCTGATTTGTTGTGCAGCTGGCAAGTATGAGTTGCAGTTGCAGCTCAGATGGAGATATCCAAGGGGAATGAACTGTGAAGATTGTTTGCAATTGAGAGCTAAATCTGTGGTGTCTCTGAGTTGATGCTAATGCTTAGATGTATGCCTAGGTACAGGTCATGGATTTTAAATGGATTGCAGGTGATAAGCCTGTGACTTGTAGTGTGCATCAGAGTTGATATTGCAGGTTTTGGATGGCCTGAGCTTATGACAGAGAAGAGAACTGGCAGGTTGCGGCATTTGTGACGACTCATGGGGTTATAAAGCTGTAATTCTGGATAATGATCTGGCAGCTGGTGTTGTTGTTGTCGCTGCTGGAGTTAAATTGAGCTGTAGGTGGTGGCACTGTTGCCTGGAGTTGGATTGCAAGGGAGGAGCTGGTGCAGGTATGCTGTGAGGCTTGAATGAGATTGCAGGTGTTAATTGCAGCTGAATTCGCAGGAATGCAGTGATGTTGTGGCTGTGACTGGAGTTTGAAGCTACAACACTGAGGCCAAGGAAGCTAAGTTGCAGATAGTAGTGCAAGGAGAAGGTTACAAGTTATGCAGTTGTGCTAGTAATAGAGCTAAAATTGCAAATTTGAGTTAGTTAGTCAGAGAGTGGTGGAAGCTTGAGTGGAATGACTTAGATGAGTTACACAGGGAATGATGGAGGAAGCAGAAATGTTGCTGCTACAGAGATGGTGGTTAACAAGAATGGCAGCTGAAACTAGTAGAATTGTGTGGAGTAAGTAATGGGCTGAGTTACAAGGAAGTTGAACAGGTCATGGAGTGTTGTGGAGTTGTGCAACTGCAGATGAGCAGTTTTGTGTGCAATGTTCAGGTTGCAGAGCTGAAGTGCAGAATGCACAGCCATTTTGGCTGAATATGAGTTGGTGATGCACAATGATTGTGCCGCAGAAGTTCAGGCCTGCAATAGCTCATGCCAAGCCTAGTCATGCTAGTTAGACCCTGATTCCATCTGACTCGGTTGAGCTCTGACTGAGTTGACTCGGTGACTGGAGCTGACTCGTTGACCCGACCGAGTTGACCCGTTGACCGGTGACCGGGTGGACTTTGCCGGTCACCTGAGATACTTTCCGGTGCCGGATTCCGGCCAAATTCCAACCACAATACCAGTTTTCCGGCGACTGTTTTTGGGCAGAGTTTTTACATGGGTTTTTCTCACACATGGGCTTGGTGGACTTCTATCTTTTGGACCTTTGAAGATTAGACCTAATTTTGGAAACAAGAGAGTTATTTAAAGGAAAGACTTCTACAACTTTTGGGAAACACATATTTTTCTTGGAACTTTGGAGAGCCGGTTTTGTTTACGCTTCTAGGGTTTGCTTTTGTTCATCTTCTTCTTTTCAATTAATATTTTTATGATGAACTCCATAGCTATGAGTAGCTAAACAAATATTATTGGTTATGGGATAAAGTTGATTTCTCAATATGTTATATGATTCAATGAATTAGTTTTGTCTCAATATTTTATTGTTTGTGATTCACAATTAATAGTGTTATATGATTTGATAGTTTGTTTGGTTGAGTCCGGAATCAATCCGATTTACATTCATCTCTAGAGCTATATTAGGGTTTTAAATACGAAAAAGTTGTTTATCCCTGATTCTAAGTAGCATAATTGTGGGTAGTGCTTGTAGTGATATATCCTACTAGTCACAAGTGAATCATAACTTTTGTTAAAACGATTAGTGCTTTTACACATTCGTTTGCATTGATTAGTCTTATTCCATAGAACTTATTGCTTTTAGGGAGTTAAATCTAATTGTGCTTTTACACTTTAGGTTGCATTCTAGGAAGAATTCACATATGCATCTTTTAATGTGGTTGTGATGAAAACAGGGAATTAGCGGGATATACTTGCGATCAAGGTATCCTAGGACTATTAGTAGATGAGAGATTAAAATACCAATTCTAATCATTGATGAAAATACATGTTTGTGAATGATACTATCCCGTGACCAATATCTTCTCCTTATTGATTATTCCAATTATTTGCTTTGCTCTATTTTATTTTATTATTTCGCTTAAACAACAAAAATCCCCCCTTGGTTACATTAGAAACTAAAAATTGCATAACAACAATTGCCTCTCTGTGGAAACGAACTCTTCCTTACCTTGTACTTCATTCATATTTAGTGAGTAAGAAAGTGAAATAATTTTTGACGCTTACGATAGCGATCAAATTTTGGAGCCGTTGCCGGGGAGGCATACGGCTTGTTATTAAGTTTTTAGTTTCTTTTTATAATTCCTGCTTTTATCTTTGCTTTTCGGTTCTTGTCTTGTTTCTCACTTGTTTGGGAGAATTGTTTTCAGGTACCTAATCCCTGGCTTCTAAAGATTGGAACTACCCAAGGTGCGGGATAGCTACTCGAAGAGGCACAATACTCCAACCAAGTCAAGACACAACAGAAAATCACGAGTTAGAAGTGGAAAAAGTGTTACAAATAGAAGGAGAACAAGAGGTTCCATTCGTAGACGAACCACAAGTTGAAGAAGAAGAAACAATGGGTGATACAAATCGTTCACTCAAGGACTTGGCTTCTCATAGGCTTGATACACAACAGGGGTGTATTCAAACGAACTCTACTTTTGAGATAAAGTCGGGGTTGCTTAGATATTTACCAAAGTTCCATGGCATGGTGAATAAAGACCCAAACAAACATCTTATGGACTTCCACACCATTGTCACGGCTATGCTTCCAGCGGATGTTAAGGCGGATGGTGCAATGTTAAAAGTTTTCCGTTTCTCTTTGATAGATAGTGCTAAGGATTGGTTGTACTATTTACCTCCCGGAAGTGTCACGACATGGAATGGGTTGAAGAAACTCTTTTTAGAGAGATATTTTCCTGCATCAAAGGCTACTCAAATTCGAAAGGAGATTTGTGGGATGAAGCAAAACGTGGGAGAATTCTTATATGAATGTTGGGAACGATACAAGAGATTGGTGGCAAGCTGCCCTCACCACCAATTCAGTGACGCTATGATCATCCAATACTTCTATGAAGGACTCCAATCAAGTGATAGGAATATTATTGACGCTGCGGGTGGTGGTGCACTAGTTAGCAAGACGGTGGCACAAGCTAGAGAGTTGATTGAAAACATGGCAGCAAACTCCCAACAGTTTTTGAGCCGTGGTTCGGATGTGCTTCTAAGAAGAGTGAATGAAGTGAGCGAGGTTGAGGAACTTCTTCAACAAATGGGTAACATGTCGGCAATGATGCAACAAGTTGCAGCCGCGGTTATACCAAGTTCTACTCGATGTTATGAAGATGAGCAAGCTAATGCGGTCTTTCCAAATCAACAAAGACGGTATGATCCCTACTCTAACACTTACAATCTGGGATGGAGAGATCACCCCAATTTTAGCTATGCCATAGAAAATTCTCGGAATTTTGGCTCGGGAAAAATTGAGAATAAGTTGCCACCTGAAAATTTCTCCGTCAAGAGAATATTCGACGGAATATTCCGCTCTGGGTCCTCCGTTAGGACTCCACCTGGTCCAAACTAGTCAACGGTTAGTCAACCACGGGTCAAGGTCTAGGTTGAGTCAGCATCTGAGTCCAGCTAACTGGCCGACTCGGCTGCCATCATCCGGCCAGTGTGTGTTACTGTGGATAGTGCTTTCACGCCTCGCCCATCATGGTTGTGACTTCTTCAGCGACTTCAGTTTCATAACCACCAGGCTTGGACCAGTCCTAACTCTAGCTGTAGTGCACCACCTTCTCCATTCACAACTTAGGACTCCATCATTTCATTTATTGCCACAATCCATACACTTCAATGCACACAAATTCACTCTATGCCTCGGGTGGACACCAACACACCACAAAAGACCCGAGCCATTCTCTTATCACTTTCGCAAGCCTTGTCACTTCCATGACAATCACCACATCCAGATTCGGTGGAGACCTCTACCAACAACACAAGCACCACTAGTCCCTCCAGAGCTTCATCTGCATCAGTCAATCTTAGGCCAACACCACAACTATGTAAATACCTTTACACAGCAACTCAATGCCACAAAGAACCACCAACATCTCTATGACTCCAATTCCAGTTCATGCCACACTTTCAAAACCCCGTTAAACCTCAAGCCATCTCTCAGGAAACATGCCACTGCAATCTTACATTCAACTCCAGCCCAAACCAACAATCCGGGACCTTAGTTCCCTAGGCCACCGCAATTATCACATGCCTAGGCTTCACCAGCAAAACACCATCCATTGCAGCCTCACTTACCACTCATTCTTCTACTCATCCACCACACGAGCCACCATCAATTCACATCTTTGTACCTCATTGTACACACCCATTCAATCTCATGATCACAGATAATTCATCTTAAACCACGGACCCATTCCAATCCACAAATGGGACTCAACATATTTAATTCAAATTTAGAAACTAACCCATTTTTTCCATCTCACAACAAGAACCATCAACAGATATGCTGAATTCATCAAACCTCAGACCACCACCATCACAATCACAACCCAAAGACCCATCCCAACTTTCTCATCGTCTCTTGCTCGCGATTCAATTTTTAAACCAAACCCTACCGAATTCATCGTCGATTCTTGACTGGTTCTCTTATTTCAATGTACACAATCATTGAAGATGCGTCTCAATCTCCTAAGCAAGTTCAATCTCAAGCAATGAGCCAAAGTTTCCAGCCCTTAACCTCGCTGGCCTGTCTATAGTATTCCTCTAACACTTAGCCGGGCTCCATATATCAATCTCCTAAAATGACCTTTTCGCCCTTTTTGGCTCAAATTGGGTGAGAGTGCACTCCAAAGTAGCTATAACACTCAAAACAAGCGTAAAATACATAGGTGTATTCTACACCTATCAATCACCCCAATTTTAGCTATGCCAACAAGCAAGGAGCGGTTCAACAACCTACCTTCAACTCTTCAAGTGGATTTCAACCTCAACAACAACAATTCCAGCCGAGACAACAATTTTAGCAACCACAAGCACAACAATCGATGCAAAATCAAGGTTCCGATATTGATTCAAAGCTTCAAACAATGATGCAAGGCATTTCTACCATGTTCAAAGAGAGTCAACAGGAAACTAAGAGTGCTATCAAGGAGTTGCAAACATAAATGGGCTCCATGGCTATTGAGTTGAACCAATTGAAGGCACAAAATAGTGGGAAACTCCCTTCTCAACCTATTAACCCAAAAGAGGGTGTCAATGCTATTACGTTGAGAAGTGGTACACAACTTGTGCAACCCGAAGTTACTGATTCGGGCAAGGTGGAGACACCAAAGGAACCTGTTTTGGAGGAGAATAATGAGGATTCTCCCCAAACTTCTGAGGTACCTATTCCTAACTCTAAAACTCCGGTTTCTACTTATGTTCCTCCTTTACCTTTTCCTCGCAGATTTGCAAGTTCTAAGAAGGCGGAATTAGAAAAGGATATTTTAGACGTTCTAAAGAAAATCCATGTGAACATACCACTCATTGATGCTATTAAGCAAGTACCAAAGTATGCAAAGGTGTTGAAGGACTTGTGTACCAATAAGCAAAGGCTCAAAGGTAATGAAGTGCTTAGTGTGAGGGAGAATGCTTCGGCAATCTTACAACACAAACTCCCACTTAAGTGCAAGGATCCCGGTAGTTTTGACATTCCCGTCATTATTGGTAACACAACATTTAAAAAAGCTATGTTGGATTTAGGTGCATCCGTTAATGTTATGCCGGCATCAATGTATAATTCACTTGATCTTGGTCCTCTTAAAAAGGCTGAAATTGTATTGCAATTAGCCGATCGCTCTAATGTCTACCCAATGGGTATTGTTGAGGATGTTCTTGTGCAGGTTAATCAACTTGTATTTCCAGCTGACTTTTGTGTGTTAGAGATGGATGAAGGTTCACCGGACTCGTCTCTTCCATTGCTACTTGGGCGTCCCTTCATGAAAACGGAGAAAACCATAATTGATGTGGACAAGGGAACGCTAACCATGGAGTTTGATGGAGAAACAATACGTTTCAACATTTTCGAGACGATGAGATATCCTAGTGATGTCCACTCTTGTTTCTCCATTGATGTTATGGATACATTGGCACAACAAATGTTTGAATTAAATGGTGATGATGCTTTGGAAACCGTGTTAACTACATCCATGGATAATGGTGTAGAGTGTGGTAATGAAGTCAAGGAAGCCCTTGGTGATCTTAATTCACTACAAGGATGCCCGGAAACTCATAATATCTCTTTTATTTCTTTACCATGCAGTGATGAAAAGCTTGTACCTTCAATTGTTAAATCTCCAAAGTTACAATTGAAACCTCTTCCAGATCACCTAAAGTACTTGTACTTGGGTGATAATGAAGAGTTACCTGTGATTGTTTCTAATGAGCTTAATGATTTACAGGAGCAAAAACTTCTAAGGGTGCTAAGGAAGTACAAGACGGCCATAGGATGGACAATTGCCGATATCAAGGGTATAAGCCCTGCCGTTTGTATGCACAAAATTCGTTTGGAGGACGATGCAAAGCCTACAAGGGAAGCACAACGTCGTTTGAACCCTCCCATGATGGAAGTTGTGAAAAAGGAGATAGTCAAGCTTTTGGAAGTGGGTGGTATCTACCCCATATCCGATAGCAAGTGGGTAAGCCCGGTACAAGTAGTACCAAAGAAATCAGGTGTGATAGTGGTGGAGAATGATAAGAATGAACTTGTCCCAACTCGTGTGCAAACCGGTTGGAGGGTTTGTATTGATTATAGAAAATTGAATGCCACTACTAGAAAAGATCATTTTCCATTGCCTTTTATTGATCAAATGCTTGAACGTTTAGCTGGACACTCTTATTATTGCTTTCTTGATGGCTATTCAGGTTATAATCAGATTGTGATAGCGCCGAAGGACCAAGAGAAAACCACTTTCACTTGTCCTTTCGGTACTTTTGCTTATAGAAGGATGCCTTTTGGCTTATGCAATGCTCCAACTACCTTTCAAAGGTGTATGGTAAGTGTCTTTTCGGAATATGTTGAAAACATAATCGAAGTGTTCATGGATGACTTTAGTGTCTTTGGTGATTCATTTGACCTTTGCTTGAACAATTTGTCTCTAATCCTTGAACGATGTGTTGAAACAAATCTTGTGTTGAATTGGGAGAAGTGTCATTTCATGGTAACTCATGGCATAGTTTTAGGCCATATAATATCTTCTAAAGGCTTGGAAGTCGATAAATCTAAGATAGACCTTATTCGTGCTCTAACCCCTCCCACTACGGTGAAGGAGATACACTCTTTTCTTGGTCATGCAGGTTTCTATCATAGGTTCATCAAGGACTTTTCCAAGATAGCATCACCACTTTGTAACTTATTGCAAAAAGATGTGGTTTTTAACTTTGATGAAAAATGTATGGCGGCATTCAATCGTTTGAAAGAACTTTTGATTTCAGCCCCTATCATTAAACCACCGGATTAGAGCAAGCCTTTTGAGCTCATGTGTGATGCTAGTGATTATGCGGTTGGTGCGGTGCTTGGGCAACGTGTGGGGAAGCTTCCTCATGCTATTTATTATGCTTCTAGAACGTTAAATGAGGCCCAACAAAACTACACAACCACTGAAAAAGAGTTATTAGCCATTGTTTTTGCTTTAGAAAAGTTCCGCTCTTATCTAATTGGTACAAAAGTTGTTGTCTTTTCTGATCATGCAGCGCTTAAGTACATACTTACAAAGAAAGAGGCGAAACCGAGGCTCATACGATGGATTTTACTCTTGCAAGAGTTTGATATTGAAATCAAGGACAAGAAAGGAATTGAGAACACCGTTGCGGATCACTTGAGCCGACTTGCTGTAGATAAGGAGATTATCCCATTGCGTGAAAGTTTCCCGGATGAGCAACTATTCTCAATTACCTTTGGAGAACCATGGTACGCTGATATTGTTAATTACTTAGTTTCTAAACAAATCCCAAAGAACTTGTCTCGTGCTTAGAGGGACAAACTTAAGAAGTTGGGGAACCAATACATATGGGATGATCCATACTTATGGAAACATGGTAGTGACCAAGTAATACGAAGGTGCGTTCCCGAATCTGAATTTAATTCTATCTTGTCTTTTTGTCACTCTTATGCTTGCGGAGGACACTTTGGGAGTAAGAGAACCGCTCACAAGGTACTTGAAAGTGGCTTTTATTGGCCAACTTTGTTTAAGGATGCACATATATTTTGTACAACTTGTGATAGGTGCCAAAGAACCGGCAATCTAGGTGCCCGAAATCAAATGCCACAAACTTTTATTCAATTTATTGAAGTTTTTGATGTATGAGGTATTGATTTTATGGGGCCTTTTGTCAACTCCCATGGGAATTTTTATATCTTACTTGCGGTTGATTATGTCTCGAAATGGGTGGAAGCTAAAGCCACCCCAACTAATGATTCTAAAGTGGTTTCAGATTTTGTGCAAGCTAATATTTTTGCAAGGTTTGGAATTCCAAGAGCCATAATTAGCGATGGGGGTTCTCACTTCAAAAACAAGATTTTGCAAAGCTTGTTGACGAAGTACAATGTGTCGCACAAGATTGCAACACCTTATCATCCCCAAACAAATGGACAAGCCGAGGTGTCTAACCGAGAGGTGAAGTCTATACTAGAAAAGATGGTGAACCCAACAAGGAAGGATTGGAGCATGCGTCTTAATGATGCTTTGTGGGCTTATAGAACCGCATACAAGACACCTATCGGGATGTCTCCTTTTAGGCTTGTGTATGGTAAACCTTGTCATTTACCCGTTGAAATTGAGCATAAGGCATTTTGGGCTATAAACCAATGCAATATGGAGATGGATGGGGCTGGAAAGCAAATGAAGTTACAACTCCAAGAGCTAGAGGAGCTTCGCAATGATGCATTTGAAAGCTCACGCATTTATAAGGAAAAGACGAAGGCATTTCATGATAACATGATTTCTAGAAAACAATTTTGCATTGGGCAGAAAGTGCTTTTGTTTAATTCTCGCTTGCATTTATTTTCGGGTAAATTAAGGTCACGATGGATCGGACCTTTTATTGTTACTAATGTGTTTTCTCATGGTGCAGTGGAAATTCGTAGCATAGCTACAGGGAAAGAGCTTAAATTTAATGGGCACCGGTTGAAACCATATTATGAGAATTTCACTTCCGAAGTGGTGGAAGGAGTTAACTTTGTGGATGTGCTCCCTGATGAGTGCCAAATATTGCATATTTATACACCTTTTGATTGGCATTTTACTCATCTTTTGTACTCAGAAATCAGATATTATCCTAGATTCTGTGTTTTCTTTGTTTTCAAGAATAAATATTTGTATTAATTAATTTTGTGTTTTTAGGTAATAAATAAAGCTCGGAGAAATTGAGGAGCCAAAAGAGCGAAGAATTGGAGTCGAGCATCTATGGAGCAGAAAGTCAAAGCCCGCGCGCGCAACAGTTGCAACCCAACAAGTAGCAACTCATTCACAAGACATGGGCTTGAGCTATCCATCTCCGACCCGCGACCCAGATCCGAGCCCATCCAACCCGAGCCGTTGAGATCTCACCTAGCTACATCCTACGGTCGCTCCATCAATCACATCATTTCTTGATGCATCCGCTCAACACCACATCACCCCAATCCTCCCTCGACCGTTCAGATCTCACCTGCCATGATCCAACGCTCGCTCCGCCTTCCTCATCAAATCTCACGCACTCCGCTCCGCACCAAATTGCCCTATACCTATACCCCCACTCGAGCAGACCCATTCTCTTCTCCATCTTCTCTTTCTTCTCCGACCAACTCCTCTGCAAAACCCATTTCCCTCTCCCTGACAGAGCCACCTTCGCCACCACCCTATCTCCTGTCAACACCACCACCTCACCATCTCCATCATCACCTCTCCTGACATCAGCCAACAACTCCAAGCAGTAGCACCACTTCTCTAGGTTTAGTTTTCTCTCACTTAGCTTCTCCAACCCTAGAAGCTAACTTAGAGAAAACTAAAACTAGGGTTTCACCAACTATGGAAGCATGGAGCGATTGACAGAAGAGATAGCGGATTGAGCGACGTGGGTGAGAGATTTTTAATTTAATTTTTATTTTTAGGGTTTGATGTTTTGGGGTTTTCCTTGCATGTATAAATAGAAGTGTGCTGTGTGTGTTTGAGGGCATGCCTGGACTAGCCAGAGCACAACTTAGGTTTATTTGTGTTTTATTTATCTTTGTAATGTTTTAATTTGAATTACCAGGGTGTTTGATGAAACCCCTGATTATCATGAGAAGCATATTTAGCTTAGGATTTATTCTTGCTGTGTATGATATGTTTAAGACTAGTAATTAACCATGGAGCCCATAAGCCTGTGATGAGTGGTACTGTAAGAAGACCACTCATACTAGGGGTGAATTAGCAAACTTAGTTAATGAACATCAAGTTGAGACCTTCAAAGGAAGGCACAAGAATATAAGCCTATCTTATATTGCCTAAGCATGAGATCAGTGGTGGAATCAACCACCCTGGTGACCTACAATCCATATTTTCACAACCTTAGTTTAGAGTCACAAAACACTCAGTCGTATCGACAAACCCTGAATTATGTCACTTACCTCTTAGAAACTCAGTCTAGCATAGCTTTAGATCAATCTCAGCACCACAAGTCTCTGTGGATCGACCCGTATTTGCCACGTCTCCGATAGACGCCGTGCACTTGCGGTATAATTTGTAGGCATTAAATCTAAACCCTTTTCCAGGCCTACCACTCCCTCTGGAGGAGTCATAGAAAGCAAGGAGATAGTCGGGCTGACGACTTTAAACCAAGCGCTAAATGGGAGGCAACCCGTCGGATGAGTATTTCTTGTCTTGTATTTATTTCTTGTCTTGTTTTTAGTTTTTTCTTGTCTTGTTTTTATTTTTTTCTGATTTTTGTTCGATTTTCCCACCTTGACTTACTTTGGACGATTCAATTTACATTAAGGACAATGTAAAGTTTAAGTGTGGGGGAGTGGTTAAGCATTTGCGTTGTAAATTTTTAAAAATTTTCAACTTTTGTGTAAACTAGTGAATAAGAAAACTCCAACTTATGGTTAGTTTAGAGTCACATAGTATACATGTCGCTAAGATTACATCGAGATTCTCATAATAGTGACTGAACTTAGAGATGACAGAGAACATGATCGGGTTTCTTAATTGTATGAGAGTTAAAGTTGGATTTAACCATGCCAGTGGCAAATAAGGTGCAGACTGAATTCGGTATTAGAGTAGTGATCCCCTATAGTGGAGACTACCCAAGTTACATAATGTGAGGCACCAACCTTCAATTCTTTGTACCTGTCTAAATTTGTGCTTTTAGAGTGTGTGTCACCGTACGGAAATTCCGGGTAGAATGGTGAGCTACCCAACCTCCCACCAATAGAAGCACTATTTTGATCTCTTGAGTGCTATTTTTATCAACCATGATGGTGACATCGAATCGCTAACTTACATACCACTTGTAATCTTGTTCGCAGTTAGCACCATCCACCTTATCTCTCTATACACCAACAGGTCCATAGAAACACCATCATCATCAACAAGAGGAGCATCACAAATTTGAAGGAAAGTTGAACACGTTCGAGGTTTACAAGCAACAATACAAAAATGAGCAGATTTCAGGTTCAAGTAAAGCAACAAGACAAGGAGCAGAATTTTTATAAGTTGAAGACTATTGTACAAGAGTGAAAATTATCAAGGATGAGAGTTCGAGAAGTTTATAATATCAAGACATATAAGTTGTGAAGAATCAAGCGGTAAAGTACTTACACCATGGCCTTTGTACTTACTTTTTTTTTTTTATTTGTATTTTACTTTCTCTTGTCTTAAAATAAATAAATAATAATAATGAAAAAAAAAAAAAAAAGACAAGAGAAAATTTCTTTAGGTTCATTACTAGTTTTATTGTTTAATTTCGTTTTTATTTTGTATTTGTTTTATTTTTCTTATATTTAAAAAAAAAAAAAAAAAAAAAAAATTATATTTTGAGATTGTATAGTTCGTTTTTCGTTTTGTTCTTTCAATAAAGCCAATGGAAAGAAGGAATATCTACAATGAAGTTTCAAGCACCAAGGAATTAGAGGAAAGAATCATATTGTCAAGATTCTACGAAGTTCAAGAGTTATCATCAAGAGTTGACCGAAGACGAAGATGAAGACACCGATTGAAGACCGAAGACGTTTCTATGGATGCTGTGAGAGTGGTGCTAGCTGCACGCCGAACGGATAACGAGGTAAGTAAGCATATTCCCACCTTCGTTAAATGGTTGATTTCCTTTCTTAGAGATCGTCATAAAAATGGGTTTTCAAAAATTATAAAAGATGTGGGTTTTCAAAACAATTCGGAAGGTTTTGCCTTCCTACCATTCAACGTGTCGCAGGATTCTCTCTTCATTCCTACCTGGACACATGTGTGACCCATAAAAAGCTGTTTATTATTGAGAGAAAATTCATAAAACCTTTTCTTGTGAGGCAGAGTCGAGACTTTCGATCAGTCCGAACCCGAATTTCTTTCGAGAAGGGATGGTTATTTCTCTCTCAACTTTTAAGAATGAGATTGTGTTCATTTATGTGTCTAACTTCTTATTACTAGTGTGCAGAATTTCTATGTCTTCTTAGCGCGTTGGATGCTATCATTACGGAGAACTAGTAAGTTGGAAAAGTAGGTTTTGTGGGTATATCTCTAGTAAACCCTCACGAGACTATAACTCGTCCTCTAGGGACACCTAGGGGTTTAAAGGCTTGTTATTTATGCTAAAAGTGACCGTAGCCTCGACGACACGGAGTTGTATGTATAGAATAAGTTTTGTTTGATATGATCGAGGACTAGCAAAGTCTAAGTGTGGGGGAATTTGATAGGTGTAGAATACACCGTATTTACTATCTAGAGTTTATGCTTTCTTTGCTATTTTTCATGTGAATTATGTATCTTATGTTTGCTTTTGAGTTTTATAGGTGCAATGGAGTCACCGAGAACAAAAGGAGAAGAAATCACCCATTTAAAGCGAAAAGAGCGAAAAGACCAATTCACAAAGCGAGCGAAGCTAGCTACGGTTGAGCAAAGAAGTGAATAGGCGGTCGGTTCCGCGAAACCGACAAGCCATGCAAGAACCGGGAGGCCCTTTCCCTATTTTCGGGTGCCTAGAGTCATTTCGGGTAACCCCTTATCCGCCAGACACTGGTGGTCTGTATCCACCTTCATTTTCTTACACCAGCCCTAGAATTCAGTGAGAAATCAATTTCTCATTATTATTTCTTCGACCTGAAAATCGAGAAAGAGAGTGGAGGCGCCTATGATTTGTAGATGCTATGAAATTCAGGAGAAATTAAGAAGAAGAATTCTGTTGGTTGAACTAATATGAGATGGCTGTGGTATCTGTTGTTGTCGAAAGATTTTGGGTAAGCTTCAGTTGCAGACGGGGATTTGTATTGAGTTAACAAGATGATAGAGATGCAGAAGTTGGAGATTGAAGAGGAATTCAAGATGATGAAGAACCAGAAGAGATGGGCTATGGAAGAATTGAGGATTTGGCTTCTGCAATTGGAGTTAGGGTTTCCTTGAACTGAAATTTGAGAGCTTAGAGAAGATTCTGGGAAGATTTTGGTTTGAATCTGATATTGAGAAGATGAGCTGATGAGGCTAGGGTCTGAGACGAATTAGAACATGGAATTCAGATGTAGTTCATAAGGAATTGGAGATGATGCTGCTGTACAGGGAAGTGTTGGAGGCATTGCAGGTCATGGGTATGCGTTGGAAGCTGGAATTGAGAGGATTGCAGGCATGAATCCAATGGTTATGTGCAAGAGTAAGTTGCAATGGAGCTGTTGGTATGAACTGGTGGTATTGGATGTAGTTGCTGCCATTGAGGTGAACTGCAAGCAGTGATAAAATGGGATTATGTAGATGATGTTATGTCAGCTGGGAGAATAGCAGAAACCACAAGGAAGATGAATTTAGGGTACACATGAGTCATGTAATGATGATGATGTGTTGCAGGCATGGAAGTAGCTTGTGCTTTTGGAGTAAGACTGAGATGGAAGCTTATGTAATGCTAACAACAGGAAGCTCAGCTCTGATGCTGTTGAATTAATGAAGGCTTAAATGATATGCTGGTGGTACTGGTGATGGTCTGTAGATGGCAGGTGGTATTGTTATTGTGCGGAGATGCTTAGGTGACGCTGCTTTGCTGCCAAAATGGTCAGAGATGGAGTTTGGCTAGAGCCATAGGCAAGGAGTCAGATGAAGCTGCTGCTGTTGTTTGATGGTTCTGTGAATGGAATTGAGGGTATCCTGAGTTGCAAGTGACTTAGAGCTGACAGGCTTAAGGGAAGGATCTGTTGTTGCTGTTATACAAGGTGCAGGGACTGATATTGATGGTAGCAGTTGGAGATGGTACTGGTGCAGATGCACATGATAATCTTTTATTGGTGATTTGTTGTGCGGTAGCAAGTATGAGTTGCAGTTGCAGCTCAGATGGAGATATCCAAGGGGAATGAACTGTGAAGATTGTTTGCAATTGAGAGCTGAATCTGTGGTGTCTCTGAGTTGATGCTAATGCTTAGATGTATTCCTAGGTACAGGTCATGGATTTTAAATGGATTGCAGGTGATAAGCCTGTAACTTGTAGTGTGCATCAGAGTTGATATTGCAGGTTTTGGATGGCCTGAGCTTATGACAGAGAAGAGAACTGGCAGGTTGCGGCATTTGTGACGACTCAGGGGGTTATAAAGTTGTAATTCTGGATAATGATCTGGCAGCTGGTGTTGTTGTTGTCGCTGCTGGAGTTAAATTGAGCTGTAGGTGGTGGAACTGTTGCTTGGAGTTGGATTGCAAGGGAGGAGCTGGTGCAGGTATGCTGTGAGGCTTGAATGAGATTGCAGGTGTTAATTGTAGCTGAATTCGCAGGAATGCAGTGATGTTGTGGCTGTGACTGGAGTTTGAAGCTACAACACTGAGGCCAAGGAAGCTAAGTTGCAGATAGTAGTGCAAGGAGAAGGTTACAAGTTATGCAGTTGTGCTAGTAATAGAGCTAAAATTGTAGCTGAGTTAGCTGTAGAGTGGTGGAAGCTTGAGCTGGAATGACTTAGATGAGTTACACAGGGAATGATGGAGGAAGCAGAAATGTTGCTTCTACAGAGATGGTGGTTAACAAGAATGGCAGCTGAAACTAGTAGAATTGTGTGGAGTAAGTAATGGGCTGAGTTACAAGGAAGTTGAACAGGTCATGGAGTGTTGTGGAGTTGTGCAACTGCAGATGAGCAGTTTTGTGTGCAATGTTCAGGTTGCAGAGCTGAAGTGCAGAATGCACATCCATTTTGGCTGAATATGAGTTGGTGATGCACAATGATTGTGCCGCAGAAGTTCAGGCCTGCAATAGCTCATGCCAAGCCTAGTCAGGCTAGTTAGACCCTTATTCCATCGACTCGGTTGAGCTCTGACTGAGTTGACTCGGTGGCTGGAGCTGACTCGTTGACCCGACCGAGTTGACCCGTTGACTGGTGACCGGGTGGACTTTGCCGGTCACCTGAGATACTTTCCGGTGCCGGATTCCGGCCAAATTCCGACCACAATACCAGTTTTCCGGCGACCGCTTTTGGGCAGAGTTTTTACATGGGTTTTTCTCACACATGGGCTTGGTGGACTTCTATCTTTTGGACCTTTGAAGATTAGACCTAATTTTGGAAACAAGAGAGTTATTTAAAGGAAAGACTTCTACAACTTTTGGGAAACACATATTTTTCTTGGAACTTTGGAGAGCCGGTTTTGTTTACGCTTCTAGGGTTTGCTTTTGTTCATCTTCTTCTTTTCAATTAATATTTTTATGATGAACTCCATAGCTATGAGTAGCTAAACAAATATTATTGGTTATGGGATAAAGTTGATTTCTCAATATGTTATATGATTCAATGAATTAGTTTTGTCTCAATATTTTATTGTTTGTGATTCACAATTAATAGTGTTATATGATTTGATAGTTTGTTTGGTTGAGTCCGGAATCAATCCGATTTACATTCATCTCTAGAGCTATATTAGGGTTTTCAATACGAAAAAGTTGTTTATCCCTGATTCTAAGTAGCATAATTGTGGGTAGTGCTTGTAGTGATATATACTACTAGTCACAAGTGAATCATAACTTTTGTTAAAACGATTAGTGCTTTTACACATTCGTTTGCATTGATTAGTCTTATTCCATAGAACTTATTGCTTTTAGGGAGTTAAATCTAATTGTGCTTTTACACTTTAGGTTGCTTTCTAGGAAGAATTCACATATGCATCTTTTAATGTGGTTGTGATGAAAACAGGGAATTAGCGGGATATACTTGCGATCAAGGTATCCTAGGACTATTAGTAGATGAGAGATTAAAATACCAATTATAATCATTGATGAAAATACATGTTTGTGAATGATACTATCCCGTGACCAATATCTTCTCCTTATTGATTATTCCAATTATTTGCTTTGCTCTATTTTATTTTATTATTTCGCTTAAACAACAAAAATCCCCCCTTGGTTACATTAGAAACTGAAAATTGCATAACAACAATTGCCTCTCTGTGGAAACGAACTCTTCCTTACCTTGTACCATTCATATTTAGTGAGTAAGAAAGTGAAATTATTTTTGACGCTTACGACAGCGATCATTGCATGCAAGTGTAAAGACGTCCTGCGATTTCGTCGCAAAGACGACAATGTCATGGGGCTAAATGTTCGCAAGGATATTTAGGCCTGTCATATTGTCGCAAGGAAAATATCCTGCAGAGGAAATAATACTAAAGAAATGATAAGACAAAATCAATGGGTCATTACATGAAAGTGTAAAGACGTCCCGCGATTTTGTCGCAAAAATGAGAGGTGGAAAAATAAGACCTTTAACTAGGAAGGCAAAATAAGACCACACAAGAGAAATGATAAGGCAAGATCAATGGGTCATTACATAAAAATGTAAGGACGTCCTGCGATCTTGTCGCAATGATAAAGTTCAGCAGAAAATATCTACGAAATTATGCTTAATCTCCCATTCGAATACAAATAACAGAGGCAAGTATGGGAATGAACAAGAAATTCGCATGTTATTTGTCTTCACATGACAGATTTATGCATATATTGATTAACCATATTGCAAAAAAGAATTGCTTTTTATGTACAGGAAGAAACAAGAAAGAAAGAAATTGCATTCAAAGACTCAAAAAGTTCGCAGCAAAAGAATAAACCCAAGGACGGGAGATTGAAAAAATAATTGTACAAAGATTACAAAGGAAGAAGAAGGAAAATAAAATAATTTCTCATTTGATCTTTCTTCATCATTATCTTCACCAGATTCTTCAATTTCTTCATCTTCATTAGATTCCCCTTCTTCTTCACTAACATCACTTTATTTAAATATCCGAGAAAAGGCACATTTTGGGAATTTCATCAAGAAGGCAAGGATACTTAGACTGAGGGATGTTGTTGTCCTCGCAGACCGTCTCAATAGTCTGATTGCGAAAAAGAATAGCATCATTCTTAAAATTCGCGATAGTGATTTTCAGTTGGTTCTTCAGCTTAGAATATTTATCATCCCGAGAAGAAAGATTTTTGGCAAGCTGCTTTTTCTCAGATTCGAGTTCTTCAATTCTCTTTCGGAACCTTGCTTCAGATTCTGCGAACATATAACATTAGATCAGCAACTGGATGACAAGTTTATGCAAATAATTAAATAAAGAAGAATAATAAACAACCTTCTCTGTCAGAAATCATATCTTTAACCAAGGCCGTATGTTTAGCTTGAAGACTAATATTAACACCTAAGTTATTTCTGGCATCATCTAGAACCTTCGCAGCCCAAGCAAATTCATCATCATTATTTATAAGGAGAAGGGAACGGATTTGATTCTCTCTTTCGCTAAGAATAGTATTTTGACGAATGGATTCATCCCATTCAATTTGAACTTCAAGAAGAGTCTTTTGGAATTTCGCTAATGCTTGAGCACCTTGACTAGAAATGCGATCTTTATCATCTATGAGATCACTAATTTTCTTCCTTAAAGTATTATTTTTCTCCTTAAAATTAAGATACATGCGTTTCAGTTGGTTGGTTAAACTTAAATTAGATCTATGATCAAGCTCTAAGAGGCGAAATCTGGATTGAAGTTCATTTAGAGGAAGAGATTTAATCTTATTATTTGAAAAACTATCCAAAGAATTGTTGAGATGAGCAAGATGAGCATCATCATCCATAGGTTCAGGGAATGAATGAAGAAGAATGGCTTCCTCAGAAAGATTATAAACGTCTCCGAAAATGATAAGTTAGATGAAGGAAAATGATAAGTTAGATGAAGGAAGTTTCATACCATAAAGCTGTTGGTTGGAGCTTTGAAGGCTAGAAATCTTAATCTTCTGAGTGGCAGAGTCAGCTTCTAATTTCTTGTTCCTCTAGCGAAGAATGGCAGCTTCAGTTTCCAATTCTTCGTTTTTCTTGCGAAGAGCAGTAGCTTCAACTCCCAATTCTTCGTTTTTCTTGCGAAACTGAAGATTCTTCTTTTCAAGAATACTACGCCTCTTTTCAAGATCTGAGGAAACAGCAAAGGAAGTTCTCCCGGACTACCAAAGAAAAAAAAGAAATTAAAAAGGCATAATTTAAAATTAAAATCATGAAAAAAATAAGAGAATGAAATACCAAGACACTAAGTGATTTCAAGAAGCTAGGAGTCACTGATCTGGAGACTCCATGAAGAGAATTATCACTTTCAAGCAAAGGTGAATCGCAAATACTTGCGAGAGCCTTGCATGTATTAGAAAGGCGATCGTCATCCATCCCTTGCATAGAATCAGAAAAGATGCTAGATAGCTGTGCCATAGAAGATTCAGCTGGAGAATTTGAAGAAGGGATATCCACATCATCATATTCCTCATCACTAGAATTTTCACTGGATCGAGGATTCGAAGGAGAGGGAAGGTGAAGTTTTCGCTTCTTCAAAGGCGGAACAGCATTCACAAATGAGAGGATGAGACTTCTCCTTGCGAAGAGGATTTTTATTTCTACCTTTGGCTTTCTCCTGAATGTGCACCTCGGGGTTTTCTTCTTCTCCAACAACTTCAACACCAACCTTCGCACACAAATGAAGATAAAAAACAGAGGCAACAATATTGTTAAATATAAAAATATATATAAAGTGTTTCTTACTTCATCCATGACGGAGCGAAGGGAAGCTAAAGTGCTAACCTTCCCGGTCCGATTATAGCTCAATCTCAATTTTTCAACCTAAAAATTTTCACGAGAATCAAAAGATAAGAGAGTAAGCAATCAATGAAAGATTACAAAGTGCGCGAAGTTAGAATACATACCTCCTTATTCTTCTCGGGCCAATTGAACACCCAAGGTCGATAAGTAGTGAAGTTCGCAGGAAGTATATTCGAGCCTGCGATATAAGGCCCCTTTAACACCAATGGAAAAACACACCATCTATCGTCTTTAGAATGACGTGGGATGTTGTTTTTACCAAAATGCCAGTCGATGTCTTCCATAAGGAGTTTATCATCAGCAACATCATCCTTTCTTTTCAAACGAACACCCCAGCGAGTATTATCCCTCCTCATAGGAATGAATTCATAGTTTTCATAGAAACTCTCGAATAACTTTGTAGGAATAACATAGTTTTCATAGAAACTCTCGACTGTATAACTTTCAGCGAGTATCGCCAATTCCTTAAATTTTGGATCCCTAACTTCTGGTGAATAAAGAGACCCATTGCCAGCGCCACGATTGGCGAATTCAAGTATTAAGCGAATGCAATCCCCGCTTAGTTGATAGACGGCTCGCGAGAAGTTCGCATGAGCGAGAATTCCATAGAATAACGGAAGGTTAGGGTTATAAAGAGGAATGGGAAGTCCGGCGAGAATCTGACCAAGCGAAATTATGATTTCATGATCATCACAATGATGATCAGTGAACAACTTGACAGAAAGAATGGATTTAGATTCCTGTCCAGGAATAATGGATAAAGTAAAACCTTTTCCTTGAAGATCTTTTTGAATTTCTTCAAGGGAAGCTTCGTATTTGCGACCAGTTGGAGCCATTTTTAGTATGTGAATGATTGAAGAACTAAAGATCAAAATAAAGAAGAAGAAGAAGATTTACAGTAGCAGAAGCGGAAATTACAGAGGAGAATTGAAGGAAAATTGCAGAGAGAAAGTAAAAAAGGAGAAGAGGAGGATGAGAAAGCTATATATAGAGAAAAATTCTTAAGAAGATAAACGCATTTAATGCGAGAAGGGACGTGAACAGTTGAGAAATGACGGTTGAAAGAGACGTGTCAAGAAATGGATGGAAGAAGTGATACGTGTAATAAATTCTGCGTAATGATACGGAAGCATGAAAATACGGAAAAATATGAAGAAATGAACGGCCGCGGCATTTGAAAACACTAATTCTCATGACATTCCCTTCTTCGCAAAGAAGACATGAGAAGAGGCAAGATGTAGGATCAGAATATCGCAACACCAAGATTCTCGCAGAATCCATAAACGACACACTGCGAAGACATCGCGGGCTGGAAGCAAAAACGACGTAACGGATGACGACAGCTAAAACACGAGAAAGATGTGACAGTGTAGCGAGATTGAGGAGTGTCGCGAAATTTGATATTTGTACATTTGCGATACTTCGCGAGGCTTACCCGAAATAAAGGACAGCTTAGCTGTCATCCGCCACGTAATGTCCTATATAAAGAGCCGAATAGGCTTAAGGAGAGGGAGATCTTTTTCGAGTGTGGAGCAAGTCATTAAGAGAGAGAAAGTTTAGATTGATTGTAATACTTTGGTTTATCTCCTGTTCATCTTGTAACATTTCGAGAATTTGATCAATAAAAACTTATAATTGTTCATCTTAAAAATGATTTAATTGTATGGAATCTTGTGATGGGTGTAGTGTGGGATTTCCTGCAACTACAAGGGGAAGAAGGTTAGTACGATGGTAAGGGGACAGGCGGCTAGGGTGTGATACGGGAGCTTCGATTGTTGATGTCTTGGGTGGAGGTGCCATTGGATGCAATGCTAGATCAAATCCAACAACTCAGGATGGAGGCGGGCTTGGATTCGGGTCTTGGATAGCTTAAGCCCATGCACTTGTAAACGGGTTGCAACTGATACGCAAGCGGGCTGCAACTTCTCTTCCATAGTCGCTAGTCTCCAATTTTCTGCTCTTTTGGCTCCTTAATTCCTCCAAGCTTTATTTACTACCTAAAAAAACAAAATTAATTAGTACAAGTATTTATTCTTGAAAACAGAGAAAATACAGAATTTGGGATAATATATGATTTTAAAGCGCAAAAGATGAGTTAAATGCCAATAAAAGGTGTAGAAATATGCAATATTTGGCACTCATCAAATACCCCCAAACCTGAATTTTACTTGTCCTCAAGTGAAACAGAAATTAAGAAATCCTAACTATACCACTGTCATTTGGTCTCTCGAATGCATTTAGCGTATGCATTAAGCCTTTAAACCCCTAGGTGTCCCTAGTGGACGAGTTGTAGTCCCGTGAGGGTTTACCAGAGGTGTACCCACAAAACCTTCTCCAACTTCAGAGCGTAAAAGAGTCTCAAGAATCCAAGGAGCTATGAGGACATAGAGTTTCTGCATGCTAGTAACACGAAGTTAGAACTACCAAATAACGCATTCTCATCCTTAAGAGTTGAGCGAGAAATAACCATACCATATGAAAGAATTCGGGTTCGAGAGTGATCCAAGCCTCGACTTCTGCCTCACCAATAGGCTTTTATGATAATTGCACTCAAAAAAAGACCGCTTTTCTAGTCTCTCATGTGTGCAGGCAGGAATAAAGAGAGAAATCCTGCACACGTTGAATGGTGGGGAGGAGAACCTTCCGAAATAATTTCTGGAGACTCCACAGAATTGTGGACAAAAAGAATCTTTTTCTGATGATCTCTAAGAAAGGAAATCAACCATTAGCAAGGATGGGAGTACTCACTTACCTTCACATCCGATCGGAAATCAACACCACTCTCACAGCATCCATAGAAATGTCTTCAATCTCCGGTCTTCGGTCTTCAACTGTTGATGATGAACTTCTGAACTTCGCAAAAACTTGACAATTTGTAACTTTTCTCTTCAATTTCCTTGTTGCTTGGAATTTTCTTCTTGAATTATTCTTCTTTACCATGGTGGTATCAAAACTAAACTAGGAAAATAAACTATAATTTTTTTTTTCTGATTTTTCTGATTTTTTATTTTTTTTATTTTTTATTTTTTTTATTTTTTTTTTAAAGTAAAAACATGAAATGAAAATAACAACAAAAATAATGAAACTACTAACTCCATGGATGAAGGACTTTATCACTCAATTCTTCACAACTTGTATTGTCTTGATTTCATAAACTTCACTAATTCTCATCTTATTTTCTTTTCTTTGAATTGTTGCATGTAAACCTTGGACTATTTCAACTTTTCTTCAAATATTCTGACGTTGCTCTGCTCGCTGACGATGATGTGTTTCTATGAATCTGTTGATGTTGTCGAGAGGGAGAAAGAGTGGTGTTAACTGCTAATCAAACTACAAGAAGGAGTTTTCATCTTTAGACGTCATCCTCATGATTGACAAAATTAGCACTCAAGAGATCAAAAATAGTGCTGAAAGTGGTGCGAAGTTGGGTAGCTCACCATTCCTACCCGGAATTGACGTACGGTGACACACACTCTAAAATATTTTCTAAAAAGTCACAAAAATTGAAGGTCGGTGCCTCGCTTGATGTAAAAATGGGTAGTCTCCACTAAGGGTGATCACAATTCTACTACCAAATATCTTTGCAGCACCTAATTCGCCCTCCGACATGGTTAAATCCAACTTTAACGCTCTAATCAACTAAGAAACCCGATTGTGTTCTCCAGTACTTCCAATTTCAGTTATTTCGGTCAGACTCTCTATGTAAACATAGATAGAAGCATGCTAGTGACTCTAAGATCTCTAAAAGTTGGAGGTTTTTATGTACATATTTACAAAGAGTTTTGAAAATTTTTGAAATTTTTGATTATTTTTTTATTTTTTTTTGATTATTTTTTTTTTTTTTTGAATACAAGACTAAAAACTCTATATGCAAAACACACCCCCAAACCTAAATCTAACATTGTCCTCAATGTTTCAGAATATGATCAGAATTACAACCACATACCAGGAGAACAGGGCAGAGCAGATTAAAAGGAAAGAGATTACCGGTATGTCGGCGAAAGCAAGATTAGAGCTTCATTAATCACGGCTAGAACCCAAAAAGAACTCAGTTGATGTCATATTGGATTAGCACAATATGTACCAAAGAAGACTCAACCGATTCAAGATAAAAGATGTAACATTACCTACTGGATTATATACAAGAAAAATTCACCATACACCAACAATCTAAAGAGTTGAGGATCAACCCAAAAGACGATATGCGAAACATCAATGACCTTACACATATATAACATGAGAGTGCAAGTAAGACTGCATATGTGAACGAGTTACCCCCAAACCAAAACTTGTCAACAGATGTGTTTTTGAGCACAAAATCTTGCAATTTTAGAGGTACATCATGCACAAGGTCTAGCTCAAATTGGACTTTGTTAGGGACGGAAAGAAAAACATCAACGCATTCCAACTGTGGCTCTTCAAGGGTATTATATTTAGCAGAAAAGTAGTCCAAAAGGACTTGAGAAGCACACAGCTCCAGGCCTAGACTAGGAATTCTCAAAGAAGTTGGTTTCAAAATCTTATTACAAACCAAATCTAAGCTGGGTGCAAGGCCATCAGACTGTGACATGGGAAGGGAGCTAGACACGTCTAAGTTACATTCATTTTTAAGTTCAAAAGTGTCACTGCACAACCTAGTATCTTCCCAGTCGGAAACAAGTAACGAAGTATCATGCTCAAAGTCAGTGAACAAATTAACAAGCCCCAATTCAGAATCATCATCATCAAAAGATTTATTCTCATGCATAGACAGACCAGGAGAAACATTATGTTGTGACCTACGCAGGGAATTAGACATATCGAAATTATTTTCATGCATAGAATTATTGATGTCTACAGAAAGTTCAGCCTTCCCTAAGTCACAAACAAGTTGTGTAGCATGCTCACTTTCGATGAACAATTGTTCAAACCCCAATTCAAAATCAGCATCACATGTATTTATAGATTGAACATTAGAAGAAGCATCATTCATAAGGGTCGCAGCAGAGAAAACTAATGTCTCTGAACCCGAAGGTTTGATCACAGAATTTTCAGAATAAGCATGCTCTTCCAACATATCATCATCATCATCATAGCAAGAATGCAATTTCCTATTCAAAATCATAGTGTCTCTAGTCCACTCATTTACCTCTAGATTAGGTTCATTTTCAACATTAATAGCCTGACTATGAACATAAACACTATTTTCAAAATTTACCTCATTAGGAACAACAAACATCCTATCATGAAATTCCTTCATTTCTTCACTTTGTAAATGAAACAGGTTCATTTTAAGAATCATATTAAGTTGTTCAATGGAAGGAGAGTCTTCACTAGTGGGTATTCTCATTTCACATGGATATTCAATACATGGTTGTGTATGAGGTTCACTATCGAATGGGCATTCAGATGTGTTGCTATATGGATGATCATGCAATGCTTTCAATTCAAATCTAGCATTATTTTGCTCAATGAGTTTGATATTCTCCATCACAGATTGCATACAAGAGTTCATTGGAGTACAAAATTGTTCAACCTCCCCTGGTGGTGGATGATACATGTGCGAATAATAACTAGGGTATGTGTATTCAGGCTCAGGACCCTGAGAAGGTTCATAATAATACCTAAAATTATTAACATCATGGTATGTGGGGGGTTCATAATGTGAAGCATGCCCGTAAGCAAGTTCTCTAATTGATTTTTGCGATGATTTATCATCCCTAACCCCATTCCAAAATCCTGACATGCCAGGCAATCAATTTGAACTCAAAAAGAAACAATCATAGCATAGCACACATCAAGCATGTTATAGCACTCAAACAACCAACGATTTCTCAAAACAGGGAAGCTAAGCTCATATGAATCAAAAGCTAGTTTTCATAATTGTGCATATAGATTCAAAATGTTGCACTGATCAGTCAAGGTGCAATTGCACAACTCAGAAGGTAGCAACTGGTTGGGGTTGTGTATGCAGACTCAGTATGTTTCAGAATTCAAATAGCGCAGAGAACACAACAGATTCAGCAGGTAACATGCTCTCAAATATCACAGAATCATACCTGTGTACACAGATTGAAAATGTTATACTACTTAGACAAGTAGTAATGCACAGAGCACAGAAAAGCTTAAGATTTCAGCAAGCAACGATTTTATTCAAGTGTCACAGAATCAAGCAAAAATTCCAGATGTTGCAGGATTGAGCAATACTCAGCAAGGTAGCTAGTTTATCATGCATTCATGCCAATAAGTTTAAGAACATCCGTCAACATGTTATGGGTGTCGGACAACCAGGCAATTCACAAGGTCATGTTCATGGCATGGTGAAATAACAATTCAGCTAGCAAATAAGTCACTCAATCAGTTCAGATTTATGCAAAGCGTAGCTATATGTTGCAGGTTGTTATGCACAACAACTAGTTCAGCAAGCAAAAATTCTATTCGGATTTCACAGATTATGCAAAGGTACCACAGGTGCACAAATTCAAGATATTACAGGGGTTGGGTGACTAGCTTGGCAGGTGATCATGGCTCAACAGATTCAACAGGTCAGCACGCTACTCAAGTTTCACAGATCATGCACAAAGGTACTAGGGCAGCTAGTTCAACAAACTCAGCTAACCAAAGTACACAGATCATGCACAACTAATAATAAATCCATCTAACCAAAGTAAAACTCAAATATCACCAGCTTATTGTTTTTGAGGATGAAAAAACAGTTCTCATATGCTTGCACACAGATCATTCATGTAGATATAAAGTATAAAAGGGTTTGAGAATGACCAACCGGTTTTAGCCACAATGGCTATGTTGTGCTGCTCCTTTTTATGCTTTTCCTTGGGTTTGTAATGCAGTATCACAGGTACCTACTGACTCAGAGGAGAAGTTCAGTTCTCAGAATGTGCAGGTTCAAACAATATCAATACCATTATAAGCAACTGAGAGTAATTTACTGCATGACAATGAGTTATTCCGCTTGGTTTTTCAGGGCAGTTCGAATACAAGCAGCAAATTGAAAAGTTATAAAGTGCAAAAATTTGATATTTTATAGGGGAAAGTGAATAGCTCTTATGTTTATTTGGACTGACAAGGGGTTGACACAATATACAGCTATGGACAAAGAATAGAATGCTATATGCGGGAATGCTTGATAATTTACTGAGAATCTTTGCAGATTCTACTAGAGAATGCAGACTAAATAACTAGTATTTACAGGCTAATATGCTTACTAAATTATATCTACAGATAAGTTATACTAGAGCAGTCAAAGTAAAATCAAAACTGGCATGTATACAGCCTAAACTGAAAACTAGGGAACTAAAGATGTAGAAATTAAAAACTACACCTAATACTTAGCAGCAGAATACAGATTGTAAGAACAAATCGACTAAACAAACTTCAAAGCACAGCAAAGCTAAAAGCTACAGATTATAGATGCAAATTACTTTAAACTAGTTTTGACAATGACGCAACTAACCTAAATATAAGATGCAGTTTATACATATGGAGCAAAGATGCATGTGAGAAAGGAATGATAAAATTTACAGCTAACACTAAAGAGCTAAGATAAAATATATATGAACAGATGGACTAGCTAAGCTACAGATTACAATGACAAGCGGTTTTAAAGAGAGTAAAATGCAAAATATAAAACAAAGGGATTATACTAAGTTATACCAAAATAACAAAGTTACAGATGCTATTAAGTGACATCATGAGATGCAAATGATACAAAATAGAATGCAATAACAGAAAGAACAATTACAGAATGATTAAGGTTTACAACTACAGCTAAGATGCTACAAAACTAGGCTACAGATTTTAATCTAAATCTACTTATAGTGCAAAGATTTTTTTTTTTTTTTTAATTATTATTTTTAACTAAAACAACAGCTGAAATAGTTATACTAGAATATAATGATGCCAAATTGCTTAACTTAACAAAGAGAACTGAAAGAATGAAGTTATATGAAAAGCTACAGCTAAATGCAAAGACAGTTTCAACGATGCAAGATATATGAATACGTGAATTACTAAACTACTATACAACAACAAAGTTACAGATGATAGTAAACTACAAACTAAGAAAAAGAGCAACAGGACCCTACCAAAGATGTTAAACAAAATACACTAAGTTATACGATCAAAACAAAAACAGACAATTCTAGACACTTATATACATGATTATACTAAAAATCAGCAAAGTAAAGATGGAAACTTCAGCTACGCCGCTACCGAGTCCCCGGCAGCGGCGCCAAAAACTTGGTAGGCTCAGGAATGTTACCTACGATTATAACTGCAAGTGCACAGTGTCGACAAGCAACACAAGGCAATCACAGGTCGATCCACAGAGAATTGGAGAGTGTTAAGCTGATGCTATGCTCTATCTAAACTGATTCTTAATGAGGAGTAACACAAAGGGGTTGTTTTGGGTGTCGATATGACAAGATGTTGGTATTAACAAGTAATTAAGCAGATTGTAAAGTAAATATGCAAAACAGTTTGTAAACAAAGGCTAGAGAGTTACTAGGGTGATTGAATTCACCTCATAATCCTATGCTAAGGTAATACAAATTCAAGTTATGTTCTTGTTACTTCCCAAGTAAGATTCTAAAGAATGAGTTATCAACTAATCTCACTAATTCCCCCTAGTATCAACTGTCTTCTTACAGTACAATTGATCACAGGTTCCTTGGTCAATTTTCTAAGCATCATTCCTATCTTATTAAGAACATATCTTCTTCCATGGAAGTATCAAATGGAGAATTTATTAACCACTATCACTAATTCTCCCCTAGTATTGGCTGTCTTCTTACAGTACAACCAATCACAGGCTAATTTGATCAACTAGCTAACTATTACTCCTATCTCAATTAAGCACAGCAAGAACAACAACATGAATATGAATTAACTCAACATATTAGTAAGGGTTTCATCTACACCCTAGAAAAGTTGTTTAGAACATAATACAAGATGAAATTAAACCTAATTTACTACTGCAAGTTGCACCGGCTACTCCGGGCTTAAGTTTTACATCACACTGCCTTCCCTATTTATACATGAAAATCTCTCAATTCAACTTCAATTCGGAAATTAAATGCAAACCCACTCACCATAACTGCCTGAATTGTTGTCTCCTCTGCAATTCTTCTCTGCAACTTCATTAAATTGGTGTTGGGGAAACCCTAACTTTATCTATCTCAAACCTAGCTTCTAGGGTTTATGAGAAGAAGCTATGAAGGAGATAGTTAAGAGCTATGAGGTGTAGAAGGTGGTTGTGCTGGTAACAGAGAGGTTGGTCGGGGGAAGAAGGTGTTGTTGGTGTTGTTGGAGCTGCAGAAATGGTCGGGGGGGGGACTGGTTTTTGCATAAGGGGAAGAAGGTGAGTACGATGGTAAGGGGACATGTGGCTAGGGTGTGAGACGGGAGCTTCGATTGTTGATGTCTTGGGTGGAAGTGCCATTGGATGCAATGCTAGATCAAATCCAACAGCTCAGGATGGAGGCGGGCTTGGATTCGGGTCTTGGATATCTTAAGCCCATGCACTTGTAAACGGGTTGCAACTGATATGCAAGTGGGCTGCAACTTCTCTTCCATAGTCGCTAGTCTCCAATTTTCTGCTCTTTTGGCTCCTTAATTCCTCCAAGCTTTATTTACTACCTAAAAACACAAAATTAATTAGTACAAGTATTTATTCTTGAAAACAAAGAAAATACAGAATTTGGGATAATATATGATTTTAAAGCGCAAGAGTTAAATGCCAATAAAAAGGTGTAGAAATATGCAATATTTGGCACTCATCAGTTGGGCCCATACTTGCCGGCCCCATTTCCCATCGACCAATCAGGTCGCTCTAAAGCTGCCATACTCACACCAGAAGTGTAGCCACGCCCATGCTTCGTCGGCCCCTCTCCTTCCTACCGACCAATCAGGTCACTTTAAAATGCGCCACGAGCACTAGGGGTGTGGTCGCGCCTTATGTTTGGCCGCCCCCTTTTCTTAACCAATCAAGTCGCTCTAAACTCGCCACCATACATTAAAGGCCAAACGCACCCTGCCGCGCCACTATACTAACTGGCAAGATAAGCGCGCCCTGCCGCAACAACATATTAATCGGCATGCCAACATGCCACTCTGCCGCAGTAACATGCCAATGTGCCACAAATGACGCTACTACGTGCTAATCCACTTTCTATTCGTGGCCAATGCCATAACGGACTCCAATTAGGATTTCGTGATCGAAACAAAGACTTTTGAGCCGAAACCCTAATTTTTGGTCATAGTCCACAACATGCCACGAGCCACTTTAGCCTTGGCCATGACGCAAAGCCCTAACTTTGGCCACGGCGCCAAATCCTAGCCTTGGCCACGTCGCCAAGCCCTAACTTTGGCCACGACGCCAAATCCTAGCCTTGGCCATGCCGCCAAGCCCTAACTTTGGCCACGGCGCCAAATCCTAGCCTTGGCCACGCCACCAAGCCCTAACTTTGGCCACGGCGCCAAATCCTAGCCTTGGCCATGGCGCCAAGCCCTAGCCTTGGCCACGACGCCAAATCCTAGCCTTGGCCACGCCGCCAAATCCTAGCCTTGGCCACGCCGCCAAGCCCTAACTTTGGCCACGCCGCCAAATCCTAGCCTTGGCCACGCCACCAAGCCCTAACTTTGGCCACGGCGCCAAATCCTAGCCTTCGCCACGCTGCCAAGCCCTAGCTTTGGCCACGGCGCCAAATCCTAGCCTTGGCCATGCCGCCAAGCCCTAACTTTGGCCACGGTGCCAAATCCTAGCCTTGGCCACGCCGCCAAGCCACAGACGTGGCCATGCCACAACGCCACAGACGCGGTTATGCCACCATACCATAGACGCATGCCACTACGCCGCGACTATGCCGTTATGCCATTAACAGGTGCCAACAGAATGTGGCCATAATCAACGGCCACCCTCTCTCCTGAATTACAATCTCAGCCATCCAAGTTCGCCACTGAACTGGCAGACTTGTGGCAAGCTTCAGGCGACCAACTGCCTAAATCTAGTGGCCATGGATACGCCAGGCGCAACTTACACCACCGTGCCACTTGCATACACGAGCCATGCCACATTGCCACTGGCGTACACCAAAATGCCACTGCGCCATTATCAGGCGCCAACACAAGGTAGCCATAATCAATGGCTACCCTTCCTCATGAGATGCGATCTCAGCCATCAAAGTTCGCCACCGAACTAACAGACTTATGGCAAGTTTTAGGCGACCGGCCTAGACGAGCCTAATGGCATCACATGCTATTTTCCTACGGCAAGCCTCTTGATTTTAACTTGCCACACGTAGCAAAATGCTACATGTTTTCCACGAAAACACTCGAGACATCAAATATGTCACAAATTGGGGGATACTCATCAGGGTATTGGTCTGGCGGTTTACAGCGTGCGGCGTGCAATACGCCCGTTATAGGAAAGTGTCATGAAGTAGGAAAATTAATGGCGGCAAGAAGTAACGGGTATAACGGATCCACTTCCTTCATCATGGAAGCATGGGTTTCTGGCGGTTATACGTTACTCCATTCTTCCACCACTCAATCGTTTCCACTTCCTACAAGACCAGGGTACGTTTCTGTTGATGGTAGATTTTCATTTAAGGTTAAAATTGTAAAAACCAGAAAAACTATGCGCTGACATCTTGTAAAAGATAAAGCCATTAATAAGTGTTGGATACTCCCTCACTTAATTCACCAAGAATGGAGCATGTGGCAACAATCCCCGTGAATAATATACGAAATTCATCCAGGTTGGAGCATGTAGCAACAATCCCATATACCCTGTGAATTTCTAGCATTATTAATTAATGCGCAATCAGCCTTGTATTTTCTGTACTCATTATCAGTGCGGCATGACGACTGAGTGTTACTCTTACAGAGCAACACGAACCTCCAAGCATTATAATGAAACCATGTACGAAATACCCGTACAGGCTGACTCTCGGTGTGTTATACTAGCCCGATTGAGCCCCTCTCGGTGTGTTATACTAGCCCGATTGAGCATCCGGACTGACCGTATCAGTCCGGATATGATCTGATCATCCAACTCCACAAGCATGATTGGATGACCCAGATCAATTCCATTACCCCCAAGCAGGTATGGAATATCCACTGCCAAACTAACGCGGACCCCGCATGGTCGGCCACCCTCCAGAATTGGCCTAGCTTGCCAAAACGTCCAAACCATAGCAGTATGGGCGGAAAACCCTAAAATTAGGGTTTGCGGCATATTACATGTGTCGCAAAACAGTCTTAACCATCCATCTTCGTAGGTATAGATGGAGGGTGTAGATGTAGATTCAAAGGGCCCGGAGCATGTCAACACAATCACCGTGGGCCCGCCTACATACCTGACCAATCGGTCAGGACCAACCATGGTTGGTTATCCCAATTCGTACGCCGAATGAAGCATTGACGCACGGCCTTGAAGCCCAAAATTAGGGTTTTGAGCATCACGAGCGTCCATCTTCTCCGCACGAATGGAGGGTCCAAGATTAGATTAGCAGGTCCCGGTCATACCAAAGATGACCACCGTGGACCCATCTATCCCCTCACCCGATCGGCCAAGGCATATCACGCCTGGTCATTCCAAGACGCGCGCCCAAACTAGCGTGGTCGCACCTCCCAAACCGCAAACTGATCTCGACCGCTCAACTTCGCCAGACGATTTGGATGGCTCAGATCACGTTTTCATGGGATATTCAGGTATAGGCGTGAACACCAGCCTACCACCTTACACCAGACCAATCGGCCAAGACCGACCAAGATTGGTCATCTTGGAACGTGCGCCCGAAGTGGGCATGACGCGCGGCTCTTGCGGCACTGGTTTTCTGTCACAAATTGATCACGACCACTCAACTTCACCGGGCGAATTGAGTGGCCCAGATCATACTTTCGTGAGGTAATGGGTATAGGCGCCTACACCGTCATGTTGTCTACACACATGCACGGTCGGCCTTGTCAAAATTATATCCCATGCTTGGTTTCGACCAAGCTGAAGAGTGATGCTTGCGCACCTCTTTAAAAACCCTAATTCATTAACGGTCGCAGATGAGTGTCTCAAAGAACATCTCGTCCGTTCAACTTCACCAGCTTGGTTATACAACCCTGGTTAGGAGTTAATTGGTCAAGTGAGGCGTCATGGTAATCACCACCCATCACTCTACCACACCAGGATGCGCACTCGCATAAAATACACATGATACTTCACAAGTATCAACTTCCTGAATAACACAGTTATTCAATTCAGCATTACATGCTACCTTTCGTGGATCCACGATCCACACATTCTAGACATCAATCATGTCACAAACTGGGGGATACATACTGGGGTATTGGTGCAAGCGGTTTACAGCGTGCAGCGTGCAACGCGCCATCACAAGAACGTGTTAGGAAGTTATGGACGGTTAGCGGTGACAGGAGAAGTGGGCAAGACTGATCGTGTAACACTGACACACAACCCCACTACTCCATCACTCCACTTCCTCCACTTCCCACGAGAGACGTGAATAAGGCTCAATGACTTGTATAAATAGGTTCTCCTCCCTATTTCCACCAACAGAGCAAGTCCAGACAAAAAATAGAAACCAAGTGTTAATACAAAACACCGGAATCGATAGCTTGCATCCTGTAGCCGGTTCTGCCTTTCTCGTTACAAGTCATAAGCAAGCCAACACCTTCACAATCTCAACACCTTCTTCGCTTCCCTCCCTAAGATCAACCCCATCTCCTTCACTTTGTGACCGAAACAAGTCTGGAACGGCCATTTCTTGGTTTAGGCCGGACTTTGCTGATTGATTTCCGAATCTACAAGCACTCACCGCGCAGTGCATTTGTTTAGGGTTTAGATTCATTCCTCATCCACACACCCCAAATTACCAAATTCGGCAGGAATAGTTTTCACCCATAAACAGTTTCAATATGACTTATATAAATAGGCTTCACCTATTTCCACCAAACGACAGGTTTTGGTTGGTAACATCACAGTATCCAGAAATCACCAAAGAACTGATACCTTTCATTCCAGTTCCACTTTCTGATACAAGTCATAAAACAGCCACACCTTCAGAATCAACTATTCTGGTCTCAACACTTTCTTCGCTTCCCTCCCTAAGACCAACCCTTCTCCTTCACTTTGTGACCGAAGCAAGCCCGGAATGACAATTTCTTGGTTTAGGCCAGGATTGTACAGATTGATCTCTCGAATCAAAAGTACTCCCGTGCAGTGCATTGTTTAGGGTTTAGATTTGTTTCTCATCCACACACCTGAATTTTCCAAAACCGGCAGAAACAGTTTTCACCCACAAACACTATCATCTGTAATATTTTGATGGTAGCTTCTGCGAGACCATTTTGAGTGTGTATATGGGGTACAAAGGGTATAAAGAGAATAAGTAAAGTTGCATGAAATATGGCGTACCCCCAGGCAGTAATAGGCAGGTTGGAACGCAAAACCAATGCCCTAGCTATCATCTGTACTATTTTGATGGTAGCTTTTGCTAGACCATTTTGAGTGTGTATATAGGGTACAGGATGCCATACGTCAATTCTGTTAGACATACATAAATTATCAAATCCTTTATATGTAAATTCTCTCGCATTATCAAGTCTGATAGATTTGATTGGATAATCAGGGTGGTGAGTGGTAGGCCTGGAAAAGGGTTTAGATTTAGCCTACAGTGATAACCGCAAGTGCACGGCGTCTATCGGAGACGCGGCAAGTACGGGTCGAACCACAGAGACTTGTGGTGCTATGTGTGATCTAAGGCTTCCTAAACTGAATTTCAGGTGAGTGACAAAGTAACAACAGGGGTTTGTTGCCGATACGGCTGAGTTATAGTGAAGTGACTCTAAACTAAGGTATAAAACAGTGATAGTGGGTATACCATGGTCTACAAATCCACCACTAACTCCTATTGTGAGTTCAACTGAGTTAAAGTTCTTGTTCTTATGGCAGACAGGGGTAGTTTGTCAATTCTACCACCTTTCTAAAGAGTTTCTCCTAGTGATTCTTCAATTAACAGCTGAGTTACTAACCTAGAGTACTAGTTGTCTAATGAAGCACAACTAGTCAAGAGAATCAGCATTAATAATAGAAACAAGAGCTGAAACACACTCAACTCAGTTATAACCTAACTACAATGCATACTTGGCATGCATTGTGAGAGAAAAGGATTGAGGTGTTAAAAATTGAAGTTATCTGATAAAATTAAGCACTCAAGAACATTCAACAGAGTTTAAACACAATCAGGAAATTAGGGTTTCAATGAAACCCTAGCAAATTAAACTAGAACATGGTTAAGAACAATTAAAGCAAAATAAACTAAAATGGTGCACTGGCTAGCCCATGCATGAACCCTAACACACACAGTTCACTGCTATTTATAAATGCAAAATTTCCCAAAACCCTAATTTATTATAAAACAGAAATTAAATAAAAATTACTCTCACCCATACTCTGAATCGCCTTCTCCTCTTGTCAATTCGCCTCAGAGCTCCATGTATGGTTGTTGAGAGAGAACCCTAGTTCTAGTTTTCTCTAAATTAGCTTCTAGGGTTGGAGAAGCTAAGAGAGAGAAAACCTAGACCTAGAGAGGGATGTGGCTGTTGCAGGTAAGGTTGGTGGTGATGGGAAACATGGTAGGGAGATGATGGAAGGTGTGGTGGTGTTGTCTCTGTCAGGGAGAGGGAGGAGGTGAAGAAGAGCAGAGCTCTGCTCTGTCGGGTGAGAGGGAGAGAGGAAGAAAGAGAAGAAGGAGAAGAGAAATGAGGTGGTCGACTAGGGTATAGGGTATGGGGAGTTTCGCTGTTGAGCGGGTACAGCAGGGTTTGATGCAGAGGCCTCAACGAGCGTTGGATGAAGCGGGTACGATCTGAACGGCTGAGGAAGACTTGGAGTGATCTGGTGTTGCACGGGAGCAGCGAACTTCGATGCGAGTGGAGGAAGCGACCGTTAGATGCAACTGGGGAAGATCTGAACGGCTCAGGATGGACGAGCTCGGATCCGGGTCACGGGTCACGGGTCTAGCTCAAGCCCATGTCTTGTAGATGAGTTGCTACTTGTTGGGTTGCAAGCATTGATTGCGCGCGGCTTTGGCTTTCTGCTCCATAGACGCTCGACTCCAATTCTTCGCTCCTTGGCTCCTCGTTTCTCCGAGCTTTATTTATTACCTAAAAACACAAAATTAATTAATACAAATATTTATTCTTGAAAACAAAGAAAACACAGAACTGGGATAATATCTCGATTTCTAAGCGCAAAAGATGAGTAAAATGCCAATAAAAAGGTGTATAAATATGCACTATTTGGCACTCATCAAATACCCCCAAACCTGAATTTTACTTGTCCTCAAGTGAAACAGAAATTAAGAAATCCTAACTATACCCCCTGTCGCAGTCTCTCGAATGCATTTAGCGTATGCACTAAGCCTTTAAACCCCTAGGTGTCCCTAGTGGACGAGTTGTAGTCTCGTGAGGGTTTACAAGAGGTGTACCCACAAAACCTTCTCCAACTTCGAGTGTAAAAGAGTCTCAAGCATCCAAGAAGCTATGAGGACATAGAGTTTCGCATGCTAGTAATAGAAGTTAGAACTACCAAAGAACGCATTCTCATCCTTAAGTGCTTTGAGCGAGAAGTAACCATACCATATGAAAGAATTCGGATTCGATTGTGATCATAAGCCTCGACTTCGCCTCACTATTAGGGTTTTATGATAATTGCACTCAAAAAGATCGCTTTTTAGTCTCTCATGTGTGCAGGCAGGAATAAAGAGAGAAATCCTGCACACGTTGTAGGTAAGAAGGATAACCTTCCGAAATAAAATCTGGAGACTCCACAAAAGTGTGGACAAAAAGAATCTTTTTCTGATGATCTCTAAGGAAGGAAATCAACCATTAGCAAGGGTGGGAGTACTCACTTACCTTCTCACCCGATCGGCAATTAATATCACTCTCTCATAAGAAACCATAGAAACGTCTTCAATCTTCGGTCTTCGGTCTTCAACTGTTGATGACGAACTTCTGAACTTTACAAGAACTTGAATTTTTTTTTTTATTATTATTATTTATTTTTTTTTGTTTTGAATTACAATAAAACGATAAACTCAATTTTTCACAAACTTCATTAATTCTCATCCTATTTTCTTTTCTTTGTTTTGTTGCATATAAACCTTGGACTATATCAACTTTTCTTTCAATATTCTCGATCTTTGCTCCGTTTGTTGACGATGATGTGTTTCTATGGGTCTTCTTGATTGAGAGAGAGAGTGATGCTAACCGCAAATCGATATTTAGAAGGAGTTTTCTTCTTTAAACGTCATCCTCATGATTGACAAAAACTAGCACTCAAGAGATCAAAAGTAGTCTTTGAAAATGGTGCGAAGTTGGGTAGCTCACCATTCCTACCCGGAATTGACGTAAGGTGACACACACTCTAACAGCTTTTCTAGAAAGTTGCAAAAATTGAAGGTTGGTGCCTAACTTGATGTAAAATGGGTAGTCTCCACTATGGTTGATCACAATTCTACTACCGAATATCTAAACAGCACCTAATTCGCTCTCCGGTATGGTTAAATCCAATTTTAACGCTCTAATCTACTAAGAAACCCGATTGTGTTCTCCGGTACTTCCAATTTCTGTTATTTCGGTCAGATTCTTTATGTAAACATAGCTAGAAGCATGCTAGTGACTCTAAAATCTCTAAAAGTTGGAGGTTTTTATTTGCAAAAAGTTTTGATTTTTTTTTTTTTTTTTTTTTTTTTTTTTTTTTGAAAATAAAAGATTAAAAAGACTAAAAACTCTATATGCAAATGCACCCCAAACCTAAATCAAACATTGTCCTCAATGTGTCAACAGATAGAAAAGGAAAAATTTAAACAGTCACATACCATGGGAACTATGCGATAAGAGAAAAGGGAAGAGATTACTGGGATGTCGGCGGGAGCACGGTTAGAGCTTCACTAGTCAAGGCTAGAATCCAACATTCTCGGTGGAGATCATATCGGATTAGCACAATATATGTACAAGAAGACTCAACCGATTCAAGAAAAGAAAAATTAACAAGTCCTACTGGATTATATACAATGAAAATTCACCATAAACCAACAGTCTAAAGAGTTGAGGGTCAACCCAATAGAAAATATGTACAAACATCAACAGTCTTACACAAATATAACATGAGAGTGCAAGAAAGAGCGCATATGGGAATGAGTCTCCCCAAACCTAAACTTGTGAAAGTGTGACTAAAAACTCTATATGCAAATGCATTCCCCCAAACCTAAATCAAACATTGTCCTCAATGTGTCCAAATAGTTCCGATAAGAGAAAAGGAAGAGATTCTACAGGATGATTTTTCGGCGGCAAAGAGCACGGTTAGAGCTTCACTAAGCTCCTTCGCCCATGCTAGAATCCAACATTCTCGTGTGGAGATCATCTCAATCGGATTAGCATTCAATATATGTACACCTCTTCGTCTTTTTCTTCCTTTTCTTTACTATTGATGTTATTTGTTGTTTGAAGAAGACTCAATCCCGCTAATTCCTTTGAATTTCCTTTCTGCTGAAAAGAAAAATTTTAGAAAATTCACCAATAAAAAGAGATTTTTCTAAAAACCAACAAGATTAGGTCTAAAGAGTTGAGGGTCAACTTGATAGATTCTTTCACTATGAAAATATGTACAAACATCTAATTATTTGGGGAAGAAGATGATAAAGTCTTACACAAATATAACATGAGAGACATTGCAAGAAAGAGCTCCTTTAATGCATATGGGAATGATTTCGCAGACTTGTGAACAAGAAGGGAAATAATTGAATCTCTCATTTAAGTGTGTTTAAACTTGTCAGAGAGCACAAAATCTTGCAATTTTAAAGGTACATCATGCAAAAGGTCTAACTCAAAATAAGTTTTACTAAGAACAAATGAGATATACACATTCCAACTGTGGTTCCTTAAAAGTGTCATACTTTGATGCAAAATAGTCCAAGAGGACTTGGGAGGCACAAAGTTCTAGGCCTAAATTGGGAACTCTCAGAAAAGTTGGTTTAAGATTTTTGTGACAAACTACACCTAGGTTTAGTGGAGGGGTTTCAATTTGTGACTTATGAGAGAGATTAGGTGCATCTAAGTTGTTTTCATGTATAAAATCATTTGCACCATCACACACTTTCCTAAAGTCAGAAGAGGGTAAATCATGTTCACCTGCATAGAACAATTCATCAATCTCCATGTCATAATCATCATCAGTCTCACGCACAAAATAACCAGGAGAGATATCATGCTGTAACCTAGGCATGGAATCAGGCACATGCATTGAATCATCTGTGTCAACAGACAATTCAGCTATTCCTAGGTCATAAACAGGTTGTAAAGCATGCTCATTTTCAGAGGACAATTCCACAGGTTTCACATCAACATCACATGTATGAATATCAGAAGAAGCATCATTCATAGGGTTCACAGAAGAGACACTTAATGTCTCTGAACCTAAAGATTCTACTACATTTTCAAAATACACATGCTTTTCATCATCATCATCATCATCATCATAGCAAGAATTCATCTCTCCATTCAAAATTTTAGTATTTTTAGTGTACTCATCTACCTCTAGATTAGGTTCATATTCAATGTTAGTTGTATGAGTAAGACTAGAAACACTATTTTCAATCCTATCATTTTGTAACTCAATCAGGTTCCTTTGAAGAATCATAGTGAGTTGTTCTATTGAAGGAGATTCTTCACTAGTGGGTATGCATTCCTCATATGGATATTCATTGTATGGTTGTGCATGAGGTTCACTAGAGAAGGGAAATTCATACATGTTGCTATATGGATGGTCATGCATTGCATTCATTTCAAGCCTAGCATTTTGCTCCATGAGTGTTTTCATTATTGATTGCAAACTAGGAGTTGGGGAGTATAAAATTGTTCATCTCCCATTTTGTGGTGAATGATGCATGTGTGTAGGTTGATTATGGTCCCAATAGTCACTTCTAGACAATTCGTACATTTGATTATCATGGATTTCCCTAGACTGCCTAAATTCATGCAAAATATAGCAGTTCTCAGCAGGGTGGTCCAAGCTACCACATAAGGTACAAGCATATATTTCAGATTGCCTAGGGAAATTAGATTTGACAGATGTCTCATGTAATTGCCTTTCTAAAGCGGATACCTGAGCTTCTAATTGATCTAAAAATGATGACTGGGTATGAGAAAATTGTTCATTTTCAACCTGTGGTGGATGATGCATGTGCTCATAATGATTAGGGTATGTGAGGTCAGGGCCCTGAGAAGGCTCATAAAATTCCCTAAAATCACTATGGTATGTGGGGAGTTCATACTGTGAAGCGTGCCCGTAAGCAAGCTCTCTAATTGATTTGTTTGTATCCCCAGTTGCAGACCAAAATCCTGACATGATTTAGCAACTCAAATTGAACTCAAAATCTAGTTTGGTTTATGTGGGCTTTGGTTTATAGGGATTTGGTTTGTTGGGCTTTGGTTTATTGGGTTTCATTTGGTTTATGGGGATTTAGTTTGGTTTTTGTGGGCTTCTTTGGTTTATTGGGATTAGTTGGGTTATGTGCAACCCAGCTATGTGAGCAAAACCCAGATAGATACAACCCACAAAAGAAAATGACACTTTATTCTAAGTGTAAGCCCAAAAGGTTGCTTTTTGAATTTGCTAAGCCCAGCTGAATAAGTGTATTTCAGCCCAGATGATGTGGGCTCAGTGTGTGCACAAAGCCCAGGGGTTTGATTGTGAGTAGCCCAGCAGCAGAGCATCTTAGGTGGGCTTAGTCTATTGCACAGCCCAGTTTGGGTGTGTCTAGTGGATGGGCTTCAGTTGAAAGTGCACAGCCCAGCAGCTTGGTTTAAGTGGGCTGGTTTATTTTACAGCCCATGTTTGGGTTCTGCTTATTGCACAGGGGTTTGCAGAATTTAGCAGGTATGGTTCAAGGTGCATCACAAGGTCTAGGTGGCGCACCACTGGCTATCAGCCAAGGAAAGGCAGCAACAGGGGCTGAGTTATGCTCAGGGTATGCAATTACAGACTTGGAATCCTTAGTTGTAGCTCAAACTCGCAGCTTCAGGGGGCTGGAATTGAGCACAACAGGGTCTCACACAAGGCACAGGGCAGAGCTAAGGGTATGCAAGGGGTTATGCTCAGCTAACTTGGCTTTCCAAGTTGTGACCCAACACTTGCAGCTTCAGGGGGCTAGCAAGGTGGCTCACAAGTTCTGTGAGGTTTAGGAACTGCGGCTACAGGGGCCTGCTGCTAAGCACAAATGATGAGTAACAATGGGAATGGCAGCTAAGTTATCATGTGAACACGGCTTAGCATGCGACAGTTCTCCGCTCATGCACGGCCTCAGTTCATGCACAGGTTATAGCTTTCTTAGCTAGCAAAAGTTCAGGGTTTTTGCAGGGTTCAAGCATGCATTCAGGTCACAGGGCAGATGGAGTTTAAGGGTTACAGAGCATACAAGGCGAATCACAGCATCATGAGAATCAAGAGCTAGCCATTATGCATACAGATTCACAAATGCACAGGTTAACAGCTCATGCAGATTTCAGAAATTCATACAAGAGCTAAGCACGAGATTCACAACGCACAGTTTAGTGCTAGTTTGGCTAACCTCCTATTCGCAGCTCAGGCGCAACTGTGACAGGGTAGTTGTAGCCACCTGGATATGTTGTTCTGCACCTTGTCTTCCTTGGGTTTGCTCAACACAAGAAAGACAAAGAACACTGTTTACTCAACAAACAATCTTAGTTCCCAATATTGCACGACTTAACACGGGATAAGGTGCATAGATGCACTGACTACAATGGATCGAGGTCTAAGTTAGACAAGACTTGCTAAGGTGCTCGTGCTCGTGTGTCACAGGAGGATGGAAAAGATTGTGAGTATTAGTGGATTAACGAGAATAAGGCATGCATAAGCTCGGGGTCTCTCGATCGCAAGGACCAATGGGTGTCAAATGAGTATGACAAGATATGAATATGACAAGATATGAAGTGCAAATTGAACCGAAACAATGGGGGTAAGCCAAGTCAGATTGCAAGGACCAATGGACTAAACAAGCTTCAGAGCACGGTGAGTGAAGCTTGAGCACATCAGAGAGATACCAAAATACAGGATTATTGTGCGGTGTACACAAGCTCGCTAGGTTAACGAGCTAAAGTGCAATGAACAACATGCACTGAGATGAGGCAGTGATGCAGGGATGTACAGACATAGGTGCAAGAATGCAAGAACAGAGTGTAACAGAAGATGCAATGAACAATAAAACTAACATCTATACTACACTAATAAAGGATTAAAAGTAGTAACTCGAGACAAATATGTACAGGGGAGAAAATCCAGTGAAGAAAGAACAAAAATCACACAGGGCACACGCCAAGTCCCCGGCAACGGCGCCAAAAACTTGGTAGGCCTGGAAAAGGGTTTAGATTTAGCCTACAGTGATAAACGCAAGTGCACGGCGTCTATCGGAGACGCGACAAGTACGGGTCGAACCATAGAGACTTGTGGTGCTATGTGTGATCTAAGGCTTCCTAAACTGAATTTCAGGTGAGTGACAAAGTAACAACAGGGGTTTTGTTGCCGATACGGCTGAGTTATAGTGAAGTGACTCTAAACTAAGGTATAAAACAGTGATAGTGGGTATACCAGGGTCTGCAAATCCACCACTAACTCCTATTGTGAGTTCAACTGAGTTAAAGTTCTTGTTCTTATGGCAGACAGGGGTAGTTTGTCAATTCTACCACCTTTCTAAAGAGTTTCTCCTAGTGATTCTTCAATTAACAGCTGAGTTACTAACCAAGAGTACTAGTTGTCTAATGAAGCACAACTAGTCAAGAGAATCAGCATTAATAATAGAAGCAAGAGCTGAAACACACTCAACTCAGTTATAACCTAACTACAATGCATACTTGGCATGCATTGTGAGAGAAAAGGATTGAGGTGTTAAAAATTGAAGTTATCCGATAAAATTAAGCACTCAAGAACATTCAACGAGTTTAAACACAGAAAAGGGTTTCAATGAAACCCTAGAAATTAGAACATGGTTTCAATTGCAAAATAAACCTAGCAAATTGCAAAATTTCCCAAAACCCTAATTTATTATAAAACAAATTAAATAAAAGTTTCACCCATACTCAGATCGCCTTCTCCTCTTGTCAATTGAGCTCCATGTATGGTTGTTGAGAGAGAACCATAGTTCTAGGTTTGGAGAAGCGAGAGGCCTCTAGAGAGGGATGAGCGTTGGATGTGGTGATGGGAAACATGGTAGGGAGATGATGGAAGGTGTGGTGGTGTTGTCTCTGTCGGGGAGAGGGAGGAGGTGAAGAAAGACTTGAGAGGAGAGAGGAAGAAAGAGAAGAAGGAGAAGAGAAATGAGGTGGTCGACTAGGGTATAGGGTATGGGGAGTTTTGCACAGGTTTGAGCGAGGCCTCAACGAGCGTTGGATGAAGCGGGTACGTGGAGGAAGACTTGGAGTGATCCGTTAGATGCGAACTTCGATGCGAGTGGGGAAGATTAGATGCAACTGGGAAGATCGGGATGGACGGGCTCGGATCGGTCGCGGTCACGGGTCTATCTCAAGCCCATGTCTTGTAGATGAGTTGCTACTTGTTGGGTTGCAAAATTGCGCGCGCGGCTTTGGCTTTCTGCTCCATAGACGCTCCACTCCAATTCTTCGCTCCTTGGCTCCTCGGTTTCTCCGAGCTTTATTTATTACCTAAAAACACAAAATTAATTAATACAAATATTTATTCTTGAAAACACAGAATCTGGGATAATATCTGATTTCTAAGCGCAAAAGATGAGTAAAATGCCAATAAAAAGGTGTATAAATATGCACTATTTGGCACTCATCAGTGAGCCCTTAATCGTATAATTTGTGCCAAGAGCTTTGCAAAATCAGCATTTCTTGTGGACAACAATGCAGCGTGTGACCAACGGGTCAAAACATCAACCACAACCATAAAATACCTGAATGGTCTGCATTCTGGATGTATAGGTCCACAAATATCACCTTGAATTCTTTTTAAAAACGGAATATTTAGTTTGGTATCTTTAGCATAGGATGGTCTCGATTCTTTCTTTGTTAAAGAACAATCATTGCAAAATGAATGACGTGCCTTCGATAAAGAAAATGTAGAAGAATTGGATAGAGGGTGTGTTTCAATTACTTTGGAAGACTAAGGTTGCACTTCTCTTGATTTAGAAGGCATAGATATATGTGTATCAATTACTTCAGAAAACACATTGTTACTCTTTGTTGTAACAATTTGTTGTCCCATTTTCTTTTTCATTCCAAAAAGGGGATGTCCATTTGAGTTCTTTAGAACACGGATCATCATATCATGACCTGGGTGCCCTGGTCGATCGTGTCAAAACTTATATAAGTAACTGGCCAACAATTCATCGTTGGTAATAACATGGGATTCAATAGTCCTAATAGTAGTGGTGTACAATCCACTAGAGTGACTCATTAGTTTCTCTGAGATCACGTGTATGTACTCAATTCCATTTACACAATGAGTTTCCAAGTGATTACCATTTGCACGGATATCCTTGAAACTCAACAAAGTGTGGTTAGCTCTTGGTGCATATAGAGCTTCCTTGACTTTAATTATTGTGTTGTTTGGCAACAAGAATTGAGCAGTACCTCGCCCAACAATTACTTGTAATGATCCAATCATCACAGTCATGGAGGTATTATAAGGAGTAAAATCAACTAATAATTTTTTTTATTTCTTAGGATAGTGCATTTCTCCCCGAGACATTCCTACAAGTACATTGGGAAGGAATATTATAAAAGCGAACAGTTTATCTCACTTCCTTTAGAGAATTTTTATCCCACTAAAATGACGTCCTTTCCGTTCTAATGTACATGCTAACTAAACAACAGATTATCATAAATAAAGTAAAATTCTATATAACACAATAGAATATAATTACTTATAGATAATCCATAATTCTAACAGAAAGAAACTAAAGACATGTTTAACAAAAGTAACATCTATTGGAACTACCAAATAAATAGTAATTTAAGATGGCATAAAGTACTTCAAAGCATCTGACATAACTTTTAAAAAAAAATGGGTTTCAGTTAACCATAAACAAGAAACTAAATGTTTAGGCCCATGAAAAGTCAGGTGCATCCATTGACAGGGCAATGTCCTTGTTGCCTAGAAGTCTAAATTGTGAGGTTGACATCAGGATTAAGATCATTTTCTTCCATATAGTGATCTTCTTATTCGAGAGCTTCCCGTTAATTTTTGTAGCTCGCACCTACATTGGCACTAGCCTTACATTGCTTGTACCAATGTCCGGTAAATCCACACTTATAACAAGGTGCATTTTCATCTGCGGCCTTTTTATTAGCAGATTCTTAGGTGTTTTCTCTAACTTAGGGACACTACCACTACTGCCAGAAGTTTCTTATTTGTGCCAAACAATAGAATGACCTTTACGCCCCTGTTTGAAGGTGAAAATGGTTTCTGCTGATTTCGGTAATTTCGGGTGTGTGGGTGAGAAACGAATTTAAACCCTAAACAATGTACTGCAAGGGAGTACTTTAGATTCGAGAGATCAATCTGTACAAATCCTGCCTAAACCAAGAAATGGCCGTTCCAGACTTGCTTCGGTCACAAAAAGGAGGAGAATGGGTTTGTTTTGGGGAGGGAAGCGAAGAAAGTGTTGAGACCAGGTTGATTCTGGAAGAGTAGTGGTTTCACGACTTGTATCAGAAAAATGGGAAGCTAACAGATGGAAAGCTAGAAAATGTTTCTGAGTGTTGTATTGCTCCTGACTGAACTTCTTGTTCGGTGGAAATAGGTAAGACCTATTTATACAAGTCGAAGTGAAACGTACTCTGGTCTCATTAAGGAATGGAAAAATGGGTGAGTAAATGGGTGGAGGTGGTAACTGTTAACGCATGGAATTGATGTTCCATAAAAAAGAGCGTTTCACCACTACTCCTTGTATTTACTAACCGCCTCATCCTTATTACACTTCCTTATGACGGGCGTAGTGTACGCCGCACGCTGTAAACCGCCAAACCAATACCCAAAGTGGATCCCCTAATTTGTGATATGTATTGATGTCTCAAATATTTTCGTGGAAAACATGTAGCATGGTTGTTGCCTGGCAAGTCGAGCTTGGGAGACTTGCTAGCTTGGTGACCTTCGACGGTCAAGATTTTGCATCTTAAGAGGAAAGGTAGTCGTTGATCGTTGCACGCTTCCGTTTTTGATAGCCGTGTAGGGAAGGCCAGCATGGTGGTGTGGCAGAGATGGCATGCCATTGGCATGGCATGCCTTGGCGCGGTTTGGCGCGGCCGAACTAGGGTTTTGGGTCAAAGGTTACCATGCGATGTCTGGTAACCTTGGATGGCTAGGATTTGATCCTGGGATTGAAGGGCGACCGTTAATTGTCGCACGCCTTCGTTTTAGTAGCCGCATAGGGAAGGCCAGCATGGTGGCGCGGCTAGGTTGGCATGCCATGGCGCGGTTTGGCGTGGCCAAACTAGGGTTTCGGGCCAAAGGTTACCATGCGTTGTCTGGTAACCTTGGTCGGATAGGATTTGATCCTGGGATTGAAGGGCGACCGTTGATTATCGCACGCCTTCGTTTTAGTAGCCACATAGGGAAGGCCAGCATGGTGGCGCGGTTTAGTGTGGCCAAACTAGGGTTTCGGGCCAAAGGTTACCTTGCGTTGTATGGTAACCTTAGACGGCCTGGATTTTCTCCTGAGATTGAAGGGCGACCGTTGATTGTCGCACGCCTTCGTTTTAGTAGCCGCATAGGGAAGGCCAGCATGGTGGCGCGGCTATGTTGGCATGCCATTGGCATGGCATGCTTTGGCGCGGTTTGGCGTGGCCAAACTAGGGTTTCGGGCCAAAGGTTATCATGCGTTGTCTGTAACCTTGGACGGCTAGGATTTGATCCTGGGATTGAAGGGCGACCGTTGATTGTCGCACGCCTTCGTTTTAGTAGCCGCATAGGGAAGGCCAGCATGGTGGCGCGGCTAGGTTGGCATGCCATTGGCATGGCATACCTTGGCGCGGTTTGGCGTGGCCAAACTAGGGTTTCGGGCCAAAGGTTACCTTGCGTTGTCTGGTAACCTTGGACGTCTATGATTTGCTCCTGAGATTGAAGGGCGACCGTTAATTGTCGCACGCCTTCGTTTTAGTAGCCGTGAAGGGAAGGCCGACATGGTATGGCTTAGGCGCGGTGGTAGGCTTGGTTTTGGGATTTATTTTATGCCTACTTGTAATACTGCAAGTGCACAGCGCCTGTTGGAGGCGTGGCAAGTACAGGTCGATCCACAGGGAAATGGGTGTGTTATAGAGTTGATTGAAGGCTTACTCCAACTTGTTTCTAGTGAAGTGACAGAAATATATGGGTTTGTTTAGTGTCTTTACGACAAGATGGAGGTTGTAACAATGAATTCAAGATGAAATACAATTAATGAGTATAAAGGGTACTAGGATTATCAAATCCACCACTAATTCATGTTATGGGATTCAACTAGTTTGAGTGTTTTGTTCTGTGATGAGACAAGGATAATGTGTCAAGTTAATCACTCATCTAAGGAGTTTCACCAAGTGATACTTCAATTATCGGCTAAAGTACTAACCCCGAGCACTAGGTGTCTAATTAAGCACAACCGAGTCAAGGGAATTAGCAACTATCTCTAAGGCTTGAGTCGAAGCAATGACAACACAATTTTAGCCTAACTACAATGGATACAAGGCATTCATTGTGAGAGTAAAGTGTTGTAATACTAGAATTGAAGATATCTTATAATTTAAGCATGCAAAAACAACTCAAACACGGTTGAACCACGTAAGCGAGAATCGGGGTTTCATTTTAATCCTAGCAAATTAACCTAGAACATCAAATGAACAATTAAACACAAATTAAACTGAATTGGTGCTCTGGCTAGTCCAGGCATGAGTTCTAACACACACCCAAAATCCCTATTTATACATGCAATTCCCAAACCCTAATTTACTTCAAAAATAGAAATTAAACAATACCCTTTCGCCCATACCCTCCGAATGCATTTGTCAAGCTCTGTTTAATCGGCTCGAGAACTCCTTACTTTGATTTTTCCCAAATATTGATGAAACCCTAACCTAATTCTTTCTATCTCTCACTTAGCTTCTAGGGAAGAAGCTATGAGTGAAATAGAAAGCAAGTAGGAGGTAATGGCGAGAGCGGCTGCTTATTTGTTGGAGGCCGTTGTTGTCATTCTTGGTGAAGAAGATGGCTCGCCATTTTTGGTCGGGTGAAGAGGAGAGGGACAGCTCTGCAGTTGTCGGGTGAAGGGAAGAGAAATGAAATTAGGTTTGGTCGAGGGATAAGGGTATAGGTGTCTTCGGTGTTGAGCGGGTGCAGCGAAGGGTCGATGCGATGGGAGGAGCGACCGTTGGATGTAGATGGAGCAAATCTCACGGTTCAGAGTAAAATGGGTCTTGGATTTGGATTATGGGCCGGGTCTTGGACTGCTCAAGCCCATGTCTTGTAAATGGGTTGCTACTTGTTGGGTTGCAACTGATGCGCGCGCGGGCTTTGGCTTTCTGCTCCATAGACGCTTGCCTCCAATTTTCTGCTCTTTTGGCTCCTCAATTTCTCCGAGCTTTATTTTCTACCTAAAAACACAAAATTAATTAGTACAAATATTTATTCTTGAAAACAAAGAAAATACAGAATCAGGGATAATATCTGATTTCTGAGCACAAAAGATGAGTTAAATGCCAATAAAAAGGTATAGAAATATGCAATATTTGGCACTCATCAAATACCCCCAAACCTGAATTTTACTTGTCCTCAAGTGAAACAGAAATTAAGAAATCCTAACTATACCACTGTCGCTAGTCTCTCGAATGCATTTAGCGTATGCACTAAGCCTTTAAACCCCTAGGTGTCCCTAGTGGACGAGTTGTAGTCTCGTGAGGGTTTACCAGAGGTGTACCCACAAAACCTTCTCCAACTTCAGAGTGTAAAAGAGTCTCAAGCATCCAAGGAGCTATGAGGACATAGAGATTCTGCATGCTAGTAACACGAAGTTAGAACTACCAAAGAACGCATTCTCATCCTTAAGTGCTGAGCGAGAAATAACCATACCATATGAAAGAATTCGGATTCGATTGTGATCATAAGCCTCGACTTCGCCTCACCATTAGGGTTTTATAATAATTGCACTCAAAAAGATCGCTTTTTTAGTCTCTCATGTGTGCGAGCGAGGAATAAAGAGAGAAATCCCGCACACGTTGAAGGTGAGAAGGATAACCTTCCGAAATAATTTACGGAGACTCCACAAAAGTGTGGACAAAAAGAATCTTTTCGATGATCTCTAAGAAAGGAAATCAACCATTAGCAAGGATGGGAGTACTCACTTACCTTCTCACCCGATCGGCAATTAATATCACTCTCTCATCATTCATAGAAACGTCTTCAATCTTCGGTCTTCGGTCTTCAATTGTTGATGACGAACTTCTGAACTTCACAAAAACTTGACAAACATTTTTTTTTTTTTTTTTTTTTAACTTAATACATGAAATGAAAATAACAATAAAACAATAAAACTCAATTTTTTCACAACTTGTATTGTCTTGATTTCACAAACTTCATTAATTCTCATCCTATTTTCTTTTCTTTTCTTTGTTGCACGTGAACCTTGGACTATTTCAACTTTTCTTCAAATATTTCGATGATGCTCCGCTTTCGACGATGATGTGTTTCTATGAATGTGTTGATGTTGTTGAGAGGGAGAGAGAGTGATGCTAAGCGCAAATCGATATTTAGAAGGAGTTTTCATCTTTAAACGTCACCCTCATGATTGACAAAATTAGCACTCAAGAGATCAAAAATAGTCTTTGAAAGTGGTGCGAAGTTGGGTAGCTCACCATTCCTACCCGGAATTGACGTACGGTGACACACACTCTAACAGACTTTTCTAGAAAGTCACAAAAACCGAAGGTTGGTGCCTCGCTTGATGTAAAATGGGTAGTCTCCACTATGGGTGATCACAATTCTACTACTGAATATCTAAACAAAGACCTAATTCGCCCTCCGGTATGGTTAAATCCAACTTTAACGCTCTAATCAACTAAGAAACCCGATTGTGTTCTCCAGTACTTCCAAGTTCTGTTATTTCGGTCAAACTCTCTATGTAAACATAGCTAGAAGCATGCTAGTGATTCTAAAATCTCTAAAAGTTGGAGGTTTTTATGCAAGTATTTACAAAGAGTTTTTTTTTTTTTTTTTTTTTTTTTTTTTTTTTTTTAAATAAAAGACTAAAAACTCTATATGCAAATGCACCCCCAAACCTAAATCAAACATTGTCCTCAATGTGTCAACAGATGATAAAATTTTAAACAGTCACATACCAAGAGAACTATGTTGATAAGAGAAAAGGGAAGAGATTACCGGATGTCGGCGAAAGCAAGGTTAGAGCTTCATTAGTCAAGGCTAGAATCCAACATTCTCAGCGGAGATCATATCGGATTAGCACAATAAATGCACAAGAAGACTCAACCGATTCAAGATAGAAAATTTAGCAAGTCCTACTGGATTATATACAATAAAAATTCACCATATACCAACAATCTAAAGAGTTGAGGATCAACCCAATAGAAAATATGTACAAACATCAATAGCCTTACACAAATATAACATGAGAATGCAAGTAAGGCTGCACAAGTGAACGAGTTACCCCCAAACCTAAACTTATCAACAGATGTGTTTGTGAGCACAAAATCTTGCAAACTTAAAGGTACATCATGCACAAGGTCTAACTCAAAATGAGTTTTGCTAAGAACAGGAGACATACATATTCCAACTGTGGCTCTTTAAAGGTGTTATACTTTAATGCAAAATAGTCCAAGAGGACTTGGGAAGCACAAAGCTCTAGGCCTAAATTAGGAATTCTCAGAAAAGTTGGTTTTGCAATTTTGTTACAAGCCAAACCTAGGTTGGGTGGAAATATAATGATCGTGACATGGGCATGATGTTGGGCATGTCTAAGTTGTTCACATGTGTGAGCTCAAGAGTAACAGTATCACTCACAACAATATCTCCCAAATCATCTACAAGTGCTGTGACATGCTCATGTTCATAAAACATTTCTACAAGCCCTAGTCCATAATCATCATCTACAACTTCAGTTTCATGCATAGGGGGATCACAAGAAACTTCACACTGTGACCTAGGCTGAGAATTAGACAAATCATGTTCACTTGCATGAAACAATTCATCAATTTCCATGTCATAATCAGCATTATCCAAAAGCTTTGTGTCATGCATAGGAATATCTGAAAGAATATCATATTGTGACATGGGCAGGGAATCAGACACAAAAATAATATCATGATCCATAAGAACATTAGTGTCAACAGAAGATTCATCCTTTAAGTCACAAACAAGTTGTGTAGCATGCTCATTTTCAGCTAACAATTGCACAGACCCAAACTCAAGGTTAACATGGCATTCATCTGCAGATTTAGAAGAAATCTCATCAAGCATAACATATTCATCATCATCATCTGAGTAATATGCATACTCATCCCTATTAACAGTTGTGGTGTCTTCAGTTCGCTCATGTTCCTCTAGATGAGGTTCATATTCAATATCAGTTGCATGAGTGGGACATGACACACCATTTTTAGAATGTAATTCATTAGGACTGACAAACATTTCATGTTGACATTCCTCCCTTCCTTCATTTTGTAGATGAATTAAATTCATCTTTAGAATCATATTAAGCTGCTCAATGGAAGGGGAGTGTTCAACAGAGGGTATCAACATTTCAGGGTATTCAGTATATGTATGTTCATGAGGATTACCACAGAAAGGCGATTCAGATGCAATGCTATATGGCTCATTCTGAAATTCAAATTGAGCATTATATTGTTCAATGATTTCCACAGATTGCATACAAGGAGCGGGGGAGTACAACATTGTTCAATTTCCCACTTTGTGATGGATGATGCATGTGTGCATGGTTATAAGGGTTCTTAGAATACTGATCGCAACCTTTGAAAGGTTGATTATGATCCCAATGATTACCAGTATAGTCACTTCTAGACAATTCGTACATTGGATTATCATGGCTTTCCCTAGATTGCCTAAAATCATGCAAAATATAGCAGTTCTCAGCAGGGTGGCCTAAGCTACCACATAAGGTACAAGCATACATTTCAGATTGCCTAGGGGAATTAGATTCGACAGATTTCTCATGTAATTGCCTTTCTAAAGCAGATACTTGAGCTTCTAATTGATCGAAAAGTGATGACTGGGTATGAGAAAAGTGTTCATTTTCAACCTGTGGTGGATGATACATGTGTGAATAGGCATTAGGGTTCTTATGTTGATGCTCAGGATTATGAAAATGTTCATAACAGTCCCTAGAACTATTGAGATTATGGTCTGTGGGGGGCTCATAGCGAGAAGCGTGCCCGTAAGCAAGTTCTCTAATTGATTTAAAGCCATCCCCCTCATTGCAGACCAAAATCCGGACATGCTATGGATTCCAGACAACCAAGCAATTCACACTTTAGAGCATGTGATATTTCAAAACTAGAGATTACACCCACAGAAACAATTCAAAGCAAAATACCAATTTCGGGTAGCACAGAGGTTGCTCAAAATGTCAAGCAAAACAACAATTCAAATAAAGAATTATACATGGCAATCAATTCGGGGAAGAAAAAATGCTCATGCAATTCAACACAGGGGGCTTGGAGGCCAAAAATAAACTTCACATGCTAGCAATGTGTATGTGATTTTGAAGAACAACAATTTGGCAGGTGAATGCGACTCGAGAGATTCAACAGATTAGCAACAATTAGATACAAAACAAAGTAGGGCTAACAACAAACTGTGCACATGAGAATGCACAACTCGAGGAGGACAATGCTCGAGTTTACACGACCTTGTGGTGAGCCAAGACACAAATGCACAACTCGGGGTGCAATGCTCGGATGAATGGTCGACAACTTCGGGGCCAAAAGGCTTAGCAAAACAATGATTTCACTCAAGAGTCACGAGCTCATGCACGGGTTTCGATATTCCGGGGATTGGGTGATGTTAAAAGCATAAATGCTACGTGAGTAACTTGATTACGAGAAAAGCAATAATGGCTATCAAGGCGAGCAACAATCAACATGTTATGGCTCGGACAACCAACCAATTCTCACCAAAGGGAAGCATTACGGTGAGATTTCAAGATCGAAAATGCACACGAGGTTATGACTATGACTCACGGATGCACGAGATGCGAGAGGGTGCAAAGGCGGATGAACTATTTAGCTCTTTTACCACGGGCTTAACATGCCACGAGTGTCAACAGAGACCCGGTTGACTTCAATTTTCCGAGGTTTATGCACTGAGATTATAGCTTCTCGGCTAAGCGAGGTTCAGGGCTTTGCAAGGCTCAAGTTATCATGCAGTCAGGGTAGTGCTCAGTTATCACAGATTCATATGCGCAAACCCTAGATATTGCAGGGTTGGATGCTTAGCAGGGTATCTAGCTTATCAGGTGAACCAGGCTTGGCATTCAACACAGGTCGGCTAAATAACAAGTTATGCATACACATGTTGTGCAATATTCAGCAGGGCAGTACTCTGCTAGTTTCACAAATCATGCTATGCACAAATAACAAGTCCATCTAACCAAAATAAAGCTCAAATATCACCAGATGCTTGCACTCAGATCATTCATGCAGGTATAGAGTATAACATGATTTGAGAATGACCAACCGGTTTAAGCCACAATGGTTGTGTTGTTCTGCTCCTTGCCTTAGACAAAATCTGTTAACAATGGATTATCACAAAGATGTCGTCTTTAGAACTAACAACGATCTAAAAGATCTCACAGCTCAAAACTACGAACTAGTTTTGGTGAATCTTATATCGAAGAAGATTCTCAAGCATAAACAAACTAGGTGCAATCAAAGTTCAACCATAGATTAGTCCAAAT
>JAJJWW010018779.1:0-113139 GCA_023531295.1 Papaver armeniacum
TGTATTAGGTCTTGTTCTACTTCTTCTTTTTCTTTTAACTCCTCATGTTTCACCATGCTACGAAAATAAAAAAGCAAAGGGTGTGAAGAATAACATAACTTCCTCGTGTCTACTTAAGAATAACATAACTTCCTAGATGTATCATTGTTGCATCGGTTCATTTTTGCTTTTCTTCCTCGGCAACTGTAAGTATATTGACGAAGATTACATAGTGTAAGCCCAAAGCAACATTCTAGAAAGACAAAAGAGCCGTGTGATAGCAAAAACCTCAACCACTTCTGAGTATTTTGCTCCGAAACAAGTCTCAAAGTCGAAACCCGATATGTTGAAAAGAAAAATGGCATGTCGCATCAAGTATTATAACTGCAGCTATCAATATTGCAATCGAAAAAGTAAAATAGAGTATTGGCTAAAAAAAATTTTTTAGCCCACCCAGACATAAAATCCTGGATCCGTCGCTGGGTGTAATTTTGGTATTGTTTCCTTTCTTCTCTTGTCAGTGTTCTTGATTATTTCAATTTTAATCCGGGAATTTTGATTCCGGTTTTTCCTTTTTTTAAGAAGTGGATCCGATTATTTCAGGTTTGGTTCTTCCTAGTTTTAGGGAAGTAATCTAGTGGCGAAGTGTAAAATTAAAAATGTCAAACAAAGGTCGTGGTCAGGGCCATTTTTACTTCGTTTTTTCTTTAAAGTGTCAGTTCAAATGTTTGAAGTAGACGTCAATGTACGTCAAAGTCTTAATTGTTCCAAGATAAAAATGGTTTTCCCAAGTATTTCCTTTCCTTCCTTTTGAGGCTTTACGTATCGCACTCGCGAGTCTCCAAATCTCTTATAAGGTACGCATTGAGGTAAGCTTAGTTCTAGGGCCACCCATTTGATATAATGTTTTCTCAACCTTTGATTTACCCTCTTGACAATTTCCTTTGAAGCTCAATCTGCTCTCGTTATGGGTTCTTCATGCTCTTTTCCATTCTAGTTGTAGTTCTTAATTTATCTAAATCTTTTATAATGAAAGTTTTTAGGGTATAGATGGTTTTGTTCACTTTACCATGTTTCATTTTACACCCTGTTTCGTTCAACATTTTCACAAATTGAACTCTGAATAAAAACCAATTTTTAGGGAGCATTTTTCCATGATACTATATAGAATCTAAGAAAAATAAAAAATAAATCAATTTATCGTTGACCCACCCCCACCCCCGGTGACTGCTTTTGTCTACCCCTACTTTGGTTATCGCGATTGATCTGCTGTCTACTGCTGCTCCATCTGAAAAATCAAGGGAATCCAAGTACACAAAATTTCTGAAAACTATATAACTCTAGTCGTGTTTTTCTTTTCTTTTAATGCTAATCTAAGACTTTAAATTACTCATACAAACCCCTTTGAAAATATTAATGCTCTCTGATGCGTTTAAATCTGGTTGTTGAATTTTATTAAATTTATCCTCATTTTTGGTTAGTCCCCCTTTTCCCTGTGCTGGTCTATTAGATCATCAAGCTAACTGTTAATCATCTACATTTGCTTAAAACTTAAAATCTAGCATTGTTTAGACATCTTTTACTTGAAGCATGTTCTCAGCCAGGTTTGTAGGTTAATATTAACCATTCCTCTTACTTTGTTGTTCTTCTTGTTCCTCAGGTTCTATGTGTTTCAATCCTGGAATTTATTTGTTAGAGTCTCATTTTCTAATCATATTCTAATTTAGGCTTTTTCAGACCATCTAATTGTGTTTAGGATAGAACTTCTGTCTATATAAAGTGCATCATAATCATTATCCTTATTATCATTTTAGGGTTCATAGTTTTCTCATAGCTTAATTTTCTCCTTTGTTAGATGTTTCATTATTTTCCTGTTAGTGTCTTCAAATTATTCTATCCTAATGAGGATTCTTTCCTGGAATGTTCAAGGTTTAAAAACCATAGAAACTCGTAACCATCTTAATGATCTTGTCAGAACTCAAAATCCTGACATAATATTTCTTTGTGAGACAAAAATTATGCAAGAAAAGAGCAAACCTCTGCTAAGTCACTATCAATACCCAAATCAGGCATTCATTGAGCCAGTAGGATTATCTGGTGGCTTAGTGCTCCTTTGGAAGAATGGTTTCACTTGTGATCTGTTAGAATCTAGATTTAACACCTTCAATTTAGCAGTTCAGCATGACCCTAGCAAAACTGAATTCCTTCTCACTTGTATGTATGGCTATACAAACTACAATAAGAAAAAGGAGCAATGGGACTTTATACACCAAATTAGTGAAAACCATTGTGGTCCCTGGATTCTTATTGGTGACCTAAACTTTCACCTTCTAGATATCAACAATAATTCTTCTGCTGATGGTTTAGTTAATAACATTATTAATTCTTGTGGTCTTGAAGATATTGGTTTTATAGGAAAGGATTATACTTGTTCAAGAAATAATCTAGGTTCTGGTACTTGAAGGTCTAGGATAGACATGGCCTTAGGAAATGTAGATTGGAATCACAATTATCCAAACTCTAAACTTCTTCACCTTACCCAAGTAGGCAGTGATCATAATCCTATTATGTTCGTTTCTAATACTCTTGATTCTCACTGCTGGAAGCCATTTAAATTTTTTCTAACTTGGTTGGAGGATGGAACCTGTATTTCAGTTATTGAAGATGCATGGAACATTATTGTTACTGGTTCACCTGGATTTCAACTGGTAAAAAGGTTTCAATCAACTAGGAAAAGGCTTTTTTTTGTGGAATAAAACTCTTTTTGGTAATGTGAATCAAAGAGTTGATGAGCCGCAAAAAGAACTTTATGTCCTACAATCACTTCCTCCATCTGATGAAAATCACAGTAAGATCCTCTCCATCAACAAAGATCTTAACAAGTGCCATAAAACAAGAAGTGAATTCTATCAACAAAAGTCTAGAGATCATTTTATCAAGGACATGGACAACAACAGTAAGTATTTTTACACAAAAACAAATAGAAGAAGTGTAAGAAATAATATTGATGCTATACAAGATCATAATAATAATTAGTTATCTACAAGAGAAGAAATCTCACAACACCTTACATCTCATTTCAAGGACAATACTTATGTTCCTATTGATCAAGATGAGGGCCTTTTTTTTGGCTTCTTCCAACCATTATTACTGAGGATGATAATCTTCTGCTCACTAGAGTTCCTTCTCTTCAAGAAATTCAGGAAACTCTAAAAAGTATGGAGAATTGTAGTGCCCCAGGACCTGAGGGTTTCCAAGCTGGATTTTATAAAAGTCAGTGGAACATTATTGGTGATGATGTAAGTCAGATGGTTACAAGATTTTTAGAAACTAAGCATATGGTGAAAGAAATTAATAAAACATACATTTCACTCATTCCTAAGAAAAAGAAGTCCATATGTGCAGCAGATTATAGACCAATTGGTTTATGCAATACTTCATACAAGATTATTTCCAAGATCATTGTCACAAGATTAAAGCCTCTAATGGAGAAAATTGTATCACCTTACCAAACAGCTTATGTTTCTGGAAGGCTTATAAGTGATAATACAATTATTACTCAAGAAATCATACATTCTATGAAGAAGAAAAGAGGCCAAATTGGTTGGTTAGCCCTTAAACTAGACATGTCAAAGGCTTTTGATAGGCTAGAATGGAATTTCTTGATAAAAGTTCTGGAGTATTTTAGATTCAGTGAAGATTTTTGTGATCTTATATATCAATGCATCGGTACTACTTCCCTGTCAGTTATGCTTAATGGATCTCCATGTGAAGAATTTCACCCAACAAGAGGTATCAGACAAGGTGATCCTCTATCACCATATCTTTTCATTCTTGCTATGAAATTCCTCTCAAGACATCTTGTTTCAACTCAACAAGATAAATCAATTCAAGGTATTAAAGTGGCTGCTACTTCTCCAGCCATTAATCATTTGCTTTTTGCAGATGATTGCTTGATTTTCACTCAAGTAAATCTTTCCTCAGTGAACAATCTCTTAGGCTGTGTTTGATAGGAGTTAATTCCATGGAAATAATGTGTATTCCGTTGTTTGGTCAAAAATCTATTTCCATGGAATTGTAAAAAAAGCGTGGCCTAAAGTATGTTTTAAACTTAATTCCATGGAATTCCATAGAAAGTATTTCCTTACTTCCCCCCGGAAACTGATGGAATTGTTTCATTTCTCTGTTATCAAACACAACCTTAGAGTTATTACATAATTTTAGCACACAATCAGGTCAAATGATCAACTTTGATAAATCTTCAATGCATTTCAACAAGAAAACTAAACCAGAAGTTGCTAAAACTCTAACACACATATTAGGTGTTAAAACAATGAGTTCTAAAGAAAGATATCTAGGATCTCCTTTGCTTCTAGGTCATTCAAAACAAGAAGTATTCAAAGCAATTGAAGAGAATTTTTTAAACAGATATTCCACATGGTCTTCTACATCACTAACACAAGCTGGTAGATCCACAATGATCAAACATGTGCTTAATTCTCTGCCAGTTTATCAAATGGGTACTTTTAAACTCCCCATTAAACTGCTCAACAGACTTACAACCATTCAGAGGAAATTCTTTTGGGGATATAACTCTAATAGAAGAAACAACCCAATAGCATGGCAGAAAGTGTGTAAATCCAAAGATTTTGGTGGGTTATCTTTCAGAGATCTAGAAAAACTAAATTTAGCCTTACTCACCAAGTTGGCTTGGAGACTGTGTACTGAATCAGATGCTCTTTGGACAAAAATTCTGAGCAGCAAGTACTTTAAACATGGAGATATACTTCATCAAGATCTTAAAGCAGAAAATTGTTCTTATACATGGAATAAAATAATCAAGGGTCTGCAGGTTGTTCAATAGAATTACTTTATGGAAGTGAATAATTGTAAGAAAACACAAAATTTGGTTAGACATATGGATTCCAGGTGAAAGCACTCCTCCTCAGCCAATTAATGATTTACACAGATTCTACCAAGATGTTGAAGAATTAATTCTTCCAAACACCAATAACCGGAATGTGGATCTCCTCAATCAACTTTTTGATAGTAATACTTCTCAGAAGATACATAATTTATTCTTGAATACTTCTAAAGAAGACACCATGGTTTGGATGCCATCTAAAGACGGAAAATTTTCTATTAAGAGCACTTATAAAAAAACTCACGAAGAACAATTCAAAAATTATGGTTAATGGAAGGATTATTCCAAACAATGTTTGAAAAAGGCTTTGGAAGAGTAGCACAACCCACAGAGTTAAGCTATTTGCTTGGAGATGTATACATGACTCCCATCCCACAAGAATTAGGTTGGCTCGATATAATTCCAGTATTGATACTCAGTGTGCAATATGTGGTCACAGTGATGAAACAATGGAACATCTTCTGTTTCATTGTAGGCATGCAAGAACTGTTTGGAGACTGGTTAATGTTGACATCGACGAAATACAGAGAAGGTGTGATAGCGTCTCAGTGTAGGTTGAGAGTTGGTTCTTAAACATTAACAATAGTGATGACGAAAAATGGCTAGCCACATTAATGATAAATATTTGGATACTTTGGAAGGACAGATGCGACGGGGTTTTTTAGGGAGTAAAACTTAATCCTTTAAATTCCATGCATAGAATTCAATATCACCTGCATTCACATTTGCATGACACATACATGAATACAAGCATTGTTAATTTATCTGCTCACTCTCAATGGAATCCTCCCATGCAAGATGTTTTAAAATTTAATGTAGATGCTTCATTTGACGAGGAAACTAACACACTTGGAACTGGTTTTGTCTTACGCTCTCATGCAGGAAACTGTGAAGGGATCAAAGGACACTACACAGATGGAATATTAAGTCCGGAGGCTGGAGAGTGCATGGCTATACGAGAAGCTCCGTTGTGGGCTCGAGAAAAGCAGTTCACAAGAATACACATAGAAGCTGATGCAAAATTAGTAGTCCAATCAATCACTGATAATTTCCTCCTTATATAGTGGGAGAACATGAATCTTCTGAAACAGATTAAGAGTCTAAGTTCAAGTTTTATTCAATGTAGTTTTTCATTTGTCAGTAGAGAAGATAATAGGGTAGCTGATGCAGTTGCAAGAACTGTTAGAGAAATAACTACAAACTTAAACCTTTCAAATAATTTCTCCGAGGATATTTGTAGTCTTATGGCAAGAGACATTAATACTTCTCCTACATAAGCAATAAAATTATTTCCTTTATCAAAAAAAAAATAAAGAGGGGGATCGGGGGACAGGCTTAGTAGGACATTTTCAAACAAGGTCTCACAACCACTGATTTCAACATATTGAACGGCTCAGATATTTGGATGCAAAGAGAAAAAACGGCTGAGATTTATTCGGTAAGAAACTCGGATTATTGAGCGACCCATTTATTCCCCTTCAACTTCGCCTCTTAACAAAAACAGAAAATAAATCTCAATGTCGACCATACTTATTTTCTCGTTAATTATTGAAGTTTAACAATTTGAGAGAGAGGAGATGGGTGTACTAAGATCATCACGAGTAAAATTAGGTTATGGAATATGAATTTTATACTGTTAATATTACGATTGTCAACTGAATTATTATCATGCATCATCGGATTAAGAGCTGGTTGTAGATGTAGAAAATCCTACTACTACATCCAAAGGTCTATGCTAAGAAGTAAATAAACGAAATACATAAAAGAACACAAGATGTACGTGGTTCGGCATGATTACCTACGTCCATGGGGGTTAAGGGATGATCTTATTACTTCACGCAAGATTACAAGGATCAAATATGCACAACAATACTCACAAAACACTCAACGCTGTTCTCTCCCTACTTTTCTTTTCTCTCCCAAAAAATCTCTCCCTTCTACCTTCCTACCCGATCTCTATTTATAGCTGCAGGTGGTGATACATCGATATTACAGTTTTGAGCCCGGTACAGCTTCCTGGATGTTCTTCTCGGGCGACTTGCTGGTGCCTCGGTCGATCTCTCATTTTTCTCGAGCCGAATCATCTAGCCGAGTGGTATCATCACCCGATGTCGTTCGTTTGGTAGAGGTGATCGATGTCGCCCTTTAGATTCTTGGCCGAGTCTTGCTTCGGACGAGCTTCTCTTATCTCTTCACCAACCCTGTCAGGGCATTAATTATCTTCGAACTCGATGGGTGTAACATCAGAGCTTTTCTCCCTTATGTCGACTTTTCAAGCTGTCCCCGTTCCTCTTTCCTCGCGCCCGGACCTGGTGGGGTGATTCAATGCTTCTAGTGTTTGTTTTTCTTGGTACGCCCTTAGCTAGGATGGTTCCACCTAGCTCTGTGGATTATTTGCACCTACATTTATGCCCCTTCTTCCACTCGTGTGATCGACACGTGGGGAAGAAACCGCCTCGTCTTCCCACGTCCTCGGTCATGCCGGGTTTTGCGCCATGTTGTTCCCCACTTTCTTCACTCGCTGCGACCGGTTTACCTTCCACGTCGGTTACCACAGGTGAGGTTTATAAGTCTGGTCTTTAAACCTCATTCTCTCCTTACTTTCCCTCAGCCATTTTCTCTCCTCTCTCTTCGTTCTCCTCTGCTTCTTTCCTTGCCATTAGCTATCTTCTTCGCAGATTTACTTCCCATTTTCTTCTTTGTCCTGAATATTCTTCGTATCCGTTGTCGCTGCAATTTCCGATTCCGGCAATACTTTTACTCCTCCTGTCTACCAGCTTTCATGGCGTCTTCAACCCCTTCCATGGTGGAGAAAAGGTGCGTGAGCTATGTGTTTTCTGATGAAGACGGCGTTCCGTTTGATTCTTTGTTTGTTATGGAGAGCCCTTCTAGGCATGATTATCGCGCTTTGGATTCCATCTTTTCTGATAATCCTTCTTCGTTTTCATGTAGGTCTGACAAGAGAACTACTAAAGACTTGTTGGATGAGCAATTTATCCAACAGTTGAAGAGTGAGTTCGACCTCCATGGATATGACGTTAGGCTCTTGTCGGGCCAAAGAGGCGTTTTGAAGAAGGATGATGTTCTGAAGTTTCCACACTCGGCCGAGGCGACCATTGTCACCAGGGGTCAGCTAGAGCTCGGGCTACGCTTTCCTTTGTACGATCCTATCCGTCCGTTTTGGTACGAGGCTCTTTATAAGATTCGCCCTTCCCGTGCCTTGGCTCAGTGGAACGGCAATACCTTTCGTATTTTATCCGAGTGGGAGAGGCGCAGTCGAGGCGAGTGTGCTCCCACCACCTGGTCCACCTACGATCCTTCCCAGGCGAGCGACTATACTCCTGTCAGTTTTGCCGATAATTATCGAAGTGGGACTGCTACCAATGGTGATCTTCCGGGGTTTTGTCTCTTAGCCCACATCGTCATAAAACTCTCCCTGAGGGTGTCAAGAAGCTTTTACTGGACGAGGATCCCGAGGGGAAGAGTTCCAACAAACATGCCCGTCATACTAGCGATGCGGCTTGGGACCGAGTTCCTCTAGTTATCTCTGGTCCTCTTCTGAGCGGCAATTTTCCTTCTCCGTCCGAGCCTTATCCCTTCTGGGTGGTCAATATCGATCGGGTGAGTATGTTTTTTGGCTTCTGATTTATTTGATCGGCTCGGGTAACTGATAAGGCGATGTTTCAATTTCTGTGTGTTTTCAGTCCAAGCTCCCGGGCGTTCCTTCTGATTCCCTCATTCCTCGCAAAAGGGATAGGGGTTCTGGTGTAGGGGCCAAGGAGGAAACAGGGAAGGTAACAAATATACTACTCCTTCTTTGTATTACATGTACTTGCCCCTATTTGTTTCCTTGAATGGTTCTGACATTGGCTCATGCGCAGAAGCTGAGGATCGATGAAGCCGGTGGTGCTTCGGCGAGAGATGGTGAGGATCTTGAGGATCGGCTGCCTTTATCGCATTTCATGAGGAAGTCGCCTCAGAAAACATCTGATGTTTTGTCTACCCTTGTAGGTGGGAAGCCTAGTGTTAAGGGCAAAGAGACCAAGGGCGACTTACTCGTCCCAGAAAAAACTGTGCCCCAGCAGTCAGCTGGTAAAGGAGTCGTTCTTGCCGATGGTGTGGTGTATCTCGAGTCTGATGGGGATGATGATGATGATGATCTTTTTGATGGGGAAGATGAAGCCGATGATGATGTAGAGGAGCCGAAGCAATTGGAGAAGTCTGGTGGGGATGATTTGGGTACTCATGAAGTAGAGACCACTGCTTCTGGGGGCGAGTTTCTGGATCCCATTTCTCCTGTGGTTCCTAATTCAGGGAGCAACACCTCCTTTACCATCTCAGGTCCTATGTGCAATTCTCTTGGAGCTCTTATTTCTCCTGATATTGCCTCGTTGTCGGATGAAGAGAAGATCCAGGAAGTTTCGCTGTATGATGCCAGCCTGAAGGGTACTTTTTACCTGCTGGTGAGTTGTGTTGATCAAGTCATGCATTCGAGTTGTATGGTCATTGCTAACGATGTTGGTGTTTGTAGGATGTCAACCGCGCATTGCTAAACGCTGCCCTTCAGCGCAGGGAGGTTGCCGAGAGAGAGAATCTTCGTCTCTTATTACAGCAGGAGCGTGAGCGATCCCGGGGGCTGGAGAAGCGACTAGCCGAGACCCAAGGTAATTATTTAGCTCTCCCGTGTTCGTGATTGATTCTGTAGTGCCAATATCCTGAGTTTAGTGCTGCCTTCCTAGCCGAAACTTCTATTGCGGAGGCCGATGCTGCTATGAGGTATCGTTTGTTGAAGAGAGAACTTAATATAGAATGGGATCACGTGTCGAATTTACAACAAAGGATTGTCAACAAAGATGATAAAATCGATCGTCTGGAGACCGAGCTCGAGGGTCTGCAGATCCAGCTGCATCGTTATGAGACTTTTGAGTATGTCCCTGAGGAAATTGATAATCTTAGGGCGAGCTTAGCTCGGTTCCAAGGTATTGTTGCCGATAAAACACTGTTGGTCGAGAACTTAGAGAGTCAATGTGGTCGGTTGAGGCTTCAGGTTCGAGACTTGCACGCAGATCGCCTTCGTATCTTGGGGGAGAAGAACGCTGCCGAGAGGTGTAGCCAAGAGTCCCTTGAGAAGCTCAGGGAGTCCAAGAAGGTTGCTGAGGACTTGGAGTGGGTTCGAGCTCAATTATCAGGTTTGCAGATAGCCCATTCTCGGCAGAGGGCCGAGTGGAGTGATCATAAGAAGTACTGCCCCTCTAATGAGTTTAACGAACAAAGATATCTAGAACTTTCTTCCCAGATGTCTTCTCTCGAGTGTAGCTTGTCTGAGTCTGAAGAAACCATTAGAGTAGTTACCCCTTTACTGGAAGGTGGTGTGCCTTATAATGTGTTTTCCTTGTTGTTGTCTTGATGTTGTCATTATGTAACTGACTGCTCTTGTTGTGTTGGCAGCCGAGCAGAGGAAGGTGGCCTCGTTGGAAGAGGAGAATACTCGGTTGAAAAGGAGGGAGGCTCAACTACTCGAGCGAGTAGCCACTGCCGAAGCGGCGTCGACGCAGCTGACACAGGATCTTACTGCTGAGAAGGCGAAGTTTAATGATGAGCTCGTCGCGAAGGTCAAAGCCGGTGTAAAGGCGGTGCTTGATAAGAAACGAGCCGATGCTGCCGCTAAGAGAGCGATTCCGGGGCCGGTTCCTTCTAAAGAGTGAGCTAGTCTTTTGTAGCGTTGCGTCGCTGTCTTACCCTTTGTCATGGGTTGTAATCCGTTCGAACACCTTTAATTTCTCGTACACCATTTAATGGGGCGCTGCGTCGCCAGTTTGGTTGTTTTTCTGGTTATCGAATACTTGTTATGCATGTTATTGTTCTTGCTTATGTTACGCCGACAACTTATGGTTTATTTGTGCGACCAAGTTGTATATGCCTGCATAAACATGAGTAGGTTGGTTAATCATAAATGTCGTTTCTGTCGAACACACTCAACAGGGAGGGTCATCGGGCCCGATGCCATGTCCCGATTGAGGTATCTCATCACCGTCTTTCAAGATCTGGTGGCAGGGTAGTTAGTCCTTCCTAATATCTAGGGGATCGATATCCCAAGAAGCTATCGATTAACTTTCTTGGGCAAGTGATTTCGGCCACTTGCAAGGGGAGCAATGTTGACTGCTCGATTGTCGAGTACTCATGCCCCGACAATCGGCCACTGGTTTCCAACCACCAGGGCCCTAGGACTACCTCGGCACTTGCACACTGCCATCGCCCCGAGTTCGAATAGTCCGTCTTAGTGTAAGTCGCCCCGGCACTTGCTCAATGCCATCGCCCCGGGTTCGAAACGACCATTTAGACGCACTTGCCACATTTTCAACCCCTCGTGGCATTTCACGGAAATGAATGACAATCTATCGTACTTGTTTTCATGGGTGATATAGTTTTAGTCGCGTAGCATTCCATGGTCGTGGCTCAGGTGTTCCGTCCGGTTTTAGTATCTTGTATGCCCCTTCACCGACCTTTTCAACAATGGTGTAGGGTCCTCCCCATCGTGCTGCTAATTTTCCGCCTTTTTTATCACGTTCATAACTGGGTAGATGCTTTAGTACTGATAGACACATTTATGTGTCTATATTAGTCTCAATTCTCTGTAATGTTAGTGCTCGATTTTGTATTTATTATGGCTTTTTGTGTCTTTGTAGGTGTTTTTGGAGAAATAAGCTTTTGCGGCGAAATTGGCTCGAAAAGTGGTTTTTGCGCTCGAGGGAGAAAATTACTATACGGACCCCCATTTCGGATAAGGGGTACCTCAATTACTAAGGGGCACCCACTTGCTATTTACACCACAGGACACCCAAGTGTTAAAGGCACCCAGCAGCAGGATAAGGGGCGTCTTCTTTTACATTTGAATTCTAAATTTTGGCGGGAAAATAATCTTTCACCGTGAAAGTTTGATTGGATTTTGGGAGTGTTTTAACGGGATTCAATCGTTGGAATTTGTTTAAATGGACCTGTTTGAGCGTAACATGGTTGGTAAGAGTGATTGGATCGACTGAACTGGGCTGTATCATCGATATCAAGCTATACAGAGGCGCGAAATATCATATTCACCTGCGGACTCCCTGAGTTGGATTTAGACGAGATTTGCTCGTGGGTTTTCAATGGAACAAGTTGGTTTGGGCCTCCTAGTATCTAACGAGGGGAAGGTAATCAAGTCGGTTTTGGATAAATATCTTATTTTCATGGTATCTCGGCTAAAACATAGTGACGAGGAAGATTGTAGTTACGCGGAAACAGGGAAAGGAAGTTACGGGATTTGATGGATTTGGCAGTTGCGTGAAGGGAAGATTATCTGCTATATTTAACTCTATCTAAGATCGGAAAGAGTAGGTCAGAGAACGCATAGAAGAGATATAAAAGGAATGAAATACCCGGAACTTGGAGGGGAAGAAAAGAAAGATTTTCTCGGGATTTAGTGGCCCTGTTGGGTATATAAGGGTCTGTTCGAGTCCTAAAAAGATTGTCGGGAGTTTTGGGGGCCGAGCAGAGGGTTTGGAGGAGCTACAGAGATCAACAGAAGGAGTTGCAGAGCTGCATCAGCAGCAGGTGGAGGAGAAGAAAAAGACGAAGAACAGACCTTCAAAGTCCTGTCATGCAGGCGATCTAAACAACGACAGAGACAAAAAGTATCGTTGTTCAACAGTCTTAAAAATCTGAATAAATGACGTCTGTAACACCATTACAGCGTTACAAACCTCTGTTTTATATAATTTCTTCAATAAAACACCTTTTTGAGCTATGTTTCTATCTTTTGGGTGCGTTTTGATCATGAGGAGCTAAACCCCAACACTGGGATGACGGAGGAAGCCATATTTCATGCGTGTGGTAATTATATTTAATTCTTTTATGACTACTTGCACTTGATTTAATTATTTTATGATTTTCACTAATTAGTTGTGATTTCGTTTGATGACGTATGCTTAGTTTTAGTACTTTTGATGCGTCATGCTTGTGATTTACAATTAATCTTTTCAAAAATCTACCTTGGCAAAGAAACGGAGTCAATATTTTATTATTATTTGAGCTATAATTGTCTAGAATAAATATATAAATCGCATGAATGAATTTTATGGTGGAATTCGAAGTCCCAGTTCTCTCGATATTTGTGACAAACTTGTGTATATATTTTCTTTGTTTTTAGTATTTTCTTAAATCAAATCTTTACAAGTCTGAGAGGAACGACATCTTTCTTACCATTTTACTACAACTTGTTAAAATCACATCAATTTTTGGCGCCGCCGACGCGGACTTGTATTTAGATTTGTTTTAGGTTTTTTTTATTTTTTTATTTTTTTTATTTTTGTTCTCTTTTACGCCTTTGGTATTTTTCGATTCTTTTCAGATTTGGAGCGAAGCTACAAGGAAACAAAAGTGCTATAAAAGGAAAGCATCGCCAAAGAAGGAAAGAAAAGAGGAATCTGAAAGGAGTGAAGGAGAAGATTTTGTATATAGTTATTTTGTTTTATTTTTAGAAACTGTAAATAGGGTTGTATTTTTGTAATTTTTCTTTTTATTTTTGGACACTTTTTGGACTTTATTTTGGACTTGGACTTTATTATTTTAAACCCTAAGGAAGGGTTAAAGATTAAATATAAACTGTTTGCAGGGAAGGACGACAGTTACGATACTGTCTCGGCCCCTCGGGTTCGTACACTGACATCGGAGTCGGTGGCCTGAGTCGACTTCAACGGTTCATCGCCCGTCTGCAGTACGGAGGTAAGACTCTATCCACCCACGAATCCCCTGTCAGTGGGTTATATTTTGTGTGACAACTCACACCCCTGCAATAGAATGTCGAACTGGTATTACAATAGCCAATACAACGAATATCCGACTGAGTATCAAAATGGACGTTACTACTTTGACCATAGTGTGAATAGTGGTTGGGAACATCAGCCTTTTCAAGGTTATGGCTCATACCATGATGAGCCCAATTACTATCCACATGCCAACTGGTCGTACGAGCAAAATTCCTCTCTACTAGAGTCAACACGTAAGTTAGCTGAGGCGACACGTAAGTTAGCAGAAATGAATAACTTAGTTATGGACGAAAGCAATGAAACGTGTGAACCTTCTTTCCTAGATAAAATCAGGAAGTCATGTGAGTCGACTCAGAAAATGTTGTTAGAGGCCCAGGAAAGAACTGCTCAAGATAGACTTAATTTCCAATATAGTGTTTCCAATAGTACCTTTGAAAATGATGATAGTTATTTGCATAATCAAGATGACGAGGTTAGAATTGGTAACACTACTTTAGATGAGGTTCGATCATTTCCATGTTATTATAATGATGATTATGATGAGGATAGTGTTGATGAAGAATTTGAAATAAATAGGCATAGTGATCAGGAATTTGTTACTCCAATTGAGCTTTACAATGATAATATTATTTCTAGTTCAATTCCAAATAATTTTAATAATTATTCACCTATTCAAAAGGACGAGGATTTGACTAGAGATTCCACTGTTTTAGATGATGTAGTTTTTCCTTATGATTACGAAGCCGGTGATGGTTTAGAGAAACGAGTTTCTTCTGAGAATATTGTTTTAGAGTCTAGCGATTTAGAAACATTAGTCTTAGACAAAGAAAATGAACTCGTAGAGATGAGTGAGGATGAACCCGACTTAGAAGAATCAATTGACCATTTTCAGGAAATTAGGGAAGTTGTGACTAGTCTTTCTAGAGACACTGAAAACTCTAAGTTTGGGGGTGATTATCATTCTCCATGTGCCTTAACTCTTAGAAAGGTCCCTCACTTGGGACTCGACATATGTGCCTCAACCATTTTAAAAGATTATCTTCATACACGTTTTTCCGAACCTAGTGATGTCCATAGGGAAGTTCAGTTGTTAGAAACCCATCCTCTGGTTGATGTGGTTTATTCAGGCTATGATACCCAGATTGACTTTGTTTTCCCACCAAATATTTTTCAACCAATTGTGGGAACGTATATGTTTCAGATGTGTCAATTATTGAGTTTTGAGACTAAACCTAAGTACTTTAGGAAATTAGTATCGACGCATTTGCTTAAGATTGACCACCAGTTTCATCGTGGTCAATTGTGTGAGTCAAAACTGATTGACTTTAAGGATCCGCAATTATTCAGGTTATTATTATGTGCTTCTAAGTTCTTATTTGAGTTTTTACAGACTTTACAACCTGAACCGGATCTTAGATTTGAGGAATTCCAGCCCATGAAAATATTTTATTTGGACCCAGTTATAGAACCTGAACCTGAACCACAGCTAGATGTAGTTGTCTTAAACAGGAAACTAGACAAGGGTGTGCTTTATTTGTTAATTTCTTGGCATGTTGCAGATTCCTTTTACTTGTGATAGCTCTATTTGGTTTTGATGACCCACAGATATTTCGGCTATTACTTTATGATTTTATAAGGTGACTAATCCTTTCTTAGTCTGGCTGAAGACTTTAAACTTAGCATTTCTTGGGAGGTAACCCAATATTCATGCGACACGGTAATATCTTTCCTTAACTCTTTTACTTCAAATGGTAACAGTTTCTCCTTGTTCATGCTTTTAATTTTATCTTTAGAACATTGAGGACAATGTTAGATTTAAGTTTGGGGGTATGGGAGAAACATTTTAGTTGCATTGTTAAACTCCAGAGCCTAGAAATTTATGCTTATTTAGGATGGCACTAACCAATCTAAGTGGATGTAAGCATTTTGGTTGTAGGAGTTGAGGAACCAATCTGATTAGATGGCAACATCTAAAGAGTCTATTCATAAAAGCACAGAGCTCAGGTGTTAGAAATAACATGATAGTTTCACCATATCTCGTTGAGTCCTTTTCACTTCTGTTTTTATGTTGTTTTGTTTTTAAACTATGTTTCTCTAAGTGATTAGGTGGGGCCCACGAATCAAGTTGTTACCGATGCTAGGGTGAATTAGAGTGATTGAGATACAATAAAAAAAAAAAAAAAAAAAGTGAAAAAAAAAAAGAAAAAAAAAAGAAATTGAGACCAGACCATCAGACCAATCGGAATAAATTCAATAAAGTCGACCACTGGAACCCTTGTATATGCCAGTTGTGTTGACCTAGAGTTAGGATTATCGACCACTGGTTCCCTTGTATATGCCAGTGTGTTGATATTAGTCAGACCGGTATCTCAGTCCATTAGGATAGGTTCATTTTGGCGGAGGCCTTCAGACAGATATGGGAAACACTGTTCACTTAGTAAACATCAAAACTATCTATGTTTTTCTCTATATCCATCTTCTTGATCTATCCATGTGATTAGTTTTGACTCCGGGTATTGATGTCCATAGTGCGACTATCTTAGTAGAGCTCTGTGACTTATATATGAATTTTAGTATGCTTGAGTGCAAACTCGTGTACATCAATTGGAATTTCGCATCGGGGTACTTCCTCTTGTATTCAATAAGTATGCCAACCAAGGAGATTCTTTAGTGCCTTCCAAGGTTCTGCGTAGATAGTTAGGGTGGAGTAAAGGTTTTGTGGGTACACCTCTGGTAAACCCTCCCGAGACTATAACTCGACCACTAGGGCCACCTAGGGGTTTAAAGGCTTATTGCATACGCTAAATGCAATCGACGATGCCTTCGACAGTGAGTTAGGATTTTATTTTCTAGATTTGATTTTGCTCGAGGACGAGCAAATAATAAGTTTGGGGGTATTTGATAGACACATTTATGTGTCTATATTAGTCTCAATTCTCTGTAATGTTAGTGCTCGATTTTGTATTTATTATGGCTTTTTGTGTCTTTGTAGGTGTTTTTGGAGAAATAAGCTTTTGCGGCGAAATTGGCTCGAAAAGTGGTTTTTGCGCTCGAGGGAGAAAATTACTATACGGACCCCCATTTCGGATAAGGGGTACCTCAATTACTAAGGGGCACCCACTTGCTATTTACACCCCAGGACACCCAAGTGTTAAAGGCACCCAGCAGCAGGATAAGGGGCGTCTTCTTTTACATTTGAATTCTAAATTTTGGCGGGAAAAATAATCTTTCACCTGTGAAAGTTTGATTGGATTTTGGGAGTGTTTTAACGGGATTCAATCACCAGAATTTGTTTAAATGGACCTGTTTGAGCGTAACATGGTTGGTAAGAGTGATTGGATCGACTGAACTGGGCTGTATCATCGATATCAAGCTATACAGAGGCGGGAAATATCATATTCACCTGCGGACTCCCTGAGTTGGATTTAGACGAGATTTGCTCGTGGGTTTTCAATGGAACAAGTTGGTTTGGGCCTCCTAGTATCTAACAAGGAAGGTAATCAAGTCAGTTTCGGATAAATATCTTATTTTCATGGTATCTCGGCTAAAACATAGTGACGAGGAAGATTGTAGTTACGCGGAAACAGGGAAAGGAAGTTACGGGATTTGATGGATTTGGCAGTTGCGTGAAGGGAAGATTATCTGCTATATTTAACTCTATCTAAGATCGGAAAGAGTAGGTCAGAGAACGCATAGAAGAGATATAAAAGGAATGAAATACCCGGAACTTGGAGGGGAAGAAAAGAAAGATTTTCTCGGGATTTAGTGGCCCTGTTGGGTATATAAGGGTCTGTTCGAGTCCTAAAAAGATTGTCGGGAGTTTTGGGGGCCGAGCAGAGGGTTTGGAGGAGCTACAGAGATCAACAGAAGGAGTTGCAGAGCTGCAGCAGCAGTAGGTGGATGAGAAGAAGAAGACGAAGAACAGACCTTCAAAGTCTGTCGCGAGCGATCTCGAAACAACGACGAGAGACAAAAAAGTATCGTTGTTGTGATCTTAAAAATCAGAACGGTGACGTACGTAACACCATTACGGCGTTACAAACCTCTCATTTTATATAATTTCTTCAATAAAACACCTTTTTGAGCTATGTTTCTATCTTTTGGGTGCGTTTTGATCATGAGGAGCTAAACCCCAACACTGGGATGACGGAGGAAGCCATATTTCATGCGTGTGGTAATTATATTTAATTCTTTTATGACTACTTGCACTTGATTTAATTATTTTATGATTTTCACTAATTAGTTGTGATTTCGTTTGATGACGTATGCTTAGTTTTAGTACTTTTGATGCGTCATGCTTGTGATTTACAATTAATCTTTTCAAAAATCTACCTTGGCAAAGAAACAAAGTCAATATTTTATTATTATTTGAGCTATAATTGTCTAGAATAAATATATAAATCGCATGAATGAATTTTATGGTGGAATCCGAAGTCCCAGTTCTCTCGATATTTGTGACAAACTTGTGTATATATTTTCTTTGTTTTTAGTATTTTCTTAAATCAAATCTTTACAAGTCTGAGAGGAACGACATCTTTCTTACCATTTTACTACAACTTGTTAAAATCACATCAAGTACCAACTGTCCTGGTTGAAATTCTCTGGGTCGAACCCATTTGTTGTACTCTCGCTGGATTCTTCGTTGGTAATTTTCCATTTTCTGCAGAGCCATCTCTCTTGTTTCTTCTAGGTCGTCTAATTTAGCCAGAATAAGGTCAGCTGAGATGTTTCGTCTCCATGCTTCAGTTCTTGTTGTAGGTATCATTGCTTCTGTGGGAAGGATGGCTTCGGTCTCGTATGTTAACATGAAAGGCGACAACCCGGTTGCCTCTCTGCGAGTTGTCCTGTATGCCCATAAAACGTTATAAAGTTCTTCACACCATTCTCCACATTCCCCGTCGAGCTTCTTCTTCATATTATCGGCGATGGTCTTGTTTGTGATCTCGGCTTGTCCGTTACTTTGGGGGTACAGGGGTGTATACTTGCTCTTTCGAATATTGTAGGTGTTGAATAGCAAGTCGATGTTCTTGCCCTGTAGTTGTTTCCCATTGTCAGAGACAATTGCTGCTGGTACTCCAAAGCGACATATGATGTGTTCCCAGATGAATCGAAAAACATCTTTATCCCGTATGTGTTTCAATGGGGCGGCCTCTACCCACTTGGTGAAATAGTCAGTGGCTACAATCAGGTACTTCCTCTGCCCCGATCCGACATGCAATGGTCCCACGATATCGATTCCCCATTTAGAGAAGGGCCAGGGACTGATAACCGAGTTTAATGTCACTGCCGGTGCATGTATCTTCTTTCCAAATTTTTGGCACTCATCGCAGATGAGGGCCATGTGTCTCGCGTCCTCATTCATATATGGCCAGAAATATCCCATGGTTTTAGCTCGTGCTTCTAGGCTACGACCTGAGTTGTGGTTTCCCGCTGCTCCGTAGTGCAATTCGTTGAGGATAGTGTGTCCTTCTTCTTTACTCGGGCACCTTAGTAATGGTCTTAGGTACGATTTTCTGTATAGAGTGCCGTCTCGAAGCTCGTACGCGGCCGCTTTGCTCTTGATCTTATTGATCTCGGGTCGCCCCCTGGGCAACTTTCCGGATTCGAGATACTCATGAATTGGTTTCCTCCAATCATCGGCATGATACTGATCAGTAGTGGTTGATGCGACATGTGCGCCGGTGTCCATGGTCTCAGGTACTGAGGGCATTAAGACTCTCATAACTCTGATGCCTTCAATGCTTGAATCTGTCAACATGGAAGCAATGTATGCTAGGGCGTCCGAGTGGTGATTGTCCTTCCTGCAGATATGCCGGAACTTGATGCTCGGTATCTGGCCGATATAGAATTGGGCGAGTTCCCAATATCTTTGTAGTAAAGGGTCGTGTATGGCGTACTGTCCGCTAATTTGTCGGACGACTAGCTGAAAGTCGCTTGTGAGCCGTACCTCCTGGATCCCCATCTCCACTATCAAACGCAAGGCATGTATTACTGCTTCGTATTCCGTGACATTGTTAGTCGCTTTAAATTCAAGCCTAAAGGAGTGTACCATCTTTTTGCCCTTTGGCGTCGTGAAGACCAATCCTAGACCGGATCCGTCTTTATTGGACGACCCATCCACAAAAACCTCCCATCGTGTCGGGTTGCATGTCTCGAGTAGGTCGGACGGGTCCTCTCGATCTTCCTCCATTCCGGGGATGTCTTCTACTTCATCTTCATCGCTGAGAGGGAAGTCTGCCAAGAAATCGGCCACTGCCTGTGCTTTTATTGCTGTTCTCATTTCGTAAAAAATGTCGAATTGTTTTATTTGGGCACTCCACTTAGAGACTCGTCCCGACCTGGCTGCATTGTCGAGTACCGATTCTATGGATGACTTCGTGAGTACCCGGATCTTGTGGGCTTGGAAATACGTCCGGAGCTTCTGTGTTGCAAATACCAACGTTAATATTAGTTGCTCGATCCTGGTGTAGTTCCTCTCTGCTGGATTCATGGTTTTGCTTACGAAATACACTGGCTTTTCCTCCCCTTCAATGTTCTTGACTAGTACGGCACTAATGGCATAACCGGGTGCCCCAAGATATAGTGTTAGTATGTCCTCGGGCTCTGGTCTTTGTAATACCAGAAGACTCGCGAGATGTTGCTTAATTTTCTGAAATGCTTCTTCACACTCCTCAGTCCATTTAAACTTCTCTCCTTTCCTTAATGTCCCGAAGAAATCCTTGCACTTGTCAGATGATCGAGAGATGAATCGTCCTAAGGCCGCCAAATTTCCATCTAATCGCTGCACGTCCTTGACTGTTACAGGCGACGGCATTTCCACGACGGCTCTGATTTTATCTGGGTCGGCTTCAATGCCTTTATCGGTGATTATGTACCCTAAAAACTTGCTCGATGTGACCCAGAAAGTGCATTTGGCTGGATTTACCCTCATCGTGTACCTTCTCATGGTCTGAAATATGTTTCGGAGATCGTCGATGTGGTTGGTGGCCACCCTGCTCTTGACCAACATGTCATCTACATATACCTCAATGGTGTCGTGTATTTTATCTTCAAACATGTCTTCCACCAACCTTTGATAGGAGGCGCCTGCGTTTTTCAATCCGAACGGCATTTTGGTGTAGCAATACAACCCCCTTGGCGTGAAGAAGGATTATGCTCTTGATCTTCGGGGGCCAGGGGTATTTGATTGTATCCTGAATATCCGTCCATGAGTGTTATCGCCTTATACCCAACTATGGATTCTACAAGCTGATCGATGCTGGGGAGTGGGAAGCTATCCTTTGGGCATGCTTTGTTTGAGTTACTAAAGTCGATGCAGACTCGAACACCTCCATTTCTTTTGGGTACTATTACCATGTTAGATATCCATTGCGGGTATTGGGCTTTCCTAATGATTCCTGCTTCGTGCAGCTTTTTCAGCTCAGCCTCCACCGCTATTTGCAGCTCGGGTGCGATTCTTCTCATCTTTTGTCGGATAGGCTTGAACTTTGGGTTTATCCTTAGGTGATGTGAGCAGACTTCCGGGTCAATTCCTTCCATATCGTGTATTTGCCAGGCGAATACATCCATGTGTTCCTTCAAAAGAGTTGTCAACTGCTGGGATTGCTCGTTTGTCAAAAGAGTTCCTATTCTTACTATTTTTGGCTCTTCCTCGGTCCCCAGATTGATTTGTCGAGTAGGTTCTAAGGCCGAGAAATTTTGCTTTGGTTCGCCGACTATCGCCGGCTCCTGTGATTGCTATAAGATTTCTTTCTCGCCAGCTTCATAAGTAGCGATGGCTTGTGACATCACCTTTTCCAACTCTTCTCCCGCCTTTATTTCCTTAGACTTGTTTTTCTCTTGGCGTTTCCTCAATCGCCTCTCCTCATTCTGTTGGACGTCTATCTGCACGCACTGCCTTGCTGCCTGGGGGTCACCTAGCACCTCCACTATTCCTCGATACGATGGGAACCACAATCTTTGATGATAGGCAGAGGCGACTCCCTTGATTCCCGCAAGCCAAGGCCGACCCAGAATCGCCTCGTATGGTGACACCACGTCGACCACGCAAAAGGTAGTGAGGGTGTCGAGGAATCCCTCCCCGTCCGAGACTCTGAGGGTGACTTCTCCCTTTGGTACTGTCACCGTACCGTTGAAGCCGTAGATTCGATAGGTCGACGGGATCAGGATGTCATCGGACAATTCCATTCTCTTGAAAGTGTCATAGAACAGAACTTCGACTGAGCTGCCGCTGTCCATTAATATCTTGCGTACGCCCCATTCCTCGATCAACATAGTTACTACTAAGGGATCCCCATGTGCTTGGCCATTTAATGGGACGTCTTTCGCCGAGAAGGTGATCGGCTGCATCATCCATGGTTCCATGGGCAGGGTCTTAGCCACCTTTGAATATTTCCTTGCCCGATCGATCCCTTTTATGAATCCTCGAGGCGATGCCGGTTCCCAAATCGAACCCTTGGGTTGCCGAGTGTGATATGGTGTTGCAGGCGAACTGGGTGCCACGATTGATTCTTATTTGGTGTATTGGAACGTCGGGTTGAGCAGGTGTTGGCGATGTCTTGACGAAATTCCGTAAATATCCGTCTCGGATTAGGTGTTGGACGATGTCTTTTACCTCCCGACAATCATTAGTTGAATGGCCTCGAAACTGGTGGTAATGGCAAAACTCTGGGTGGTTCCTTGTTTCGTCGAATCGAATTCCCGAGTCTTAGGATATCGGATGTCATTCCTCTTCTCGACTTCCTTGAATATCTCTTTTAATGGTGCGTTTAGTGGAGTGTAAGATTTAGGTTCGTGTCGAGGCTTCTTTCCTTTCTCGACCCAAACTCTTTTGTTTTCCCCATGATGTTGTGTGCTCGGTCTTTTCTCAAGTCGTTTTGGGGATTCTCGTGGGGTTGCCTCTACGGTGACGCTTGCTTCTTGTATTCCTCTGCCTTGTGCCGCTTCCTGAATCTCCTCTAAGGCGATGTAGTGCTCCTGCATCTTTCGGATTTCTCTTAATGTTTTCGGTTTCTCAGTGTACATTGCTACCCAAATGGGATCTATTCTCCCCAATGAATTCTCGAAACCGAATATCTGTTGATCGACCGGCACCTTTCCGATGTCAGTGCATAACTTTCTCCACCTGTCCGTTAAAGAACGCAATGGTTCCCTGAATCTTCGTGCAAGTGTGAAGAGCTTATTAACCCTGGGCCGAGCAATACTGTTATGCATGTAAGTCTCAAGGAAGGTTTCTACCAGGACTCCATAGCTTCCAACGGATTCATCGGGCAAGGTGTAGAACCAGCTCTTTGCCTCGCCCTCCAAGCTTGCTGGGAAGAATTTGCACATGACCACATCATAATTTTTCCACTGTAATAAAGACATGCTGTACATTTTAATGTGTTCTCCCGCGTCACCCGTGCCGTCAAACCTAGATGGGAAAATCGGCAATGTACACTTGGGCGGGAATGGAGCCCGATCCAATTCCTTGGTAAATGGTGTCTTCTGGGCTTCACTGATTACTTCTGCTAGCTTGTCGTCCTCGTTATTTCCTGTTAGTTTTCAGACCATCTTCTCAAGTTGTTCGATCTTTTGATTGGTTGTCGCATTCGTACCCCCATTGGTTGCCTCTTCCTCGGTTGAAGAATCGTCGACTGGCCCATACCCTTCTCTTGGTCGATCAGGGTCGGGTATGCGGTCTCGTCTCGGAGATGGGGGTGGGGTGTTTCTTGATGGGGTGTGGTTGCTAGAAGTGCCTCGGCTCGATGATCCTCTCGACCCCGCCCGTCTGTTACGAAGCCGGTAGTTTTCATGTTCTAGAGCTAGGTTTCTCCTTTGCAGTTCTCTCATAAGGTCTTCTTTCCTTCTTTGGCTTGCCAATATAGCAAGTAACATTGGGTCAGTACTTTCATGGCTAGAGTGGCCATTAACTTGGTTTCCTGTCACATTGGGTGGTGCGATCGGAGGCCTTGTCGAAGGAATAACGGGGGGATCGATTGGAGCTACGGGATGACCAGCCGCTGCTGGGGGAATATCTCGGTTGTGGTCGCCCCTTGCTAAGTGCACTCGCCTGAGTCTCTCACCTTCTCGCTCTAGGTCGTGCAGGTACTCTGTTGGTTGCCTTTCTCGCCCTCGTTCCTCCTGTATAGTCTGCACTTCCTCTTCTTCCTCAGTATCCGATGCAGTTCTTCCATCTATCATGTCGTCCTCATTCCCTTGCCCCATTTGGCTCGGGATAATCCTCAGCATTCTTGGAGGGAGATCATCGTCTCGGCCTAAATCGACCTCCTCGTCGACAGTAGTTGATAGGTGTCTAAAACACCTATGTATTTATCTATTGTTTATGCTTTCTCTGCTAGTTTTCTTGTAAATTATGTATCTTATGTTTGCTTTTGAATATTTAGGTACTTTGGAGTCATTTGGAATAAAAAGAAGAAGAAACGTCGCTTAAAAGGCAAAGAAATTGCAAGCTGCTGTTGAGGCGAATTATTTCTCATTGATTACTTTTATTTCTTCATCTCTGTCTGAAAAGCACGACAGCTTTAGTGATGAAGAGACATTGAAGAAAAGAAGTGAATCTGAGAAATAAGAAGATGGTTGCTGTTGTTGGAGGAACTCGAACAAAGGAGAAAGCGTTCGATGGGAGCATAAGGGAGCAGGCGAGTGACATGGGAGTCGAGCAAAGTCGATATAAGTGTTGCCATTTGGTTGACCCTTATCTTATATATGGGTGCCTTAAGTCATCCTAGATACCCCGTATCTACTCCACCTTGGTGGCTATATCCATCCCCTTTCCTACAGAAACCTAAAAATCCAATACATTTCCTAATCATTGGTCTTTCTTTCTTTCACTCAACCTGAAACCAAGAGAGACATGACGGCAAGATCGTGAAGTGATACATCCAGAGATTGATGGTGTTCTTGAGGGTTTTCGAATTTGTTAATCAGTTGGTTGTTGTGAATAACAATGGTTGTTGTTGGTAATTTGAAGTCAATGAGAAATCAGAAGATTAGGGTTACTGCCATTGCTGTTCTTCATGGGTGTGAGAAGATGAATCTGATATGGGTGTTCAATGATGGCAGAGATGATTGAGGTTAGGAGGTGCTGTCTACTGTGACAGATGGTTAGAACTGGACTGGTGGATCTGTGAGAAGAAATGGAATTTGGGGTCGATTATGAGTTGATTCAGGTGAATATCTTGCCGTGAAGACAGCCACCAAGTGATGCGATTTCCGTTGACTTCGGGTGTTGAATGGTTGAGATTTGAATGCGTTCTAGAGTTTATATTGAATTAGGAAAGTGGAGATTAAGGTGGCCTGAGCTGAGATAGAAATTGCAAATGATGTTGTTGTTATACATTGAAGTTGTGAGCTGTATTAGCTAGCTGTTGTTATGTTAGAATGCTTGCGACTCGATGATTGAACTGAAGATGCAGGTGTTGTGGGTTGTCTGAGTGTGTAGTTGCGGCGACAGACAATTCAGGCGATTGTAGTTTGTGATGGCGAGTAAGCTGGTGCCAGGCTAAACTAAGTAGTGTGGCTGAATTGAAAAGCTGCTAAACTGATGGAGTGAATATGCTGGCGCTCTGGACCGGAAAAAAGGGAAGAAATTGAGCTGAAATTCAGTTGGAAATGTGCTGCTCCTGTGTCTGAATTTGGGGATTATACAATGGGTATTTTCCAGGGTCCATCAAGGGATTTTGAAGCTCGACCTTACAGGCTAAAATGAGTTCGAACTGATGTTTGAATCAGTGGTTCGAGTGTGTGCTAGTTAGAGCTTAGTTCGATGGCAGTGAAATACTTGTAATGATGCTACAATTCAGTGGGGTTCTAGCTGTTGTGGAGCACTGGAAGTGAAGCAGCAGAGTTGTAATACTCTTGGATGCTGTTGAATGATGCAGGAGTGGATTGGAAATGATATATTGCAGTATGGAGCTGTAGCAGTTGTAGCTGTGAAGAATTGCAGCTGGAAAGTGAACCTGTGGAGGATATTGCGCCATGGGAGCAGCACAAGTTCAGGCCATTGCAAGGACAGGTGAAGGATAAGACGCTGTGGAAATGCCAGATGGTAAAGGTCATTGCAGGCATGACTGAAAGCTCTGCCAAAGGAGTTTATTTATAACTGAGATGAACTGAAGAAGAGTGGAATGCTTAGGTTTGTTTGTGAAGAGAATAGGAAGTGCAGGCACCTGGGATTACAGGGTCAGAGCTGAGTTGCAAGATAGGTGCTGCTAGGATGATGACCTGAGTCTGTGCTGTGTATGAACTGTTGCATAACTGGAGCTGAGATTGCAGAGAGTTTGAGCTCATGAAGCTATTGCAGCTAGTATTGAAACAAGAAGAGGTGCAGCTGGTCAATAGTGGGAGTGTATTGTTTGTTGCATTTGCAAATGAACTGAAATGGAAGAAGGTGGTACTGGATCCATGTCAGTTGAAGCTTAAACAGATGGAGTTGTTGTGTTGTTTCAAGATAGATGAGAAGCTGAAGGTGGTGATGTTGGCCTAATGATGTGTCATTGCGAGTGTAGTTCTTTGGTGGATTTGGGCGAATCGAGGTTTTTATGTAGCTGAAGTAGCAGGTGGGAGTAAAGTATTACAGAATTGAGTTGGTGGATATTGGCTTGTGTTAATCGAAGTGCGATGTTGATGTTTGCAACAAGGGAAAGGAGGCGGCTAGTGTTGGGGATGTGCGAGGTTTTTGAAGCAAATGGAGCTGGGGTTGATGCATAGAATTAGGAGAATTAGATCTTGTGGAGGTGTTTGAAGTGGCAGTAGTGGAGTGTTGCAGTTTGAATTGGTTGTTTGGATGAGATACGGGGCCAACATGGTTTGGATTTAAATTAGTGAAGCACAACCATCATGGCTGGCGGCGCAATATGGCATATGGCCCGTGCAACTCGATTCAAACCATGACTCGCCTAACTCGGGTCTGTTTGACCCGAGTTCACTCGATCTGCCGTTATTGACCGTTAGTCAATCGTCGGTCTTAACGGTTTTGTTAGTTTTGACAGGTGACCGGGCGGACTTTGCGGTCCACTGAACTTGCGTGGATTCCGTTCTATTTCCGGCCACAATACGATTTTCCGGCGACGATTTTTGGGTCATATTTTCACATGGGTTTCTCACACATGGTTCATGGGCTTGGTGGACTTTTTTGGTGATGGACTTTGAAGACCTAATTTTGGAAAGTGTGAAGGCTATAAGAAGAAGGAGTTTCTATTCTTTTGAGGGCACGTATTCTTTTTGGAGTTTTGCAGAGAGCCTAGAGCTAGGGTTTGCCTTCATTTTTAATATTTTCATCTTCTTTATTTTATTTCCATTATTATTTGATGATGAACTCCAATATTATGAGTAACTAAAACTCTCTTTGATTAAGGGCGATTTCGAAGCCCGAAATATGAATCTATATTTGATATGAAATAACTTGTTCTCTTGCATTCATTAATGTTATTGATTGATTTCTACCATGCTAATATTGTCTATGGATTATTTGTTAAGGGTTTAAGTTCGAAATTGAATCATTAATTCTTAATCTATTTGCTAGTTTAGATTTTCTTCGACCCGTAATTGTCTAGAGAAGATAAACGCAAGTAGCAATATATAGGTATTGATGATGGGACTTTGTTAAGTACCTATATGTAGAAATCAACACTAGTAGGTGATTCATGCTTTTGAGTTCATCACTAGGAGCAACCTTATCTCACAGAACTTAGAGCACTTGTTTAAGTCAAACCTAGTAAGCGTACCTCTAGGAAACTTGGCAAGTAGGAACCGGTAGTCGAGCGCCTCCGTATCCGGTGAGCTAGGAGATAATAACGGAATTGTTGAGCGTACTAATTATTCTAGGGTTGTTAGTAACATGATAATGTGAAGAACATAGCTATCTATCAATTTGGTTTGTATTCCGTGGTCTAGAATGAACCTTTAATCAATTGCATCTCATAATTGAATACATTTTACAATTTTCAGCATTTCTACAACAAAATCATCTTTACTAAGAGTATTTGCATAACAACTTGAACTTCATACCTCCCTTGGGACGATCCTACTTACATTATACTACTTGCTAGTTAAAGAGAAGTAGAGAAATTTATTTTTGCGAGTTCGACACCTCGTCAAAATTGGCGCCCTGCCGGGGAGGCATTGGCGAGTTTAGTTGTTATTTTTATTCTTAGTTGTTATTTTTGCTTTTGATTACGATTTCAGTTTACTTATTCAATCTCTTAGAATCTGATTTTCAGGTACTATTTCTTTGGTGAATGCGTGGAGAGGGCAGACCAAGTCCAATTGGTATACGTCTTCGTTCAGGCACTTTACTTAAGGATTTCATTCGAGCAGTCAACACTCCACTTCCTCAAAGTTCTACACCAAGTGAATTCTCGGACTCGGACGAAGAGGAAGACAACACAATGGGAGGTCGACCACCTGCTCCAAGAACACTCAAGGAGCTCACTTCTCCAAACCTAGATCAGCAGCCTCTATGTATTCAGCTGAATGGAACCATTGAGTTGAAACCACAATTGATTAACTTGCTGCCCAAATTCAGAGGTTTAGCGGGAGAAGATCCTAATCGTCACTTGCAACAATTCCATCATGTTGTGACTAGTATGAAGCAAGCAACTGCAGATGCGGATATGGCTATGATGACAGACTTTTCCTTTCTCTCTTTTAGATATCTGCAGGAGAGTGGTTCTTTTGCTTACCCGCTGGAAGCATAACCACATGGAATGGGATGAAGAAATTGTTCCTTGAGAAGTATTTTCCAGCATCAAAAGCAGCTGTGATTCGCAAGGAGATTTGTGGTATTAGGCAAGTATCGGGAGAGACTCTCCATGAGTATTGGGAGCGCTACAAGAAGCTTTTAGCTAGTTGTCCACACCACCAAATCAGTGATCAACTTGTGATTCAATATTTCTACGAGGGGTTGCTTTCTAATGATAGAAATTTGATCGATGCCGCAAGTGGTGGTGCACTTACCAACAAGACCATTGCGGAAGCTACAAGTTTGTTGGAGAATATGGCTGCGAACACTCAACAATTCTACACTCGAGATGAATCAGCAGTAAGGAAGGTGAATGAAGTTGGCAATTCTTCACACATGGAACAAAGGATGGGCAACATGGAGAGAATGATGACTCAAATAGCTGCAGCTGTCATACCATCATCATATACCGAAGATGTTGAGCAAGCAAGTGCTATGTACCAAAATCAGCAAAGGCCGAGGTACGATCCGTACTCCAACACATACAACCCAGGTTGGCGTGATCATCCGAATTTCAGCTATGCAAACAAGCAAGCTGCTGCAAATCCTACTTTCAATCAACAAGGAGGATATCAATTCATGCAAAGACCACCACAAGAAACTCAAGGCACGAGTATAGATGACAAGTTGAATCTCATTCTCAACACAATGGTGCAAGATAAGCAAAAGACAGCAATGGATATGAAGGACATCCGAACACAAATGGGTCAATTAGCTAATGCCGTGAGCAAATTGGAAGCACAAAGAGAGGAAAACTTCCTTCGCAACCAATAAATCACAAGGAGAATGCCAATGCTATTGAGTTACGAAGTGGGAAGCAAGTAGAGAAACCGGAAACATCACCGGTGTCCCATGAACCCGATTTGGAGAAAGAAGAAGGTGAAACAGCCCTAAAAAAGGTGACCCGGTAACAAATTCTAACTCTAAAACTCATGTTTCTACTTATGTTACTTCTCCGCCTTTTCCTAGCAGGTTTGCAAAGTCGAACAAGGAGACATTGTACCAAGAGCTTTTGGAAATCTTTAAGAAGATTGAAGTGAACATTCCACTCATTGAGGCGATAAGGCAAGTTCCACGTTGGGCAAAGTTCTTGAAGGAATTGTGCACTAACAAGCACAAATTGACCGGTAACGAGGTAATGAGTGTGGGGGAGAATGCTTGGCATATCTTCAAAAGAAACTCCCACCTAAGTTGAAAGACCCGGTAGTTTCACCATACCATGTACTATTGGTAAAATCAGGTTTGAACGTGCTATGTTAGATTTAGGAGCATCCATTAACGTTATGCCTGCCTCCGTTTATGAATCATTGAATCTTGGACCTCTTAAGAATACCGGTATTGTTATACAACTTGCCGATAGGTCTAATTCTTACCCGAAAGGGGTTATTGAAGATGTTTTGGTGCAGGTTAATCAACTCATATTTCCAGCTGATTTCTATGTTCTTGACATGATGGATGAAGATTCACCATCGTCTACTCCCTTGTTTGTTGGGTAGACTGTTCATGAGAACCGCTAGAACAAAAATAGATGTTTTTAAAGGCGCCTTAACTATGGAATTTGATGACGAAGTCATAAGTTTCAATATCTTTGAGGCTATGAGATATCCTAGTGATGTGCATTCTGTTTTTCAATTGATATTATTGATTCTCTAGCTCAATGATTTTTGAATTGAATGGTGAAGATGCTTTAGAAAACACCATAGTGGAAGGTTTAGGTTATGGAAAATACAAAGACATTGAAAGTGAATTGTCTATTTGTGATGAGCTTAAAGAGTCTGTTTTATCTCTTAACTCATTACAAGAAGTTCCACCAAAATATAATGTGTCTTATGTTTCTTTGCCGCTTACTAATGCGAAACTTTTACCGTCGATTGCGCAGGCACCTATTCTTGAGTTGAAACCTCTTAGGATCACCTTAAATACGTGTATTTAGGTGACAAGGAAGAGTTACCGGTGATCATTGCCAACAACCTTACCAAGGTGCAAGAGGAGAAGCTTGTTCGAGTGCTAAGAGAGTACAAGTCTGCCATTGGGTGGACTATAGCCGATATCAAAGGAATCAGTCCTTCCACATGTATGCACCGAATACTTCTTGAGGAGGGGGCAAAACCAACAAGAGAAGCTCAACGTCGCTTGAACCCTCCGATGATGGAAGTAGTCAAGAAGGAAATCCTGAAGTTGTTGGATGTCGGGGTTATCTATCCCATATCCGATAGCAAATGGGTGAGCCCGATTCAAGTCGTTCCAAAGAAGTCGGAATCACGGTGGTGAAAACGAAGATAATGACTTGGTTCCAACTAGAATCCAGACCGGTTGGAGAGTGTGCATTGATTACCGAAAGCTCAACTCTACCACCCGAAAAGACCATTTCCCCTTACCATTCATTGATCAAATGCTTGAAAGGTTGGCTAGACATGCTTTTTACTGCTTCCTTGATGGTTTTTCAGGTTATAACCAGATTGTAATAGCCCCGGAAGATCAAGAAAAGACGACGTTTACTTGTCCTTTTGGCACTTTTGCGTATAGACGTATGCCATTTGGCTTGTGCAATGCACCAGCCACTTTTCAACGTTGTATGGTAAGTATATTCTCAGATTATGTGGAAAGCATCATAGAAGTGTTTATGGATGATTTCAGCGTGTATGGTGATTCTTTTGACAAATGCTTAGATAACCTTGCACTTATTCTTAAACGATGCGTAGAAACTAATCTTGTGCTTAATTGGGAAAAATGTCACTTTATGGTCAATCATGGGATTGTGCTAGGTCATGTTGTATCCTCTAAGGGGTTAGAAGTTGACAAGGCTAAGATAGATTTGATTCGGAACTTACAATACCCCATAAATGTGAGGGAGGTTCGCTCTTTTCTTGGTCATGCAGGTTTTTATAGGAGATTCATCAAGGATTTCTCCAAGATTGCAATGCCCCTGTGTAGACTCTTGCAAAAAGATGTGGCCTTTGATTGTGACAAGGAATGCAAGGAAGCTTTCGACACCTTGAAAGAGTTGTTGACTACCGCACCAATCAATCATCAAACCACCGGACTGGAGCAAGTCATTTGAGTTGATGTGCGATGCAAGTGATTATGCCGTTGGAGCCGTGTTGGGACAGCGAGATGGCAAAGTTCCATATGCCATTTATTATGCTTCTAGAACTCTCAACGGAGCACAAATCAACTACTCCACTACTGAAAAGGAGCTTTTGGCCATAGTGTTTGCACTAGAGAAGTTTCGATCTTATTTGGTGGGTACAAAGGTGGTTGTCTTCTCTGACCATGCTGCACTTCGATACTTGCTAACAAAGAAGGATGCTAAGCCAAGGCTCATAAGGTGGATTCTTCTTCTTCAAGAGTTCAACTTGCAAATCAAGGACAAGAAGGGCAGTGAGAATAATGTAGCGGATCATTTAAGCAGATTGGTTGTGTCCGAAGAAGCGATTCCTTTGCATGATAGCTTCCCGGATGAGCAACTCTTTGCGGTTGGTGGCACAACTCCATGGTACGCTGATATTGTTAACTTCTTGGTGACGGGACAAGTACCTAGTTCCATGTCTACATTCCAAAAACACAAGCTCAAGAAGATTGCCAAGCAATATATATGGGATGAACCTTATTTGTGGAAGCATTGCTCCGATCAAATGATCCGCAGGTGCGTACTCGAATCCGAGTTCCAATCAATTCTGAATTTTTGTCACTCATATGCTTGTGGTGGCCATTTCGGAGCCAAGAGGACAGCCCTCAAGGTTCTCGAAAGTGGTTTTTATTGGCCTACATTGTTTAAGGATGCATATCTATGTTGTAAGGCTTGTGATAGGTGTCAAAGGACAGGCAACCTTGGTGCTAGAAACCAAATGCCGCAAACACCAATTCTCGTTGTTGAGATTTTTGATGTTTGGGGTATCGATTTTATGGGGCCTTTTGTGAATTCCAATGGGAAATTTTTTATACTTCTTGCTGTAGATTATGTTTCTAAGTGGGTGGAAGCTAAAGCCACCCCTACCAATGATTCTCATATTGTTTGTGAGTTTGTGAAGGAACATATCTTTTCTAGGTTTGGAACACCTCGAGTGGTGATTAGTGATGGAGGTTCGCACTTCAAGAGATCCTTTCACGCTCTTCTAAAGAAGTATAACATTTCTCATAAAGTTGGCACACCGTATCATCCACAAACGAGCGGTCAAGCTGAAATTCCAACTGGGAGATTAAGTCCATCTTAGAGAAGACGGTGAACGTTACAAGGAAGGATTGGAGTTATAGACTCAATGACGCTTTGTGGGCGTATAGGACAGCTTATAAGACACCCATCGGTATGTCTCCTTTTAGGCTTGTCTATGGTAAACCTTGCCATCTTCCGGTGGAACTTGAACACAAAGCTTATTGGGCTATCAAGGTATGTAATATGGAATTAGATGCAGCTGGTGAACATAGGAAACTTCACTCAATGAGTTAGAAGAGATACGAAATGATGCATATGAAAGTTCACGCATTTATAAAGAAAAGACCAAGGCTTTCCATGATAAAATGATTTCCCGAAAGAGTTTTGAAATAGGGCAGAAAGTACTTTTATTCCATTCTCGTCTTAAATTGTTTCCGGGTAAACTTAGGTCCAGATGGGTTGGACCATTTGTTGTTACTAATGTGTTTGCGCATGGTGCAGTTGAGATAACTAGTCCCAAAACAGGGCTGATGTCCAAGGTTAACGGCCATCGCTTGAAACCATATTATGAGCAGTTTGTGACGGAGAATCAGGATATGATCACATTGAGTGACCCACTCCCTTTGGAGGAGTAATTGGAGCTGAATGTCGGGCTGACGACGTTAAACCAAGCGCTAAGTGGGAGGCAACCCACCGGTTTTGTATCTTTCCCTTTATCTTTTTATTTTTAAGCATTTTATCTTTATTTTCTTGTTTTTGCATATCATTTGCGGAATTTCCCACCTTGAACCTTCTTTGGATGATTTCATTTTACATTGAGGACAATGTAAAGTTTAAGTGTGGGGGAGCATTTATATGTTTGTATAGTTTGTTTTAGTTTGTTTTATGCCTTTAAAAAAAAAAAAAAAAAAATCAGAAAAATAGAAAGAAAAAAAACCAAGAAAAATTTGTGTTTTTTTTTGAACTTCGAAATCTAGAAACTTGTGCCTTTAGGATGACACCATTAGTGGATGGAATCATTTTGATTGCAGGAGTTGAGGAACCCATTAATTAACAAGAACGAACATAGCTCAGAAATCACAAATAACATGATAGTCGTTACCATATCTCGGAATATCACCATGTCGCATTCTATTTTTATTTTATTTTCCATATTTATCTATTGTTCTCTAAGTGCTTTGGTGGGTCACTAAACATCGACGTGTTATTACTGCTAGGATGAAATAGAGTGATTGAGTTGCTAGAAAAAGAAAAAAAAAAAAGAAAAAGAAAAATAGAGACCGACCAATTAGACCAAACGGAATAAAAAGACACTTGGGAATAGCAGTATGTGTGAAACGTAGTCCCTGTCTCCGTCGCCTAAACAAGCGTGGAATGCAGGATCCAAGGCAACTATCACGTACTTGCTGACAAGAAGCATGCGCTTGGATCCAGTTTGATCTAATCATGCCGTCTGGAAAAAAAAAAAAAAAAGAAACAAAAAGTGAAAAAGAAAAAAAAAAGAAAGAAAAGAAAGTATTATATTTGGTGAATAAAGTCACTCCTGGTTCCCTTGTATATGCCAGTGAGTTGATGTAGAAATAAGTTTGTTGACCACTGGTTCCCTTGTATATGCCAGTGTGTTAACACTAGAATTGACCAAAGAGCTCAATCCAATAGGATTAGGTTCATCTTAGCAGTGACCTTTGAGACAGGATATGGGAAACATCGAACACTTGTGAACATTCGCCAACATCTACATCTATATCCATCTTCTTTATCTTTTCATTGTGATTGTGGTTTGTTAGCTTCCGAGTATTGTGGCTTGTTCGACTATCTAATAAGAGCTTTATTTACTTAAATATGAACTGAATTTGCGCAAGGTACCTCCTCCTGTAGTCATTTTGGATTCGTTCATTGATTTGTCACAAATAGACGGAGTTGAAAATATAGGTTTTGTAGGCATACCTCTTGTAAACCTTCACGAGACTAAAACTCGTCCACTAGGGACACCTAGGGGTTCAAAGGCCTGTTATTCATGCTTAGAGTAACCGTAGCCTCGACGAGACGGAGTTGTATGTATCTTTTAGAATTATTTTGTTTGATTTGCTCGAGGACTAGCAAAGTCTAAGTGTGGGGGAATTTGATAGGTGTCTAAAACACCTATGTATTTATCTATTGTTTATGCTTTCTCTGCTAGTTTTCTTGTAAATTATGTATCTTATGTTTGCTTTTGAATATTTAGGTACTTTGGAGTCATTTGGAATAAAAGAAGAAGAAACGTCGCTTAAAAGGCAAAGAAATTGCAACTGCTGTTGGAGGCGAATTATTTCTCATTGATTACTTTTATTTCTTCATCTCTGTCTGAAAAGCACGACAGCTTTAGTGATGAAGAGACATTGAAGAAAAGAAGTGAATCTGAGAAATAAGAAGATGGTTGCTGTTGTTGGAGGAACTCGAACAAAGGAGAAAGCGTTCAATGGGAGCATAAGGGAGCAGGCGAGTGACATGGGAGTCGAGCAAAGTCGATATAAGTGTTGCCATTTGGTTGACCCTTATCTTATATATGGGTGCCTTAAGTCATCCTAGATACCCCTTATCTACTCCACCTTGGTGGCTATATCCATCCCCTTTCCTACAGAAACCTAAAAATCCAATACATTTCCTAATCATTGGTCTTTCTTTCTTTCACTCAACCTGAAACCAAGAGAGACATGACGGCAAGATCGTGAAGCTGATACATCCAGAGATTGATGGTGTTCTTGAGGGTTTCTGAATTTGTTAATCAGATTGACAGTGAAGAACAATGGTTGTTGTTGGTAATTTGAAGTCTAGGAGAAATCAGAAGATTAGGGTTACTGCCGTTGTTGTTCTTCATGGGTGTGAGAAGATGAATCTGATATGGGTGTTCAGTGATGGCAGAGATGATTGAGGTTAGGAGGTCTTTGTCTCATCGTGATGGATGGTTAGAACTGGGTGGTGGATCTGTGAGAAGAAATGGAATTTGGGGTCGATTATGAGTTGATTCAGGTGAATATCTTGCCGTGAAGACAGCCACCAAGTGATGCGATTTCCGTTGAGTTCGGGTGTTGAATGGTTGAGATTTGAATGCGTTCTAGAGTTTATATTGAATTAGGAAAGTGGAGATTAAGGTGGCACGAAGTGAGATAGAAATTGCAAATGATGTTGTTGTTATACATTGAAGTTGTGAAATTTGTATTAGCTAGTTGTTGTTATGTTAGAATGCTTGCGACTCGATGATTGGACTGAAGATGCAGGTGTTGTGGGTTGTCTGAGTGTGTAGTTGCGGCGACAAACAATTCAGGCGATTGTAGTTTGTGATGGCGAGTAAGCTGGTGCCAGGCTAAACTAAGTAGTGTGGCTGAATTGAAAAGCTGCTAAACTGATGGAGTGAATATGCTGGCGCTCTGGACCGGAAAAAGGGAAGAAATTGAGCTGAAATTCAGTTGGAAATATGCTGCTCCTGTGTCTGAATTTGGGGATTATACAATGGGTATTTTCCAGGGTCCATCAAGGGATTTTGAAGCTCGACCTTACAGGCTAAAATGAGTTCGAACTGATGTTTGAATCAGTGGTTCGAGTGTGTGCTAGTTAGAGGTTAGTTCGATGGCAGTGAAATACTTGTAATGATGCTACAATTCAGTGGGGTTCTAGCTGTTGTGGAGCACTGGAAGTGAAGCAGCAGAGTTGTAATACTCTTGGATGCTGTTGAATGATGCAGGAGTGGATTGGAAATGATATATTGCGGTATGGAGTCAGAGTTGATTGTATTTGTGAAGAATTGCAACTGGAAAGTGAACCTGTGGAGGATATTGCGCCATGGGAGCAGCACAAGTTCATGCCATTGCAAGGACAGGTGAAGGATAAGACGCTGTGGAAATGCCAGATGGTAAAGGTCATTGCAGGCATGACTGAAAGCTCTGCCAAAGGAGTTTATTTATAACTGAGATGAACTGGAGAAGAGTGGAATGCTTAGGCTGGATGTGAAGAGAATAGGAAGTGCAGGCACCTGGGATTACAGGGTCAGAGCTGAGTTGCAAGATAGGTGCTGCTAGGATGATGACCTGAGTCTGTGCTGTGTATGAACTATTTGCATAACTGGGAGCTGAGATTGCGAGAGAGTTTGAGCTCATGAAGCTATTGCGGCTAGTATTGAAACAAGAAGAGGTGCGGTGGTCAATAGTGGGAGTGTATTGTTTGTTGCATTTGCAAATGAACCGAAATGGAAGAAGGTGAACTTTGGATCCATTTCAGTTGAAGCTTAAACAGATGGAGTTGTTGTGTTGTTTCAAGATAGATGAGAACTGAAGGTGGTGATGTTCTGGCCTAATGATGTGTCATTGCAGGTGTAGTTGCTGGTGGATTTGGGCAGAACTGAGGTTTTTATGTAGCTGAAGTAGCAGGTGGGAGTAAAGTATTACAGGAATTCAGTTCAGCTGGATATTGGCTTGTGTTAACTGAAGTGCTGATGTTGATGTTTGCAACAAGGGAAAGGAGCTGGCTAGTGTTGGGGATGTCTGAGGTTTGCTGAAGCAAATGGAGCTGGGGTTGATGCATAGAATTAGGAGAATTAGATCTTGTGGAGGTGTTTGAAGTGGCAGTAGTGGAGTGTTGCAGCTGAATTGGTTGTTTGGATGAGATACAGGGCCAACATGGCTGGATTTAAATTAGTGAAGCACAACCATCATGGCTGGCAGCGCAATATGGCATATGGCCTGTGCAACTCTGATTCACACCATGACTCGCCTAACTCGGTCTGTTTGACCCGAGTTCACTCAGTCTGCCGTTATTGACCGTTAGTCAATCGTCAGTCTTAACGGTTGACTGTTAGTTTTGACCGGTGACCGGGCGGACTTTGCCGGTCACCTGAACTACTTTCTGGCGCCGGATTCCGTTCTATTTCCGGCCACAATACCAGTTTTCCGGCGACGATTTTTGGGTCATATTTTCACATGGGTTTCTCACACATGGTTCATGGGCTTGGTGGACTTTTTGGTGATGGACTTTGAAGACCTAATTTTGGAAAGTGTGAAGGCTATAAGAAGAAGGAGTTTCTATTCTTTTGAGGGCACGTATTCTTTTTGGAGTTTTGCAGAGAGCCGGAGCTAGGGTTTGCCTTCATTTTTAATATTTTCATCTTCTTTATTTTATTTCCATTATTATTTGATGATGAACTCCAATATTATGAGTAACTAAAACTCTCTTTGATTAAGGGCGATTTCGAAGCCCGAAATATGAATCTATATTTGATATGAAATAACTTGTTCTCTTGCATTCATTAATGTTATTGATTGATTTCTACCATGCTAATATTGTCTATGGATTATTTGTTAAGGGTTTAAGTTCGAAATTGAATCATTAATTCTTAATCTATTTGCTAGTTTAGATTTTCTTCGACCCGTAATTGTCTAGAGAAGATAAACGCAAGTAGCAATATATAGGTATTGATGATGGGACTTTGTTAAGTACCTATATGTAGAAATCAACACTAGTAGGTGATTCATGCTTTTGAGTTCATCACTAGGAGCAACCTTATCTCACATAACTTAGAGCACTTGTTTAAGTCAAACCTAGTAAGCGTACCTCTAGGAAACTTGGCAAGTAGGAACCGGTAGTCGAGCGCCTCCGTATCCGGTGAGCTAGGAGATAATAACGGAATTGTTGAGCGTACTAATTATTCTAGGGTTGTTAGTAACATGATAATGTGAAGAACATAGGTATCTATCAATTTGGTTTGTATTCCGTGGTCTAGAATGAACCTTTAATCAATTGCATCTCATAATTGAATACATTTTACAATTTTTAGCATTTCTACAACAAAATCATCTTTACTAAGAGTATTTGCATAACAACTTGAACTTCATACCTCCTTTGGGACGATCCTACTTACATTATACTACTTGCTAGTTAAAGAGAAGTAGAGAAATTTATTTTTGCGAGTTCGAAACCTCGTCAGTAGTCATGCCTTTGACTGGTGCCTGAGGCTCGTTCGGGTTATTTGGCCGATGATCTTCGTGTCGGGAATCCGTGAGTCCTTCTTGTACGCTAGATCCCGCTGTGACCCGATTCCTTAGGATTCTGCTCGTCCTGGAGGTACTCGCCATTGCCTTCGGTACTGCCCTCGTTCCTCGGCTCGCCTGCCCGTTCGTACCTACGTCAGCAAAGCATACAACACTTACTTCGAACTGCTTTTGAAAAGGTTAAGAATGAAGTACAGCAGTTCTGCCGTGTAAGGTGGAAAAAGTTTTCACAGTACACTTCCATTTATGCTGGCGTGTTGATCACAGCAGTCAAGTGGTATTGACCATAAAGGACAATCTTTGAAAAGCTATCTCGACACGTTGCTTTCAGTACTTTCCATACGCATTAATCATTATTTGTCCTAACATTCCATGTGCCAGAAGTCATTAATCATCCGTGTGCCAAGTTGGAAGATTTCTTTCTTGACTACAGTTGATGATGCGATAATCTTTACCAATTGTTGTACCGATCGTCTACTGATGCTGTGAGGCTTTTAGTGTAGGATCAAGATGAGGCTTGATAATGAAGCGCCCACTAAAACTCCTTTCAGCCATAGTTTCCGGAAAACTGAACTCGATGATTTCAAGTTAGTCTTGCCTCCACCACTGTCACACTTTGATTTAGCTAACTAGAAGATCCAAATAACGAATCAACGTTTCACCTTAGCTTCTACCGGTCATCAAAGATGATCCATACGGGAGCTTTTGAGGTGTCATACGTTTTACCTTAGATCGACGACAAGGCGACCTTTGACCGAAGAAGTTTTAACGAAAAACCCTTATCTTTGCGCAGTTAGTCAAACTTCAATCGGAATCCCTTATTCATAAGGTAAGATATTTCCCGGCTCTTGTTTGATGGGGTTAAGACGATGAAGTTAACTAAACAAATTTTTTTCCTTTAAACCAAGTTTCCGTGAGCCTTTCGTGAATTCTAGTAAGTAAAAACGAAGGTGAACAACAAATCTAGCAGCACACGGATTTTAACCATTAGAGATGAAAAGAAAAAAGGTCAGCAATGTGGAATTTCATTTTTAGCTTCTACCAACATCAAAAGATGTTATTTCGGGAGCTTATTGATCTTCTTACAACCTGCTTAGACGACTTAGAGAAACAACCTAGTTTGATGATTTAACCCTGACGACTCGACTCTAATGAAAACATAAGCGGTCAAAACCAGCAAAACAATCCTACCTCAAAACTCAACAAGGTTTGGCTTAAAACGAGGACAAAACCTTTCCACAAATTCTGCCTATCAACCCTCTGAACCAAAAGAGTTTCTCCCTTAGCTTCAACTAACACGCATGGTGACTTAGGAGCTTGGATTTCTCTCTTTTGGTAACCGATTTCAAGGTATCCGAAGATGTTACACGGTCCCCTTAGTCGGCGCCAGAATGTAGATGTAGAAAATCCTACTACTACATCCAAAGGTCTATGCTAAGAAGTAAATAAACGAAATACATAAAAGAACACAAGATGTACGTGGTTCGGCATGATTACCTACGTCCACGGGGGTTAAGGGATGATCTTATTACTTCACGCAAGATTACAAGGATCAAATATGCACAACAATGCTCACAAAACACTCAACGCTGTTCTCTCCCTTCTTTTCTTTTCTCTCCCAAAAAATCTCTCCCTCTACCTTCCTACCCGATCTCTATTTATAGCTGCAGGTGGTGATACATCGATATTACAGTGTTGAGCCTGGTACAGCTTCCTGGATGTTCTTCTCGGGCGACTTGCTGGTGCCTCGGTCGATCTCTCCTTTTTCTCGAGCCGAATCATCTAGCCGAGTGGTATCATCACCCGATGTCGTTCGTTTGGTAGAGGTGATCGATGTCGCCCTTTAGATTCTTGGCCGAGTCTTGCTTCGGACGAGCTTCTCTTATCTCTTCACCAACCCTGTCAGGGCATTAATTATCTTCGAACTCGATGGGTGTCACATCAGAGCTTTTCTCCCTTCACCGTTCCTCTTTCCTCGCGCCCGGACCTGGTGGGGTGATTCAATGCTTCTAGTGTTTGTTTTTCTTGTTGCGCCCTTAGCCAGGATGGTTCCACCTAGCTCTGTGGATTATTTGCACCTACACTGGTGATAAAATGTTGATGATGAATTAATATTGTTTGTAATTTTAAAGCTGATCCAGCATGAGCATCAAATAACCAAGAATCTAAATCAGGCTAGCAACGATTTCTATCTTAATTATGACCACAAGCTTCATTAACACCATCAAAAAGTTCAACAGAAAGATCTAGATGAAATTGAATGTCATATTATATCTACGAACGTCATCTCGGCATAATTTCTTGTATTCATAGGTCTAATCATTTAAAAAGGAACTCTGTTTATCCAATTTTGAAAAATCTTTGAAATGAAACTTAATTCAAAAATATGGTTTTATTGTTACTACTAAGTTTAGCAAAGACCAGACAACATAGAGCCATAGAGGCCGAGATTTCATACGAACTCTTCATCTTCTTCTTCGGAGATCATCTTATTTGTCATTTTTTGTCAAGACTTAAAAGTTTGGAAATGGGTCGCCTATAATCCGAGTTACCGAATAAATCTCAGCCGTATTTTCTCTTTGCATCCAAATATCTGAGCCGTTCGATATATTGAAATCAGTGGTTGGGAGACCTTGTTTGAAAGTGTCCTACTAAGCCTGTCCCCCGATCCTCCTCATAAATAAAAGAATATTAATTGAGAAAAAATGGAGAACCAAACAAACAAACTGGTATTATGCAGAGAGTACCACACAAATATTTTTCTAGTTCAGAGTTTTCAGAGCAGCTAAACTTTGGAACTCACTATCGCCTGTTCTCTGCAAATCTGCTAACCTCATCGAAGTTTAGAGGTAAGCATTTTGGTTCAAAGAATATAATCCTATCTAGTCTAGTTTGAGTATAAAAAATACTTAAATTATTTACAGTATTGGTTACCTTAATAAATACTGATTTTCTTTTTAGTGATTAATCGATTTAGGTATCTTTAGTTTCTGCTTAATTATACCTTTCTACCCTTATCATGTGGATGTTTTAAATTTTTTGGGGTCGAAAATGAAATGAGTGGTTGGTTGGTTGAAATTGTGTTTTATCCTCTCTGGTTAATTCTGTTAATAGAATTTCAATTGGGTTTCAGTTGAACTGTTGAATTATGGGGTTTGAACATCTGTTTGATGAAATCTTAAATGGGTTTTGATGGAACTTGGTTGTTCAACATTGGTTGTTTATAGATCGGTTGATGGGTTTTTTCTTATGCATACTTTGTATGAAATTAAATTATAGAGTGTTGTTGTACCTGGGTTTGTCTTGTTTCAGAAATGTATGATAAAAGAACTCTTGTGCTGGGATTTTATTGTCATTTTGCTTATTGGTGATGATGCATGTATGAAGACTCTTAACTGCTGTGTTTGGCGCAACTAGTCCTCCATTTTTTGGTTTCAGATTTCACTTTGCATTTTCTTGGTTTAATTGGCTTCTGCAATTTAGTACTTTTGATTTTTGTTCTGGTTGCCGGCGCATTTCTCGTCTGTTTGTGTTTGAGTTTTTAATGATAAAATAAAGTGAATTAAAGTAAAGCAAATTTGAATTGAGAAAGTAAATTTTGGGGCTATGACCATGTCAATTCATTGGCTGTTCTTTGATTTCATAAGCTTCCTATAAGATTGCGGTAGGCAACAGTTGAGATGTCCAATCAATTTGTTATTCCCATGCTACCATCTTGATCATATCCTTCTTCGTATAGTTTTATGCTCTCGTGATATTTCCACTCTTGTATTTTACTTGTGTTCTCAAACTTATTTCATTGTTTTTCAGGTTAGGATCTTATTTACGGGTTGTTGTTGTATGCTTTTCTGCTAACAGTGGCAAGGAGAATAACTACTTAATCATGTTAAAGGGATTAGACCATGATACTCTGAATGAAAACGTCAAGAAAGTTCAATATGCTGTAAGAGGTGAACTATATCTCCGAGCTTCCGAGCTTCAGAAAGAAGGGAAGAAGGTAAATAGTTTTTCAACTTCTTGTCGTTTTTGGACTATATCTATGTTTATAACTTCTTGTCATTTTTGGATTGGATATCTTTATATCATGGGAGGGTGACTTGTAATCATCTGTTATTAACTTGTTCAAAGGTTTTCTTCAAATTTCTTAGATTTTCAGTTGTTCATCCGCAGATTATTTTCACAAATGTTGGTAACCCTCACGCTTTAGGACAGAAGCCACTGTCATTCCCACGCCAGGTCATCTCCATTCTTTATTTATTAATCTTTTACTGTGTTCGTCCTCATGTTTACAATTTGACCACATTTGTGAAATTGTTATGGAATTATCAGAGATGTTTTCGTCTTTATATTTGTTCTTATACAAGATAATGTCTTATAACAGGTGGTCGCTCTATGCCAAGCTCCATTTCTACTAGACGATCCTAATGTGGGGCTTGTCTTTCCAGCAGATGCTATCGCAAGAGCTAAACATTATCTTTCATTGACATCTGGTGGTTTAGGTGAGCTCCAATGAAGTCCTTAATATCTTGTTCATTCATATGAACTAGCTTCATTATTTTGGAAGTCCAGTTTGGATTGCTGTTGGGGTAAAATCATCACAAAGAATGAATTCTCCTGAAAAAAATGACAACGGACACTCATAATGCTTGTATAATCAGGTGCTTACAGTGATTCTCGAGGTCTTCCAGGAATTAGGAAGGAAGTTGCTGGCTTCATTGAGAAGCGAGATGGATATCCAAGGTAATATTGAACTAGGGACACACCTTATTTTTTGTCTCTGGCTCCGTGGGTTTTTGTTCTATGAAATAGAAGTTGACGGTGTTTGTACCGATCACAGTGACCCAGAACTCATATTTCTCACGGATGGTGCCAGCAAAGGAGTAATGCAGATGTTGAATACCATTATCCGTAGTGAAAAAGATGGGGTATTAAAATCAGTAACACTAACAAATAGTGATCATTTTATTCTCTTGGGTGACAATGGTTGTCTACAATCTCTAATTTTGGATTTTCTACTGTTCTTTACTGTCAGATTTTGGTTCCTGTTCCTCAGTACCCACTTTACTCTGCGGCAATATCTTTATATGGTGGTTCTCTTGTTCCATATTACTTAGAGGAGTCGGCTAACTGGGGTCTGGATGTCAATAACCTTCGCCAATCAGTTGCACAGGCCCGTTCAAGGGGAATAACTGTAAGCATCTCATGTGTTTGAAAACTTATCTATTCCTCTTGGAAGATCATCTGGTTTCCTAACTTGTTATAGAAAATGGAATTTTTGTCCAATCATTCAAATTTATGAAATTACACATTGTAACCCTGAATCCAGTCCTTTATGTTTTCGAATGTGATCAGGTCAGAGCTATGGTGATTATAAACCCAGGAAACCCTACTGGTCAGTGTCTGAGTATAGATAATCTACAGGAGTTGTTACGATTTTGTTCCCGAGAAAAATTGGTCCTCCTCGCGGATGAAGTTTATCAGCAGAACATATACCAGGATCAACGTCCATTTATAAGTGCAAGAAAGGTACTCCCTCCGTTCTTTTTTAATAGGCTGGTTTTGTTTTTTGAGAAAATTAAGGAAATTAAGAGAGCCAATCATTGAAAGTGGTCCTCATGATACTTGTCAATAAAAGAAGTGAAGTGAAATGGTCCCCATGACACTTGTCAGCAAAAGAAGTAAAGTGAAATGGTAGGAAACCAGCCTATTTTTTTGTAACATTTATTTATAGAAACCAGCCTATTATTTAAGAACGGAGGGAGTATAATATGTTTGTATGATATATTCCTAATTTCAGTTAACCTATTGGGGAGTTTATAGAGTGAAAACTAATTTCTCAGAATGATATAAGGTTTTGCTGGACATGGGCACACCGATTAGCAAGGATGTTCAGCTCGTGTCTTTCCACACTGTCTCCAAAGGTTATTGGGGAGAATGTGGTCAGCGTGGAGGATACTTTGAGATGACCAATATTCCTGCCGAGGTTTCTTTCTTCCCAAAATTTGATGTCTTTTTACTCCTGAAGTTTTGTTTATTCGTTTAAGTATCTTTGCCCTTAAGAATTATCTAATCATTGCATTTCCTTTTTCTTGTCAATCGGGTGCAGTCTGTGGATGAGATTTATAAGGTTGCATCCATATCGCTCAGTCCAAATGTCCCTGGGCAGATCTTTGTAAGTGAAAAAATCACTTAGAATCACACTTTTAACATAGCTGTCATTCTTTTAGCACTTTTAAGTGTTTGAAGCTATTGTATTCTGAGACCCCAAACTTATTTTGTTTTATCAGTTGGGTCTGATGGTCAACCCTCCAAAGCGTGGAGATATCTCGTATCTGAAGTTTGTGCAGGAGAGGTATGGATGGCTTATATTAAGTTATTTATCACTTAAAATACAACGACCAGTGATACAGTTTGCTTTACAAATATCTTATAAACAATAATGTTCCAAATCATAAAATAATGCAGCAAAACGATCCTTGAATCATTGAGGAAAAGGGCACACATTATGACCAATGGCTTTAACAGTTGCAGAAACGTTGTCTGCAATTTCACTGAAGGTAAGTGGTAGTTAAACAACAGCATGCTTCTATTTCTTGTTTTTACTATTTTGATGTCTCTAGAGGAATAGATGTAATGAGAATAGTGGTTACAGGAGCCATGTATTCCTTTCCACAAATACGTCTTCCTCCAAAAGCAATCGAAGCTGCAAAAATGGCTGGAAAAGTTCCCGATGTTTACTATTGTCTGAAGCTCTTGGAGGCAACAGGCATTTCAACTGTCCCTGGTTCAGGTTTTGGCCAAAAAGAAGGGTAATTAGCTTTCTGTTAAATGTTTTCTCGAGTAGTAGGTGATTATTGTGTTGTATTTGAAATTCCATATTAGGGTCTTGATCTATAATTGTTGTCAACTTCAATAGTAAATTCATGGTTAATTTGTTTCTATGTTCCAGTGTCTTCCACTTGAGGACCACTATCTTACCAGCTGAAGAAGACATGCCAGCAATCATGGATAGTTTCCAGAAGTTTAATGATGCATTCATGGAACAATATGAAGACCACAGAGGTTATTCAAGAATGTAGATGAAGCAACAAGCCAACGATTATAAAAAAGAAAACCTAATCTTCTACATCTTTCTGTCAATCTGTTGATGTCTTCTTACTAATTACTACAGTTATTATCTATTTTCTCTACAAAACATGGGAGTTAAACTTTTTAGTTAAACCTGTATTTATTCAACCTGAAATTCCTGCTCTGGCTCTGCTTCTGTTAATATTCTCTTCCCTTTATCATGTCAACTTTCTGAATGGCTATCGAAAACGAAATGACCTTTGTTTCCTTGAGGTTTTTTGACCTTTGTCTCGAAAACAACTGATAAGATGTCCCCTTGTCTGGGAGAGATCTCAGTTCTCCTAAAAGGAATTACTTCTAGTGCAAAATCTGTCTTCTGATGGCCGTTCAGACGTCCGGAATCTTCATAACTGCTCGAGTTGCCACCCCAATGTTTCTTTAAACTATAGTATAGTTCATATTATCGTATTGATATCCGTCTCCAACCCACGAGGTTAGCAAAGTAACAATTGAACTGAACAAAGTTGCATAACACAACATAAATAGTAAACGATTCATTTTTCGTTCAATTCTATCAAATGAAGACTACAATCTATATGCTTACACAAGAAGACACGCAGAACTAATTCATAGTACCGGAGTCCACATTTTCACATAACCTCTCAGTGAAGCCGGTAACAGTAATCTCCATGAATCCAGATGAGGTAAATCACCTGTTAAAGCAATCGAACTGTCTTCTTTCCTCCTCCCAAGACTCAAAACAAAAAGTTGCCCCGGAAAAACTTGATACATAGCATTCAACGTCTTTTCCATAACCATTTTCCCATCGATACTGGAATCTTCAGCTTCAATACAGCTCCCTCCAACATTAACCATAATCCTCCCACCTTTCCTCAAACTACCTTTCAATTTCTCCCAAGTTGTTGAATCTTGAAGTTCAGGAATCACCCTCCCTTTACAGAACAAATCAACCAAAATCCCTGAAAAACCGTCTCTAGCACTAGCATTTAAACCATCACCGATGTTAATAAAAAGCCGACCTGGGCTATCATTCTCGAGCTTCAAAAGACTAAAATACTCTCTACCTACTGAAATAACAGACGGATCAAGTTCCCATCCATGAATTATGACTTCCGGGTATAATTCTAATATAATTCTTGCAGCTGAACCAGCTCCAAACCCTAGAATTCCTAATGGACCTCCTCCTGGTGGCAAAATCGGGGGAAATGTAGCAAAAACATCGAAATATGTTTCTGTGAGTAATTTGAAAATAAATGATACGCTATGGATGTTTCCTGGTGCGTCTAATAGAAGTAATCTTGAACCTGCAAATGGATGATCAGCTCTTCTCGATACTTCTATAACACGAATGTAATTGTATCTTGATTTAAATTTGACTAGGGTTTTAACTTGATCAATTGGAATTCCTTCTTCTACCGACTTTTCTTCTATCTTCTTTCGATCATTTGTTAGATATCGTTTCTGTGAACTCGATTTTGATGCTTCAATAGCAACATTTCTCTTCTGATTAAGTGAAAATCTGAGGTTCTTAACGTTTTTCAAGGGGTTGTCGATTTGAAATGGTTTGAGAGTAACCAACGATTGAATTTGGTATCGGTAACAAAATAAATTAGTAATGGTAATCATCTCGCTCGTGCGCGTTAGAGATCGAAGAGATCGAATTTTGTAGCCACTCGCTGTGGTTCTAGGATTTTTTTTTTTTTTTTTTTTTTTTTTCAGAATACGATTTTACTCTTTCTATTTGCGATACTAGGTGGTACGCCCGTGCTCTGCACGGGCTTAAATTGGTTCCAAATTTTGAAACGCTAGTATTATCAGCCAAAGTTAGAAGGTTGCGAGAGAATTGTATCAATTATGGCTTGATTAAAACAATGCCGTTCCAAAATGGACAAGGAGAAGGGAATATTTGTGAAAGAATAGAATGAGCTTTGACTTCGTACCTATGGATACAGGACTTCCCAGACACGAAGGTAACTCATCTACCTAGAGTGGGTTCAGATCACACTCCTATCCTTTTAAATTCAAACCCAGAAAAGAGAAAATTGCAAAAACCCTTTAGATGCATTAGATCATGGTTAACTCACCCAACATTGACCTCGATCGTTAATGCTTCTTGGAGACTACACTCACAGAATAACCCCAACACTGACTTACATTCGAACCTTAAACTCCTATTTCGGACCTAGCTCAGTGGATTTCTGATGTTTTTGGGAATATTCACAAAAATATTAATAATCTTAATACTATAACAGATAATATTCACAGATCTGACAACATCTCTACAAGAATAGAAGAACTTAAAAAACTCCAAGCGGATCTGGGAAAGTGGTATGAAATCAAAAATGATTTCTATCACCAACTATCTAAAGATAAATTCTTTAGTGAATATGATCAAAACACAGAGTATTTCCATGCGACTGCTGATAGACGCATTTATGTGTCTATTTTGTTCTCAATTACGTGTATTGTTAGTGCTCGATTTCGTATTTATTTGATTATTTTATGTTTTTGTAGGTGTTTTTGGAGAAATAAACTCTTCTGGAGAAATTGGCTCGAAAAGTGGTATTTGGGCTCGCGGGAGAAAATTACTACAGGCACCCAGAGGACGTGTTAAAGGCACTCCGGAAGTACGTTTGAACCACCCCCGAAAAAATGATATCGGCACCTTAAAACATTGTTAAACCCAAGTATAAATGCTAAAAGGACCCCTCGGATGGATAAGGGGCACCCAATTTACTAAGGGGTACCCAAATTACTATTGGCACACCATCGGTGGTTAAGGGGCACTCATCTTCTTCATTCAAATTCTCAAATCTGGCGGGAAAAATGTGTGCAGCGACTGGAAAAATAGGGTTGAGATTTTGATCGAGTTCTAGGGAGACTAAAGGGCTGAAATTGATTGGGTTTACTTCTTAGGCCTCAACAGGCTTGGTATAGTCGTTTGATTGGAGCCAAATTGTCTAGAATTCGGATTGGAGACAAAACAGGGTCTCGGGTTTTGGTTTGAATAATACTCACATGCGTGTTCTTCTGATTTGGGTTATTTTTGTTTGAGTTTTCTCAACTATTTGGATTGGAACTAACATGTTGGATAAATACAGACCCATTATTATAGGTTTGGTTGCTTATTTGAAGAAAGGAACATACGTATTCACGAAAACAGGAAGTTACGAAAATATATGGAAGTTACATGGGATCACAGGAAAGATTTATTCTCTGTAAGATTTTGTTACGTCATGAAGATAGTTTTGAAGGAAAGATACGGACAAAGGAAACGAAATATATTCTTTAATATTTTCGGATTCTCTTGATATTTTTCGGTCCGAAAGTTGTCTCTTATTATAGGGAAACTATCTCTTCCTGCATTATTGAAACCCTGATCAATCCTTTTTATATATAACCGAGCATGCCTCCAATAACTCGTAGTGTCACAAAGGCTAATACGCATAAACAGAGAAGAAAAGAAAAAAAAAAAATCCGTGACCTGCGGGAGAGGAAAAGGATAACCGAGAGATATTTTAGTGATTCTTGACCCTGTTTTGTATAAATAGGGTGGCTGAGGTTCAGAGAAGGATTATCGAGACCTTGGGGTAACAACAGAGAGGTACAGAGGAGTTGCAGAGACGTGTTCATCAGCAGAGAAGAAGCTGCAGTGAGAGGAAGAAGACGACCAGAAAACCGTCACCTTTGCTTTCAAATCTGTAACAATTTTGCAACAATTACTTCTGCTAGGTTTTGTCCGTAACAGTAGGCTCTGTAACAGCGAGTTCTGTAACAATTATATCTGTTACAAACTCGATGCTTTATACATTTTCTCCCTTTTAATCAACTTTTGAGCTATGAACCAATATTTTGAGCAAGTGATTAATATGAGGAGCTAAACCCCATTGCTGAAGCGGCGGAGGAAGCCATTTTTCCAATTATTATGTGGTAATTTCTATTTAACTTAATTTTTGCAATTCTTTTATGATTATTTGCACTGAACTGAAACTGAATATATGATTTTTTGTGTTCTCAATTGATGGGTCATGCTTAGGTTAAGTCTTTTGATGGTCCATGCTTTCGATTTACAACTATTATTTTGAGAATCTACTTGTCTAGGCAATATTTTAGAATCAAATTGAATGTCTTGAGTTGCATAATTATTTATTAGATTGAATCACTAAATTAGGTTAATGGTGGAATCTTTTGTCTTAGTTTTCTCTAAAATCTTGAAATCGACTTTATTTGAGTTTCTATTTTAATTTAAGTTTAAAACAAAATCTTCACAAGTCTGAGTGAACGATACTTTTCTTACCACTTTACAACAACAATTAAAACTACATCAATTTTCGGCGCCGACTTGTATTTAGGTTTTAGGTTTTAGATTATTTTTATTTTTAATAACAAACTTAAAATGGAGTCATTACACATCATCAGATGTTTCGGTGCTAGGAAGCCGAGCTACCAATTGGGCTCCTACACCTTTCTGAATAACGATACTAAATCTATGGAAAAAAGAATTACAGAATTTATAGTTTGCATCCTGGCCAAGAAGGCAATTACGTAATTTCTTCATGAAAGTGATAAGTTCTTCACCAAGTTCACCCAATGTAGAGAATGCCAAGACAGTAAACCCATATCCACGCGCCGTACAAATATCCAAGTATTTGTGACGTTTACGAGCGACTGCTGCAGAAATAGTTCGTCCGGGTGTATAGTTGTGAGTGCAAGCAGTTGTGAAGGGTGAAACACCGGTGACGTCCATGCACACATCATTTCCATCCATCCAGTTGTAAACGAGAAGATCCGCAGGGCGACGAGAAGCATCCGTGTTTGATACAAGGCCTAGAGATACCTCCTTCCTTGCGGTAACCCCCGCTTTATAGCATATATCCGCAAAGAGATCCTTGACCATGTCGTGCCTGAATTTCTGCCCTACCTCGCCTGCGCAATGTATTGCATGGTCCCCAAATATATCCATGCGTCTTTTATAACACATGCACATGCTCTCTTCCCTTAAAAACGGTATTTCATACCGATACATGAGCAAAGATCGTAGCTGCCTTGGACCAATGGCCTGATTGAGGCCGGGTATGGGAATCGCTTTAAGGAAGTCCATGGCATGTTCTGTTCTATTGCTTAGCCAAAGGGTCATGTCACGCTGCGTCATAGGAAATTTGTTGGGTATCTCCTCCTTAACGATGTTGAAGTAAATGGCTGCCAATTTCTTCATAAATTGGGGGGGCAGCGGCAACAATGTCGAATGTTGAGTTAGAGAACCAACAAGTTTGTGTAAATGACTGCAGGGCGCTTCGAAAGCTGGGGCTTGAATCTACTGTGTATGCCTGCTGGAGTATATTATCATGTAGGTGCCGTGACTGCGCTCGAGAAGCAAGAAAGCAGTATTGTCCTGTATCAGACATGGTGTACATGCCTAATCCCCCTTCCTTGATAGGTAGTGTGACAAGGCGTTGTTGAAGTAACCCGAAGCCAGCACCATGTCCCACGACGATATTATGAAGATACTCCATAAGATGTCGATCATAATATGTAGCAGCATCATGAATTGCGAGGGGATTAGTAGTCCGAAGGATAAAGTACAACCTTGAGCCCCTGTTGCAGTTGCGCAAAAGTACTAACTCGCTTTGAGGATCGTGTAATTGCTTAACTCTATCCATAAGTTGAATAGTCTTTTCGACCCTTCCTTGTACCATGTCTTTGCAGTTCGCAAGTCTGAGCTGACTGGCCCCCCTTAGAGTTTTACACCTTCTACTGCCTTACCTATATCTGGTGGAAAGGTTCCTGCGATGTCTCTTCTTGGGTCTATGGAAGGCCAGTAAATCTCCGTTTTGGTGATATTCAAGTGGAGACCTCGTTGTGGACCATCTGTTTGTATGATCTTTAGAGCTTTAGAGACTTCCTGCGTGTTGCTTATGATAGTTCCGTCATCCAAATACCAGGCCAGCAGGTCTAGTGAGCACGCAGCTACGATTTTCTCCGCAATTGGGTGTAGTGCAAGAGCAAAATGAAGAGGACCAAGTGGGCCTCCCTGCTGTATGCCTTGAGTAGATGATAGGGTTGTTTCATTATAGTAGAGTCGTGCAGGCTTCGAATAGCAGAACTCGATCCAGCGTGAAATAGTTGGACAATGTGTTCTAGCTTCTTTGATAAGAGTTGACCTGTTTACCAAATTAAACGCATTTGAGAAATCGATAAGTAACATTGTCATCGTAGGGTCATCACCTTTCATCTCCAATAGTCTGTTGTCTGCGTGCATAATGGCTTCCCCCCCACATGGTATTCCCACGCCAAACTGATACGTACCCAATATGCTGACATATCTTTAGTCACTGCGGAAGCCGCCAGTTTGGAGCATAATCTCCTCCAGATAGTACCCACGGCAATGGGTCGAATTCCACCTCCTGGTTTGAGGAGAGGAGTTAACGGTGCGTTAGCGACGAATTCGCCCAGGGAAAGTGGACACGTACCAGCGAGCCATAAATTCACCACACTTGTGATTGATTTCAGAAGGTCGTCAGCAACTGCAGCTGCAGCACCACTAAGGGAGTCCAGAAGATGTTGGGCTCTGAGTCCATCTCTTCCGCATGTTGTTCCTTTAGGGAATGATTTCTAGGTAGATAGTACGGCATTGGAGTCAGATTTGTGGCGAAGTTGCAAGGAAAGAAAAAGACCTATAAAAGCAAAGCAAAGCCGAAGAAGGAAACAAAAGAGGAATCCAAAAGGAGTAAAGAAGATTTTATTTTTTAATTTTTTAGATTTTTATTTTAGAAAACTGTATTATGTTTTTTTATAATTTTTCTTTTTCTTTTTGGACTTTATTATTTTTAAACCCTACAGAATGGTAGTATTAAATAAAAACTTGTTGTACGGAAGGACGACAGTTACAATACTGTCTCGGCCCCTCAGGTCCGTACACTGACATAGGAGTCGGTGGCCTGAGTCGACTACAACCGATTCGTCGCCCGTCTAGTACGGGAGGTAAAACTCTATCCACCCACGAATCCCCTGTCAGTGGGTTTTCCTTTGTGTTGAGGCTTTGAAAATACAAAAATACACGTGCACACACTAATTGCACCTTCGTCAGAATCACCGAGTTTAGGAAAACTCGTGGATTAGTAAGCTGAACCCGTGCCTTGGGCCTTATGGGAGTTACTAGCTGAAAGTCCACAAACCTCAGCCTCGTACCTTTGGGTATATTTTGATATGGTAACCCAAGCTTACCTAAATTAGTGAGCCCATCATTTGCATGTGCACAGAGTTTTGCTGAATTCTTGTGCATGCATGAACGTAGAAGAGACGCTTTAGGTCGAATTATTAGTTCTAAGAATCTCGATGACCTTAATTTAGAAAGTCCGACTTTGGGAAAATTCAGTTTTGAACGTCCGTTTTTTACTAAGGAGAGAACCCATATTACTCTGATAGAGCCAGAAATGGCAACTTTGAAAGCTTTGTTGAATCCGACTAGGACTACTCGTCCCTCGTGTATCAGGATAGCCGAAACAGAAGCAAATTATGAACTTAAACCTGGAACCCTACAGATGCTCCCAATCTTTTTAGGGAAAGAAAACGAAAACCCCTATTTCCATGTTAGGATTTTGAGGAAATTTGTAGTACCCTAAAAATTAGAAACCTTGATGATGATGCTTTGAAACTTAGGTTATTCCATTTTTCCCTGAAAGATAAAGCCAAATCATGGCTATATAGTTTGGCTTTCGGGTCAATCGAAACATATGAACAACTTACATCTTCCTTTTTGAACAAGTTTTTCCCTAGACACAAAACATCGTCTATTAGGACGCAAATCTACACGTTTTCTCAACAGGAAAGAGAATCTTTGTATAGGTATTTGGAAAGGTTCAATGATCTATTAGCCAAATGTCCTCATCATGGTTTAGAAAAGGTTAGGTTAGTTCAGATCCTTTATGAGGGTTTAGATTATTCCACTACAACCACAGTAGAATCTATGTGTACAGGTGGGTTTGAAAACCAAACATTTGATGATGCGAGGAAATTTTTGAATGAAATCTCCGAAAAGACCCAATAATGGGAAAATAGTAAGGAACCCCAGAAAAACATTCTTCTAGGCAGAGGAAACGTTAATAGGGTAGAAGGAGTCTATGAATCAGATGGAAAAATCGCAGCAATAACTAAAAGGTTAGAAGCTTTAGAATTGGGTCACACTAGTAGTTGAGTGGAGCCTTTTTGGGAAGGCCATACTATGGAAGAGCAAGCCAATGCTCTTTACAATAACACTAGATTCGATAACTCTCAGAAGTTCGACCCATATTCAGAAACTTATAACCCTGGTTGGAGAAACCATCCAAACCTTTCGTGGTCTAAGGGCCAGAGTCAAGGTCAGTTTAGTAATTCTAATGTTTCCCCAGGTTTTGGCTATACTAAGAATCCTTCAGGACCATCTCAGTTTCAAAATCAGTCCGATAAGAAAATTTCAAGTCTAGAAGAAACTTTCATCTCTTTTATTCGAAACACTGATAAGATTCACCAATCGCTTTCACAAAGCATAGAAGAAAATAAAAATATAAGCCAGGCTGATTCTCAGGCTATTTCCGAGTTAAAAGACCAGGTTAGTCTGATAAATGAATCTTTGAGAGAAAAAGGTAGGTTCCCTAGTCAAACACAACCCAACCCTAGATGAGTTCATGAAGTAGGTGTAAAACCATCACAACAGTTGAATGCTATTAGGACCCTTAGGAGTGGTAGAGTTGTAGACAATAAGGTAACCATGCCTGATAGTGAGCATACTATAGTTTACCCCTCAGGACCATCCATAACTGAGGAGACTGATAAAATCTCAGATGATGCCAATTCGGTTCCTGAGAGGCCCTATTTTATGCCTAGATCCCCATTTCCACAACTATTAGTACCAACAAAGAATGAATCCAACTTTAATGACATAATAGAGGTTTTTAAGAAAGTTACCATAAATCTTCCGTTACTAGAAGCAATTAGGCAACTGCCGGCTTATGCCAAGTTCCTCAAGGATATGTGTACGCGAAAGCGAAAGCTTAGTGTCCCTAAAAAAGCCTTTTTAGCTAGTGATGGACGCATTTATGTGTCTATTTTGTTCTCAATTTATATATATTGTTAGTGCTCGATTTTGTATTTATTATGGGTTTTTGTGCCTTTGTAGGTATTTTTGGAGAAATGGACTTTTACGGCGAAATCTGCTCGAAAAGTTGATAAAGGTACCCCGGAGGACACCTATTATCGGACTCTCATTTTGGATAAGGGGCACCCAGTTGATAAGGGGTAACCGCATGGCAACTGCTATTTACACCCCACAAATTGCTAAGGGGAACCCCATTACTATTCACACATCAGCAGTTGTTAGGGGGACACCATCTTCATGGTTTAAACACACGAATTTGGCGGGAAATAAAAGCTGCAACATCGTAACTTCCTGGAATTGGTTTGCATGAGTTTTAGTCGGAGTTCTACTCGGATTTGGGTTTGGATTGACCTGGCACGAAGAAACATGGTTGGCATGTTGGCTTTGGGTCGAAGAAAAACAAGTATTCATGTATATCCCGGTGAATCAGGGGTTGGTAATAGAATTGGTCACGTGAAAAAGGGAAGGAAATCATTGTTCACGATAATACATGGAGTTGGAATTATATCGGGTATTTGTTTGATACTTGGGAAGTACCGTGCTGAGAAAAGGGAAGAATATTATTCCTAGATTTACTTGGATCCTTCGGCGGAGTATTACCAAATCAGTTCACACGTAAAGCAGAGTTAAAAAGAGGAATTTTACGTGACTTGCAGGAAGGAAAAGCCGAGACTTTTGCTGGAAGACATGGGAGATTTAATCGAGCTATTTTTCATCCTATGTATATATATAGAGTTGTGGGAGGTCAGAGAAACGGGTCGGGAGTTTGGGGAAGTTTATGTGTCGCTGCAGAGCCGAAATTTAAGCTGCAGGAGGAGTTGCAGCAGCAGGAGGAAGAAGACGGCAGTGAAGAACATACGGTATGTGGGGACGATCGTTCATAGAGTCTTAAATTTCAAATCCTGTAACAGTCCACTAGTAACAATTATCTTCAGTTTGCAACAATTCCTTGTAACACTCGATCTGTAACAATTATAACTGTTACGATTGAGCTGCTTTCATTCTTTTTCTCACATACCTTCAATAAAAACACCTTTTGAGCCATGAGATATTATTTTGAGCGTGCTTTCACCATGAAGAGCTAAACCCCAACACTGGGATGACGGAGAAAGCCTTATTCACAATTGTTTGGTAACTATATTAGATTCTTTTTGGCTTTTGCACTTGATTCAATTGATTTATGATTTTCACTAATTAGTTGTGATTTCGTTTGATGGTGTATGCTTAGACGTAAGAGCTTTTGATATACCATGCTTGTGATTTACATCTAATATTTTATAAATCTACCTTGGTAAAGAAATAAAGTCCATAAAAGAGCTATAATTGTTAAGAATCTATATATGAACCAATTGATTGTGATTAATGGTAGAATCCCGAGTCTTAGTTCTCTCGATATTGTGACAATATTTTGTGTATATATTTTTATTATTTAGTCCGAAATCAAATCTTTACAAGTCTTTGAACAAACTTTATTTACCACTTGAAAAACTACATCAATTTTTGGCGCCGCCGACGCGGACTTGTATTTAGTTTTGTTTTAGGTTTTTTTTTTTTTTTTTTTGTTCTCTTTTACGCCTTTGATATTTTTTTATTCTTTTCAGATTTGGAATGAAGCTACAAGGAAAGAAAAAGTGCTATAAAAGGAAAGCATCGCCAAAGAAGGAAAGAAAAGAGGAGTCCAAGGAGTAAAGAAGATTTTGTATATATTTATTTTATTTAGACTTTATTTCTTTTTATTTTTAGAAGCTGTAAATAGGGTTTCATTGTTGTAATTTTTCTTTTTATTTTTGAACACTTTTTGGACTTTATTTTTATTGGACTGGACATTATTTTTTAAAACCCTAAGGAAGGGTTGAGATTAAATATAAACTGTTTGCAGGGAAGGACGACAGTTACGATACTGTCTCGGCCCCTCGGGTTCGTACACTGACATAGGAATCGGTGGCCTGAGTCGACTTCAACAGTTCATCGCCCGTCTGGTACGGGAGGTAAGACTCTATCCACCCACGAATCCCCTGTCAGTGGGTTTTATTTTGTGTGACAACTCACACCCCTGTAATAGAATGTTGAACTGGTACTACAATAGCCAATACAACGAATATCCGACTGATTTTCAAAATGGAAATTACTTTGACCATAGTATGAATGGTGGTTGGGAACATCAAACTTTTGAAGGTTATGGTCCATACCATGGTGAGCCCAATTACTATCCACACGTCAACCGGTCATACGAGAAAAATTCCTCTCTATTAGAGTCAACACGTAAGTTAGCTGAGTCGACACGTAAGTTAGCAGAAATGAATAACTTAGTTATGGACGAAAGCAATGCAACAAGTGAAATTTCTTTCCTAGATTCAATCAAGAAGTCATGTGAGTCGACTAATCTTTTGTTAGAGGCCCAAAACAGAACTGCTCAAAATAATCTTAATTTACAATATAGTGTTTCCAATAGTACCTTTGAAAATGAGGATAATTATTTGCATAATCAGGATGACGAGGTTAGAATTGGTAACACTACATATTTAGATGAGGTTCAACCATTTTCATGCTATTATGATGATTATGATGAGGATAGTGCTGATGAAGAATCTGAAATATGTAGGCATAGTGATCAGGAATTTGTTACTCCAATTGAGCTTTATAATGATAATGTTATTTCTAGTTCAAATCCAAATAATTTTAATAATTATCACCTATTCAAAAGGACGGGGATTTGACTAGAGATACCCCTATTTTAGACAATGTAGTATTTCCATTTGATTACGAGGCTGATAATGGTTTAGAGGAACGAGTTTATTCTGAGAATATTATTTTAGAGTCTAACGATTTAAAAACAATAGTCTTAGACGAAGAAGATGAACTCGTAGAGCTTTTAAATATGAGTGAGGATGCATCACCTGAGTATAATCTACACGAAACAATTGACCATTTTCAGGATTCTGATGATCTAGAAATTAGGGAAATTGTAGCTAGTCTATCTAGAGACACCCAAAACTCTAAGTTTGGGGGTGATTATCATTCTCCTTGTGCCTTACCTTTAGCTCTTAGAGAGATCCCTCACTTGGGATTTGATATATGTGCCTCAATCATTATGCCAGATTACCTTCATACTAGCTCTCCCGAACCTAATAATGTCCAGGAAGAAGTTCAGTTGTTAGAAACCCATCCTCTGGTTGATGTGGTTCACCCAGGCTATGATACCAAGATTGACCCTGTTTTCCCACCAAATATTTTTCTTCCAAGAGTGGGAATGTATGATTTTCAAATGTGTAAATTATTAAGTTTTGAGACTAAGCCTAAGTACTTTAGGAGTTTAGTATCGACACATTTGCCTAAGATTGACCACCACTTTCATCATGATCAATTGTGTGAGCTATAATTGTTAAGAATCTATATATGAACCAATTGATTGTGATTAATGGTAGAATCCCGAGTCCTAGTTCTCTCGATATTGTGACAATATTTTGTGTATATATTTTTATTATTTAGTCTGAAATCAAATCTTTACAAGTCTTTGAATGAACTTTATTTACCACTTGAAAAACTACATCAGCTAGTCATGTAAGTTCGATCATTCAGAACACCACAACTCCTAAGTATAAAGACCCAGGTGCCTCTACCATTGCTTGCACGATAGGAAAACATCGGGTAGAAAAAGCTTTACTGGACTTAGGAGCTAGTGTGAAGTTACTTCCGTACCATGTGTACTTATAGCTAGGACTTGGTGAAGTGAAACTGTAAGGACCCTCAAGCTTGTCAACGCTGTTTGACTGGTCTAGCGATGATCAAGAGACGAATTAACCACTAATGACTCGATTAGCTTAACACGAATGTAAATTAATAGAAATTAATCTAACAACGATCTAGATATGAATTTAATATCATTGAATAGGTCTCAAAAAGTTATGCGAAATAGACTACTCAAACGTGTCATTCGGATACCGGACGAAGAAGATATTATCAGATTAGCGTGAAGGGTAAACTCATTATTTCCTAGTTAGACCGACCTGGCAGCCCTTATCCAAAGCGTGTGTGTCTCAGTAATTTTCATTGGCCTTATCATCACCAAACGTGTCGAAGGGAAATCATTTCCCTTATACTTCTTATTTCTTCTTCTCCTTCCTTATTCTTCTTCTATTCTTCTTTTCTTTCCCTTTTCTTTTTATTTTTTTGTTCCTCTGGCGATTCTGAAATTTGATTCAGAGATCTTAATATCGATGAAAACTTAGGGGAAACTTTAAGAGCGGATTGTTGGTGATGGTGTTGATGTTAATTGAGCTCGGGAGAAGGAAGAGTGGATGTTGCTGTAAGTTTAGAGTTAGGGTTTCTCTGTAAATCGATGAAGATGAGGATGATAATAAGATTGAGACTGATAAATGAAGAGTAGAGAAGATTCGAGAACAACTAATGATGATTTCGTTGATCCTGGTGTTGATACTAACACGTGAAATTCAGGAAGAAGGTAATTAGGGTTTATTTGCTTAATTTCGTTTAACTAGATATAACTGATGAAATCTTAGATGGGTATTGCTTGAATTGAAGTTGTGTCAATTGTGAGAAGTATAATTTTTAATTTCATAGAGAATTAGGGTTTTCCCCTGTTCTTCCCCAAATTAGTCATCTTATTATGGTTGTCTGATATGGAAGTGAGTCTGTGGAGAAGTAATTGAACTCAAAGAAAGGGGGTTTGTGTGAATTAGTCTTTATAATTAGAATTCATGTTGGAATGTATTGCAAGAATGTAAATTAGGTAGTATTAGGGGATTTGGGGTTAAGAGAAGGATTAACTGTTGGTTTTGAAGACTTGAGTTGAGAAGAAATGGAAACTAAGGTTTGGGTTTGTAATTGGGAATTAACTGGAATTGTATTGGGAGGAAGAAGAAGAGTTCTGGAGTTGGAAAACTAAAGGATGAGTTGATATTATTGAAGTTCTGAGGATTAGTGTTTGATTATGGATATTCACTAGATGTAGAGGTGGTGTTGCTACTGGTGCTGTAATTACAAATCGATTAGAGTTAGTAATGAAATTGTGATGGTCATAATGAGACAGAGATGTTGCTGTTAATGGAACAAAAAGAATTCATGTAGGTAATGGCAGAGTAAATATGAGAGTTGTGAAGACTTGGTACGGGACTGAATTGGATGAATGATGTATTGTTGGTTCAGGTGAAATAGAATGGAGATATAGTTGAGTTGGTAGAGACTGTAGTTGTAGTTTTGGTCATTTTGAGATACAAGGGATATGAAGCTACAACTATAGTTAAGACAATGGCTTGGGAAGCTATGGAGTGAACTGGTGATGTTATACAAATGCTATGTCTAGGCGAAAGTGATGATCATGAACTGGCGTTGGTGATATGTTGTGGCAGTTGAAAAAGAGATGGGTTTGAAGTTGTTGTTGTTAGTCAAGTATGGTTGGATATTGAATTAGTTGGAGTTTACTTAGAATGGGAACTGCAGGTGGTAGCAATAAGTAGAAGTGATGAGCTGAAATGTATCCAAATAGAACTGCTGAAGCAAGTTATTGTAAAGATCTTATTGTTGAGTCTGGTGGGCATATGGCAGGTGGTAATGAAGATGACTGTAATTGGTGGTCTGGTGCTGCCATTGCAGTCTAGTGGGGTTGATATCTAGAGATGTGGATGTAGTTTATAAAATGTATAGATGGAGCTTGAAGTGTTTAAGATGAGATTGTTGTTGTTTAGAAATGAACTTGAAGTTGCATTCCATGAAGATTAGTAGTTATAGACTTGTAGAAAGTAATTGTTGTGATGCATCATTTAAATGCATTGGTTTGTGGCATGAGCTTATGGCTCAGGCCTTGTGTTTAAGCCTATTAGTCATCTTAGACAATTAAACTGACTAATGTGTTTGGTTTGGTCTGATTGAGTTGAATCTGTTGAACTCAGTAGTGACTCGCCTGACTCAGTTAGTAGAGTGAGTTAACCTGTTGACCAGACTTTGTCTAGTTTGACCGAGTTGACCTTGACCAAGACTTGACCTTGACTGTACGTTTACCTTTAATTGACCCTGTGACTATTATTGACCGTTAGTTGACTTTGGTGGACTGGACCTTATGTTTATGGGCTTGTTTAGTGGACTTGGGCTTAGGCATAATTTTCCTATTTTGATATATTAGACCTTATTGTCTGAATTAACCTTTGGTTCCTTCTATAAAGTTGTAGATGCTCATAAGACATATCTAATGGACTATAAAACCATTCTAATTGAATTAGCAAACCTTTAAATGTGCAAAAGATAGACAATGAAAAGGTGTAGAACCATAGATGGGCTTAGAATCATTAGATAGTTCATCTAGCTTATAAATAGAGAATTGTATGAGATTATGTTATGATCCTTGTGTGAGCCTTTGACTAATTCCTAGTGCTTGTGTGGTTAACAGTTAATCTTTATTAACAACGATCGATTCAAAGATTGAATCAGTGGATTATGGATCTCGAGGTAGCGTGGTTTGCCTTCAATATCAGGTGGGAACTCTGTAACCTTCTTGTAATCATTAAGATTACTTATATCCTGCGAGCATGATGAGTCTTTACTATTCTGTGAACATGGCAGTGTATACCTTGATTTACTATTCTTGTATCCTTGAGTGTGATGTATATGTTGTATCTGCATGTACGATGTTTATTGCGATGTGTTTTGTGTGTGATATGCATTGTGAGATTTCCCTGCGAAGAGTGTCTGTGTTTCCCCACGGCTCTTAGCTAAGTTAAGTAAGGCGGTAATTCATCCGTTGACAATATTATGTAGTCGGGCGGTAATTCATCCGTTTTAATATTATTATATCTAATTTATTTAGTAGGGCGGTAATTCATCCGTTTTAATAGTATTAGTAGGGCGGTAATTCATCCGTTATAATATTACCGCTTATTAATATAGTAGGGCGGTAATTTATCTGTATGAAATCTTACTTAGTAGGGCGGTAATTCATCCATTATGATATTATATATATTATTTTATTTGAGGGAAATCACTCGTGTGCATATTATACTTGTTTGATTAACTTTCTGATCTTGATGGTAATATTCTGAATCATGGTTTGTGTGGGAACTCTGTGTGGACGATGTTATTAATATTGATTAGGGTTGCTTTCGCGTCGTCTTCTCCAATGAGTTTGGCGAGGTTAGAGTAACACTTGCTTCATGATGCATAAATTGCGGATTGATTAGTTTCTTTTTGTTTCTTTCAATTTTGGTTATTCCTTTAGAACTGAGAAGCATGTTAGTGATTACTTGAGAGTTACATGTTTCCATTGAGCACCCTTTTGGGATGATGTGCTCACTTGTTCCCACTTCAGTTTTCAGTAATCAGAAGAAATGGAGCGCTCGAAGATATCCGTTCGTAGCTTCGAGCTTTATCGAATCTAGTGTTGTTATATCTCTTTACTATACGTACTCTTCTTTATTCTGTAAACAACACATTGATATATTCTTAACACTCGGAAGACTTTCATATATATAATATCAGAGAGTTTGGGTTTTGTTATTAGCACATTATGTATTAATGATTCTTAAAATCGGTAATCTAGTTTTGATGCTTCAATTAGGTTGTTATCTGCTCAGTTAAGCAGGTTTAGTATTTGGGGCGTCACAAGTTGGTATCAGAGCTCACTATTAGATCTTACATGGGTGACAATAAGAATAGCCAGTGTCATTTGGTTGACTATATTATCCTAGAACTGGGTTGGGTTGTGAGATAAATCTTAATCACTAAAAGCTTTCAAGAACTAAAAGATTTATTGGTTGTTTCTTATCTTGTTATGTGTATGTATAGTATAAAGTAAAGATTGTAGGTTAAACCAATTGCATTATATTTTAGAAGCTAACAGAGAATTAGAGAATAATTAATTTAGAATAATGAAAACGTAGTCAATATAACACTGGAGGAATAGTAAGGTTACTAGTTCTTATAGATCTACAATACCTTTAAGAGATTATCGAATATCCTTAAATATATTTAGAACCATTAATTTATAGTTCAAGAAAGAGACGCTACTTATATTAGAAAACTGATAATCCATAAACTTCATTAGAGCCTTATTCAGTATTTCCTAATATACTTAGAACCAATAATCAATTGAAAAGGAAATTAGTCTATTGACTCTAGAGCTACAAATTCTAAATATTTAGTTATAGAAAGACATATAGGTTTGTATTTCATTTCTTTTTGTTTCGAACTCATTTGAAACGAGTTGGATTTTCAGCGTTTGTAAGTATGAGCTGTACTTGCATTGGTTGGTAAATCGATTCAATTTTCATGGACGAAAATTCTTATAAGGTGGAGAGAATGTAAGGACCCTCAAGCTCGTCAACGCTGTTTGATTGGTCTAGCGATGATCAAGAGAAGAATTAACCGCTAATGACTCAATTAGCTTAACACGAACGTTAATTAATAGAAATTAATCTAACAACGATCTAGATATGAATTTAATATCATTGAATAGGTCTCGAAAAGTTATGCGAAATAGACTACTCAAACGTGTCATTCGGATACCGGACGAAGAAGATATTATCAGATTAGCGTGAAGGGTAAACTCGTCATTTCCTAGTTAGACCGACCTGGCAGCCCTTATCAAAAGCGTGTGTGTCTCAGTAATTTTCGTTGGACTTATCATCACCAAACGTGTCGAAGGGAAATCATTTCCCTTATAATTCTTATTTCTTCTTCTCCTTCCTTATTCTTCTTCTATTCTTCTTTTCTTTTCTTTCCCTTCTCTTTTTATTTTTTTGTTCCTCTGGCGATTCTGAGATTTGATTCAGAGATCTTAATATCGATGGAAACTTAGGGGAAACTTTAAGAACGGATTGTTGGTGATGGTGTTGATGTTAATTGAGCTCGGGAGAAGGAAGAGTGGATGTTGTTGTAAGTTTAGAGTTAGGGTTTCTCTGTAAATCGATGAAGATGAGGATGATAATAAGATTGAGACTGAGAAATGAAGAATAGAGAAGATTCGAGAACAACAAATGATGATGTTGTTGATCCTGGTGTTGATACTAACACGTGACATTCAGGAAGAAGGTAATTAGGGTTTATTTGCTTAATTTCGTTTAATTGGATATAACTGATGAAATCTTAGATGGGTATTGCTTGAATTGAAGTTGTGTCAATTGTGAGAAGTATAATTTTTAATTTCATAGAGAATTAGGGTTTTCCCCTGTTCTTCCCCAAATTAGTCATCTTATTAAGGTTGTCTGATATGGAAGTGAGTCTGTGGAGAAGTAATTGAACTCAAAGAAAGGGGGTTTGTGTGAATTAGTCTTTATAATTAGAATTAATGTTGGAATGTATTGCAAGAATGTAAATTAGGTAGTATTGGGGGATATGGGGTTAAGAGAAGGATGAACTGTTGGTTTTGAAGACTTGAGTTGAGAAGAAATGGAAACTAAGGTTTGGGTTTGTAATTGGGAATTAACTGGAATGGTATTGGGAGGAAGAAGAAGAAATCTGGAGTTGGAAAACTAAAGGATGAATTGATATTGTTGAAGTAATTAGGATTAGTGTTTGATTATGGATATTCACTGGATGTAGAGGTGGTGTTGCTACTGGTGCCGTAATTACAGATCGATTAGAGTTAGTAATGGAATTGTGCTGGTCATAATGAGACAGAGATGTTGTTGTTAATGGAACAAAAAGAATTCATGGAGGTAATGGCAGAGTAAATTTGAGATGCTGTGAAGACTTGGTGCGAAACTGAATTGGATGAATGATGTATTGTTGGTTCAGGTGAAATAGAATGGAGATATAGTTGAGTTGGTAGAGACTAGTTGTAGTTTTGGTCATTTTGAGATACAAGGGATATGAAGCTACAATTATAGTTAAGACAATGGCTTGGGAAGCTATGGAGTGAACTGGTGATGTTATACAGATGCTATGGCTAGGCGGAGGTGATGATCATGAACTGGCGCTGGTGATATGTTGTGGCAGTTGAAAAGGAGATGGGTTTGAAGTTGCTGTTGTTAGTCAAGTATGGTTGGATATTGAATTAGTTGGAGTTTACTTAGAATGGGAACTGCAGGTGGTAGCAATAAGTAGAAGTGATGAGCTGAAATGTATCCAAATGGACTGCTTTGAAGCAAGTTATTGTAAAGATATTATTGTTGAGTCTGGTGGGCATATGGCAGGTGGTAATGAAGATGACTGTAATTGGTGGTCTGGTGCCGCCATTGCAGTCTAGTGGGGTTGATATCTAGAGATGGGGTTGTAGTTTATAAAATGTATAGATGGAGTTTGAAGTGTTTAAGATGAGATTTTTGTTGTTTAGAAATTAACTTGAAGTTGCAGTCCATGAAGATTAATAGTTATAGACTTGTAGAAAGTAATTGTTGTGATGCATCATTTAAATGCATTGGTTTGTGGCACGAGCTTATGGCTCATGCCTTGTGTTTAAGCATATTAGTCATCTTAGTCAGTTAAACTGACTAATCTGTTTGGTTTGGTCTGATTGAGTTGAATCTGTTGAACTCAGTAGTGACTCGCGACTCGGTTAGTAGGCGAGTTAACCTGTTGACCAGACTTTGTCTAGTTTGACCAAGACTTGACCTTGACCAAGACTTGGTGGACGTTTACCTTTAATTGACCCTGTGACTATTATTGACCATTAGTTGACTCTGGTGGAATGGACCTTATGTTAATAGGCTTGTTTAGTCGACTTGGGCTTAGGCATAGTTTTCTTATTTTGATATATTGGACCTTATTGTCTGAATTAACCTTTGGTTCCTTCTACAAAGTTGTAGATGTTCATAAGACATATCTAATGGACTATAAAACCATTCTAATTGAATTAGTAAACCTTTAAATGTGCTAAAGATAGACAATGAAAAGGTGTAGAACCATAGATGGGCTTAGAATCATTAGATAGTTCATCTAGCTTATAACTAGAGAATTGTATGAGATTATGTTATGAGCCTTGTGTGAGCCTTTTGACTAATTCCTAGTGCTTGTGTGGTTAACAGTTAATCTTTATTAACAACGATCGATTCAAAGATTGAATCAGTGGATTATGGATGTCGAGGTAGGCGTGGTTTGCCTTCAATATCAGGTGGGAACTCTGTAACCTTCTTGTAATCATTAAGATTTCTTATATCCTGCGAGCATGATGAGTCTTTACTATTCTGTGAACATGGAAGTGTATACCTTGATTTACTATTCCTGTATCCTTGAGTGTGATGTATATGTTGTATCTGTATGTACGATGTTTATTACGATGTGTTTTGTGTGTGATATGCATTGTGAGATTTCCCTGTGAAGAGTGTGTGTATTTCCCCACGGCTCTTAGCTAAGTTAAGTAAGGCAGTAATTCATCCATCGACAATATTATGTAGTAGGGCGGTAATTCATCCGTTTTAATATTATTATATCTAATTTATTTAGTAGGGCGGTAATTCATCCGTTTTAATAGTAATAGTAGGGCGGTAATTCATCCGTTATAATATACTTTGCTTATTAATATAGTAGGGCGGTAATTCATCCGTATGCAATCTTACTTAGTAGGGAGGTAATTCATCCGTTATGATATTATATATACTATTTTATTTGAGGGAAATCACTCGTGTGCATATTATACTTGTTTGACTAACTTTTCTGATCTTGATGGTAATATTCTGAATCATGGTTTGTATGGGTACTCTGTGTGGACGATGTTATTAATATTGATTAGGGTTACTTTCGCGTCGTCTTCTCCAATGAGTTTGGCGAGGTTAGAGTGACACTTGCTTCATGATGCATAAATTGCGGATTGATTTGTTTCTTTTTGTTTCTTTCAATTTTGGTTATTCCTTTAGAACTGAGAAGCATGTTAGTGATTACTTGAGAGTTACATGTTTCCATTGAGCACCTTTTTGGGATGATGTGCTCACTTGTTCCCACTTCAGTTTTCAGTAATCATAAGAAATGGAGCGCTCGAAGATATCCGTTCGTAGCTTAGAGCTTTATCGAATCTAGTGTTGTTATATCTCTTTACTATACGTACTCTTCTTTATTCTGTAAACAACACATTGATATATTCTTAACACTCGGAAGACTTTCATATATATAATATCAGAGAGTTTGGGTTTTGTTATTAGCACATTATGTATTAATGATTCTTAAAATCGGTAATCTAGTTTTGATGCTTCAATTAGGTTGTTATCCGCTCAGTTAAGCAGGTTTAGTATTTGGGGCGTCACAGAAACCTACCAAGATAACACCGCAGTTAGCTGATAGGTCTGTTAAAATTCCTCGTGGTATGATAGAGGATGTTCTTATTGAGATCGACAAGTTTATTTATCTTGTGGATTTCATAGTCCTAGATACACAACCTGTCCCTGACCTAGAGAATCAAATACTGGTGATTTTAGGTCGCCCATTTTTAGCCACGTCTAATGCAGTTATCAAGCGTAGTACTAGGACTTATGAACATATCCTTTGGTAATATGACCATCTGAACTAAATGTCTTTAATGTTACTAGACAACCTTCCGATGATTTAGAGGAAGTGAATATGATTAGCACTTTAGTTCATGATCTAATTGGGACGACACTTTATTTGGTGATTCCTTGGATGAATTTGATGAGACAATTCTCTTAGGTCAGATAGATAACCAGACTTTATAACTAGAAGAAGCTCTCGAACATTTTAAGGACTCTACAGACCCAGAAATTCAGGCAATAATGTTAGGTCTTTATGAGAGTAATGATGAACATAAGTTTGGGGGTAGAGAACTAGAAGAAGCTCTTGAGTATTTTAAAGACTCCGAGGATCCAGAAATCCAAGCAATAGTTAGAGGTTTGTCTGAGAGTAGTAATTACCCTAAGTTTGGGGGTAGTGATAGTTCTAGTGATTGTCAAGTCTCCCCATTAGAAGTCCTTAACTTGGGACTCGATCTTTTTACGTCTGAGGTATTACTTGAGTCTCTTCAGACTCCACAACCCGATCCCCCTGATACTGTCCAAGAGGAAATCAAGTTATTAGAGACCCATTATCCAGATGAATCTGTTTGTCAAGACACTCATATGAAGCCCAAGTGGGCACCGCCGAAAAACCCAGTTGTCTTGCAAGAAGTTTTAGATCAGGTTGTGCTATGTCTAGTCATTTTTCTAATCTGGTGTCTCATAATTGTGGCAGTTTTATTTGGATCCCCAGTTGTTTCGACTATTGATATATGATTTGAAAGGTACTTAGCCATTTTGTGGTATATGACGTCTGAATGAAGACTTTAAACTTAGCACTTCTTGGGAGGTATCTCATGCTCATGCAACACGGTATATCTTTCCTTAACTCTTTTGCTTTAAGTGGTAACAGTTTCTCCTTGTTCATGCTTTTAATTTCATCTTTAGAACATTGAGGACAATGTTAGATTTAAGTTTTGGGGTATGGGAGAAACTTTTTAGTTGCATTAATTACACTCCAGAGCCTAGAAATTTATGCTTATTAAGGATGTCACTAGCGAATCTAAGTGAATGGAAGCATTTTGGTTGTAGGAGTTGAGGAACCAATATGAATAGATAGATACATCTTGTAGACACCCTAATTTCGTACGTAAATTTTAATCGTACTTCCATATGATCGTATTTAAGATGGTATATGCAGTGAGCCGATTGAATGCCCAAAATAAGGTCCGTTTACACTACGTCCAGTATGACTCGAAATGTATCCATTAAGTCCTTATTAGATCCAAAGTTAGTAGCCTGCTAGTTAACGTCCACTAGCCCAAAATGGTCCATTAGGTGTTCACCCAACTACCGTGAGTAAAAGATGTCAAAACAGTCCATTAGTTTAGACATCCACCCATATGAAATGTGTAAAAATGTCGACACAAGTTGCTTTGCCCTCAAGACTTTCTATCCGACTAGAATCTTCGAGTTAAATTAAATATATTTTGGTTTTTGAAATGATATCACAGTAATATTGAGAAATGAGACTAATATTTTCGAAATATGGAAATAAAATTTAGGGTTTTAATTTGTGTCATTGGATTTAGTCCGTTTAATCCTAAGGTTCTAGTAGATGGGAAGAGAATATAAATAGGGAGAAAATTCTTGTTGTTAGAGGCGGAAAATTTTGGTGAGAAACGGAGACAGAAATAGAGCTAAACTATTTTGAGTTTGAAAGGAAGGATAGGAGATATTAGAGGGTATTTGATCGGCAATAGCTTTAAGTTGGATTGGAATACGATCGAGTTCGCGGAAGAGTACACCCTCTGTTGAATCATCCCGATCTAAGCAACATCATAATCATTGATTAGCGAAAACAAGTGATAGTTCGTGTCCATTTAATTAGTGAAAATATTTGTAATCTCATGTATTTCATTTGTTTATTTCTTAGTTTATTGAGAAATAAAATCCTAAAATCCCAAATATAAAGTAGAGGCCAATCTCCGGATTGGACGGGCTGGGTGCCGCACACCTTCCCAGCTCGTGTTTTTATTTCCGGACCGAATCTCTGATAATTGGACCAGTATTTCCTTTTGGGTCCCAACTCCCTAAGTTGGGTGGCGACTTCCCTTATTGATAATTTCCACGTCATTCCCATTTCGGATATTTAGAGATCTTAACGGATTTCGACGGTATCTACAGTGGCGACTTCACTGGGGATCGAACCCAGAATCTCTGGTTTCGCAGACCAGAATCTAAATTGAAACATATTTGGGATTTTACGGTTTTAATTAGACACTTCTCGGTGTTGCACACACACTCTGCGCGCACCCATTCACCTTGCATTTTCATTTTGGCATCGTCCGAGTCCGAATCTTAGGAAAATCCGTGGTTAGTAAAGCTGAACCCTTTGGACGTTATCAGTCAAACACACAAGCCTTAGCCCAGTACTAAAGACTAGCCTTTGGATACGTCTGCGGTATATTTTGCTAACGTAACCCAAGCCTACCCAAGAGTTAGTAAAACCTGCATGCACGTGCATAAACTGCATCTCTTGGAGCACAAAATCCGAGGCATAAGCACTTCTTTACGTGCTGATCATTTATCTTTTGTGAAAGCAGATTTAGGGAAAGTTTGCACACAATGACCAGGCGCTCTGAAATGACCGGCGACACTGGGAACGTGGCAGGCTTGCTGGAACAATTCCAGCAGATGTTGGATGCTAAGTTCACTGAGAACGAAAATAAGACCAAGAAATGGACTCTTGAGGCTATTGCTGAGGCTTTAGGGAAAAATAATGGGTCTGAAATGAGTGACAATGATAAAGATAATGAAAATGATGAGGATGAAGAGGAGGAGATCAAAATTTTTTTTGTAGAATCGGGAGAAACCAGTGCACGTGAACGTCAATTATCACGGAGGCTCAAAGAGGTTGAAAGGACCCTACAGAGGATGGCGGAGTTACAATAGACATGCATGGGTTATATGCTTATCCCAAGGTTCATTTACCATCGGACTTTAAATTTCCAGACATGGACAAATATGATGGAACTGGGTGCCCAAAAACTCATATTCACATGTATGTTGGGTACTTGAAGCCATTGGGTATTAATGATAGGTTGTTAGTCCAATTGTTCCAAAGGAGTTTGACCGGAACAACATTAAAATGGCTAATGAAGACAGACCCAAGAACGGTTTTGACATGGAGGAATATGGTCAACATGTTCGTGAGGCGGTTTACACAAGTCACTGACTTTCAATTTACCCGCAAGCATTTGGAGGCAGTCAAACAAGGTCCAAATTAATCTTTTTCAGAATTCTTCCCGCGTTGGAGGACCGAAGCCATGGAGTTGGATGATAAGTTAACTGAATAGGATATGGTGGATATTGTAATAAACTGCTTGAATTATGAATATTCCAACAGGCTAAGTTCGTCTTACCATGCAACCTTACTCTCTTTTTGGAAGGCAGGTTCGCAAGTAGAAAATGCACTGGATTTAGGAAAAATGACAAGGTTATCCAATCAAGTAGATCCGAAAGGAAAGAAAAATGGGGGGACCACAACCGCACCCAAAGATCAAGTGAACACCGTGTCAGAAATTGTAAGGCCACCATACAAACCCAACCACGGCTTCGACAACGGTTGCTCCTCCCGCAATGCAATATCGTGGGCAAGGACAGAATCTGGAACCAGGGGCAAGGACGAGAACTAGAACCGGGGACAAGGTGAAGTGGAACCAGGGACGATATGGGCGTCCACGGAGAACTTTTACCGAGTTAGGCCATCCAATGAGTCGATCTTTGCCCGGCATTGATTACCAAAGGTTTGATAAAACTACCGCTATAAGACCTCCTTTACCAAATCCACCAAGATGGTTTAATCCAGATGTGAGATGTGAGTTCCATAGGGAAGCCGGACATTGGACTGATCGGTGTGCAGCTCTTAGGCACACAATTCAAGATCTTATTGAATCTAAACAGGTTGTCTATCGGGAAGGAAGGCAACGAATATAAACCAGAATCTGTTACCACCCCACCAGGGGCAGCCCAGAATCAACTTCATTTCGTATGGAAAAGATTATGATCCGACCAATTCGATCTATAATCATAATGAGGAGCTTTGTTCGACAATCCACATCTCTGAGATTTTACCTGCTCGTCAACCACGAACCGCCCATATCAGTGAACTCTTCACGGACCAGGTACAAAACATGGATTTGGTTAATTCGACTAATCATTCTGGTTTTTGGTTTGATTCTTTCACAAGTCAATCCAATATTCCCGCAAGCCAAAAGAATTTGAAAAACGCGGGCCAATTCCCACCAGAACATGTGTATCTTTCGGACATCTTGCCAGAATAGACCCCACCTGCAAGGACGATTCATATTTCTGTGCTTTTTTCTTATCCGGTCCAACCATCAACGGGCCCGGTCTACCTCTCGGATATTTTATCAGATCCAGTACCCGCGATGGACCGAACTCCTCCTGTTGAGCCCGTTTATCTGTCAGACATCCTTTCACAGCCGGTGTACGATGTAGATCATCCATGCTCTAAACCATGAGTAGATCCTTTTAAAACTGAGAGTGGCGATGAAGTTCAAAATCTAACAAGAAGCGGAAGAATTTACAAGCCTCGAATCTGAGAGATGAACCTGTAGTTACACCTCCAACACCACCAGTGAAATCCGCTATAGAAGAGGACAAAGAAATTATTGAGTAGTTGCAAAGGAAAAAAGCGAATATTTCCATTTAGGGGTTGTTGATGGCCTCAACTAGTCATCGAGAAGTTGTATTAGCTGAGTTGAATGCTTCACATGTATCAATTATGATTTCTCCAGAGGAATTAGCAGCAACAGTGGCACAGGTGATAAGACCAAACTTGCTAACATTTTCGGATGAGGATTTTCCGCCTGAGGGAAAGATCATAACCGAGCGCTCCAAATCACAGTAAGGTGTCAAGGATATCATGTGCCACATGTGCTAATAGATAATGGGTCTGCCGTTAACATTTGCACCCTCGCCGCTGCAAAGAGAATTGGGGTAAGAGATGAAGATATATGTTTCAGAAGTGATACTGCAAGAACGGTTCGGGGTTTCAATAATGAGAAAAGGTGTGTCATGGGTGAGTTTACCACTACAGTGGTCATCGGGCCGGCCCATAGAAAGACGACATTTTTGGTCATAGATATTAATGCAAGCTTTACAATGCTCTTGGGAAGGTCGTGGTTGCATGCGAACTTAGCTGTGAGTTCCACTTTGCACCAGAAATTGAGATTCATCTATGGTGATAAGCTGATAACCATCCAAGGTGATTTAGAAGAAGAAGAAGGAAAAGGTAAAAATAATCACATCACAATCCCAGCGGTCGAAACAAATATGGAGGACAATAATTATACAGAAGAAAGTGTGAATCAGGTATTTTACAAGGCCTTGTCTAGGGAAAAACTTCCAAGTTGGTTCGAGCACGGTAACACCAAGGTGGCTCATTATCTGAGAAAATACCGATTCTTTCATGGTATGGGTTTATGTGTAAGAGGTAATGGTCTTACCGAACCTCTTGACGGACAGCAAGCTTCTCATGAAGATCCGTACGGCTTAGGGTACCATCCAACTGAAGAAGACCGTTTGAAACGGGAACTTGAAAAATCACCATGGAATCGTCAAGCAAGAAAAGCTGCAGGAATATATTGGAGCACCCAGCCTTCGCTAAATGGCCATTTTATAAGGAAGGGAGACTCAAGTCCTTACATGGGTTTCAAGGAGCCATCTTTTATGAAAAGAATGACAATTGATGGTGGCATTGGAGAGATTATATAAGGTTTGGCTAACCTCTTTGTAGAAGAACAAGAGGTAGACCGTAGACATTATACAAACTGAGCCAGGTAAGTCACCCACTGGTACACCCTATGTTGATCCAGTTGGTTTAATTCGATTTGAAAAGACTAACCTGGTCTGCGCACCAGAAAATTGTATTTTGTCTAAAAATATTTCAGGGGAAAAAAATAATTTTGAAAATAAATTATTTAACTGGCACAAGGAACACAATGATACTGATAAACCAAAGTCGTTAAATCACTTGGAAAAAAAGCCAAAGCCAACCGAAGAAAAAGAGTCGGTCAATTTGAACACGGAAGATCAACCCTAACCGGTCAAGATTGGAACTAATTTGTTTTCAGAAGAAAGGAGGACGATGATCAAGGATATGCCAGGGTTAGACACGGATAAAACAGAGAAGATAGTCATACAGTTTCCTTTAAATAAGAATGACAAGACAAGCCCGAAGGATGAATTTATCCTCCCTCATATGGATTCCCTTATCGAAATGGGTGTAAGACATAGCTTACAGTCAATAATGGAATGGTTCTCAGGATATAATCAGATAAAAATGGCAGGAAAAGATGGAACAGAAGCAGTTTTGAACTTTGAAGAATAAGGCATGATACCTAAAGATGAACGAATAGAGTCGAAGGCACAACAGCTGAATCTGATCAATGAAAGAAAGATACATATTGCATGTCAAGCCCAGTCTTACAAAGAGAGGATGGCCCTAAGTGTAAACAAGAAACATCATCCACGAAGCTTAAAGGAAGTCATACCTGTGAAAAACTTAGACTCGAGAGGAAAATTGAAGCCCGATTGGGAAGGTCCAGACATTATCAAGAGCAGACTACCCAGGATCTGCAGATCCACCTAATCGATTTGGACGGAAGAGAAAAATTGAAGGCGATAAATGTCGACCGATCAAGAGATACTACACCTAAGGTAAGTGAATCTATCTAAGGGAGACGAACGCTCATGAAACTTAAGGAGATTTTTTTAGAAGTCCAATATCTCACTTAAAGTGTCATAGTCAAGGGGCAGAGTCGTCATCATGTTTGGCCCTTTTAGTCAGTCAGTCTAAAAAAAAAAAAAAAACTAGGGCCAGAGTCGCCATTATGTTAAGCCCTCGTCAAAAAAAAAAAGAATTATTATTTTCACTTTATAGTGTTACAAAAAAAAAAAAAAAAAAAACTAGGGCGCCATCATCATCATACTGGGCCCATGTCATTAGAGCATTTCAGTCTTTTATAATAGTGTTCGGTCTTAGAGAGAGATATGTTAGTCCATTTGTATGTCATTATTAGTCCTGTAAGTCATCTCCTAAAGTTCTATGAGCAACGGACGTCCAAACGGATAGATTTTAAAAAAAAAATGTGTAGTAAATAAACAACCACTTGAGAAAATTGGTCGGCATTTGAAGAAATCATAGTGGAATAAAGAACTGTGAGAATGGTCAACATTTGAAGAGATCAGAGAAGAATAAGAAGCAGTGGTCGATAAATAAAGAGATCAACAAAGTCTAAGGAAGCCAACACACATATACTTAGAAGTTTTCAGGCAAAACATCAAACCGTTGGAGGTGGTCAGATTGACTCTTCTCAGAATTCGACGATAAAAGCATATTTCCAATGTTCAATTACCCACATGGTATATCGGAAATCAAGCTCATTTTTAAACTAGTCAAGTATGGTTGGAGGTGGTCAGATTGACTCTTCTCAGAATTCGACGATAAAAGCATATTTCCAATGTTCAATTACCCGCATGGTATATCAGAAATCAAGCTCATTTGTAAAATAGTCAAGTATTTTTGTTTTCAATTTTATAGGTTTTCAAAAAAAAAACTCTAATTTTGTGGGAGCCAATGAGGAAAAATCTAGGTGAAAAGAAACATGAAATAAAGAATATATTCATTAGATTGACTGAGGAAACAATTCCACAAAACTAGTTGTATTTTCTTAATTAGTGTTTTATTTTTATTTACAAGTGTTCTGCACGTGTATACGCACGTGCTAGTATCATCACTAAAATTTGTCAACGTGTGAGTTGTGAAACATACCACGTGTACGTCTAGACAACATTCATGACACGCGAGCCTTTGTAACATTTACGATGGTGCAGATTGAGACCACTAAATACTTTATTCAATCTCAACCGATAGATTGCGCTTTAGTTTACTTCGCCTTTGAAGGCCTATAGTCCCTTCAGCGAAAGACTTGGGCGAAAAAATCCCATTCCCCTCTCATTCTTACTCTTCACCTTTCTCTCACTTTCTAAAACGAACAGAACCACCATTTTCTTTTGCTCCCATCTCAACTATCACTTTGTTAATTTGTTCCTGTTTTTGTTTCACGAAGACCACCATCATATCATTGGATTTTATTTGTGTAATACATTAATTGATCAATCCAATTTTTGAAATTAGCTTAAATTTCTTTTGTGTTCTATGGAGGATTAAAAGTGCTTTTTTGATTGGCTTATTGTTCTAAAGTTTACAATCTACATATTAGCTAGCTTATAGACTTTAATGTTTCACTGATGCAGATCAGATTTCTTTATTTCTTTGATTTGATTATGGAGAACATATTTACTTTTTCTAGCTCCAATTTCACCCATTAAATCTAGACCAAATTTAAATTTCGATGGTAATGATTTTGATATTCTTGAAAATTACGTTTATACCCTCATTGTTTATGCAATGGTTTGGATGAAAAAAATGAAACTGAGGGCAAATTCGGAAGTTCAAAATTTGCAGCTTCACATGCTACAGTAAGGGGTGTTCCCTTTATATAATAGAATAGATTTATTTAGGATTATATTTGTTAAGAGCATGTGCTACTAATCGCTCTCTCTTGTGTGAAGCATAGCCTCCAGCACATTGATTCTCAGATCTTTAGGTTCTGGTGAGCACTTCAGCTCAGCAGCGCGTTTTGGCAGCTTCACAATTTGTAGGTCTTTGTCTATAATTTCAATCTGTAAGTCTTCGCGGGAAACTTTGCCTTTTTTCCAAAGGAGGAATGGTCTCCCACTCGAAGGAAGTAAAGGATTGACGCCATTGGTGGAACTCATCATAAGCACATAGACGGCACTAGTCAACGACGCAAGAAGGCATCACATGGATTGTTTGGCTCATGCACGAGACAAATGATATCAAGGAAGTATGAGTTATGGAAGGTGGCGAAAGTAAGGAAAGTGGTCAAAAGGGGGAGTCGACAACTGTATCAAAAAGAGAGTTTCAAGTCATAAAGTGTATTCAAGAGAGAATCATTGTAATCGGTTGGTAAATACTTACTCCCTCCGTCCCCAATATATAGGCGGAAAAGAGGATTTCTCTTAGAATAAAAAGTTTTATTGATTTTATACATATCCCTTCTCTTTCTTGTTTTATCCTTTGTACAATTTCCAATAGTAGAGACATTAACTTAATTGTGGTGATTCCTAGAGATGATAAATAAGGGTAATATATGGAAAAACCCATCTTGAAAATAGATCTCCGCTTATCTATTGGGACATCCAAAATTCAAATCTCTGCCTATATATTGGGGACGGAGGGAGTATTTGTTTTCGCTATGCAGTAATACGAACGTCTTGACTCGACTAGCCATGACGATGTATATGTGCATAAAATTAAAATGCTTAGAGACAATCCGGGTGAACTCGGTAGTGTCATTCCGGGTGGCTCAAGGTGAATTCAACAGATTTTGGGGAGCCGTTTATGTACGAAATTTGGGTGTTTGGCTTAGCCATTCGGTTGTATACAATCTTTGCCAAAGAGGGGCAACTGTAGACACCCTAATTTCGTACGGAAATTTTAATCGTATTTAAGATGATATAGGCAGTGAGCCGATTGAATGCCCAAAATGAGGTGCGTTTACACTACGTCCGGTATGGCTCGAAATGTATCCATTAAGTCCTTATTAGATCCAAAATTAGTAGCCTGCTAGTTAACGTCCACTAGCCCAAAATGGTCCATTAGGTGTTCACCCAACTACCGTGAGTAAAAGATGTCAAAACAGTCCATTAGTTCCACCCATATGAAATGTGTAAAAATGTCGACACAAGTTGCTTTGCGCTCAAGACTTTCTATCCAACTAGAATCTTCGACTTATATGAAATACTAGGTCTTAACCCGTGCCGTAACGGCACGGGATGTTTTGTCACTAATACGATATTGTTCACATTCCTCTTGCTTCATTTTTTTCGTGGGTAATTATTTTGATATCAAAATAGGTTTTGGGAAGAAAAATAATGGGTTACCTAATCTTTTTATTTTACTTAAGCATGTTATTTCAATTTATTTTCTGGACGGAGTAATAATGTTGTGCCAACATGAAAAAAAATAAAAAATAAAAAGATATTTTCCCCATTTATTGTTCCATCACACCTTAATTTTAAATTTCATCTAACAGTACATATACCTAAACTGGCAATCCAACTCCATGATGTTTATGACTACATTGGTTCCGAAATTATTGATAACTGAGGCTCTGAGGAGTGAAGCAAAAACCCATAATATTTTCACTGCTATAGATATAAACTATTTATTTATTTTTTGCAAATGTGAGAGTTACAAAAATGAAGAACCCTTGGATATTGGAAGGATGAGATATACACATGTGAGCTGAAAAAGTAAACATATAAAAGTAAATCAAAACATGTGTAAGATTCTTTTTCAATCATATTGATAACATAAAATTGAAGAAACTCGTGGATAAAAAGATTTCACACCAACTATGCTAAGTAGTGCATGAATGGCGTTCTCACATCTAGTGTTACTTAAATAATTTGGAGCAATAAAAAGCATAGTCATATTAATATTTGTATCTACATAAATTCAACTAACCTTCTGAAGAAAAATTATTAGTTTCAAGGTAGAGCCGACACAAACTTTTGTCCCTTTCAATGTGTAGAACACACACTGGGTTTAATAGTCCTTGAGATTAAACAAATACCCTAACATTAGTCAAATGATGTCTAAAAATACGGGATCGAAACAGAGTACTAACGAGAAAAATGAGAGACTAACATCAGTGTTACAAATAAAGTACCATATATGTATCAAATTTTGTTAACCAAACACGTATTCAAATTAAAAAGTCATCAAGTTAAAACAAAAATATAAAAGAACCCAAGTTAAATCAATACTTGCGTAAACAAAACTTATAAGAGAATTTCATAATTATTATTAAATACCTTTAAAATCACTATTAGAGATTTAATTGCATGCCTCGTTAAAAATTACGGTAGGACGAAATCACCAAATTAATCTGTAGAAATTTCACTGGATATGTAGCAATTCAGAGAAGTTTACACTGGTGATGATGCGCTCCATCTAGGTGTTGTTCGATTGATTATTTTTTTTTAGAAGGTTTCGGTTTTCATTGGAGAAACCGAGAGGGAACGTTTCATTATATTCATTATCATTCAAAAATCCAAGACCAACTCGCGCTCTGCTTACGGGATCTCAATACAACCATAGATTTATCTATTGGAGGGAGAAATCTTGATACTAAATATGTAATTTTTAGTATTTATTATATAACATGACATCCAAATGATTTTTTTTTCTTCTTAATTTTCATGTATTTTAACCGAGTTTATATTAGCATTAAGACGATCAACTACATTTCTACTTTATAGTGTTACCCTTTTGTAGCGGCACATAATTAATATAGTCAATTACTGCTCATCAACACCATCCAGCACCACAAAACCACCAGATATCACTTCTTTCTACACCACCACCACTGCCCATCCCTCGTAGAATATTGGGCACACTCATAACTTTCAATCCCAGACGTCATGTATAAAGTTTAGGTTTAACAAACTTAGGTCGTCAATTAATATATTCAACTATATGTTTTTTGTTAATACTGAAACTCATGCGTACGAACGGTTACCAAAGATAGCATTGGTACCATAAACAACTATTTTTTCTTATATTATTTGGTATCATCCCAAAAAAAAAAAAATTACCCGCCTTTATTAATCGTGTCAAAAACAACCAACTATATTTTTCACAATACAATTTTACCCGTCATGTAAAAAAAAAAAAATTATTATTTTTGATTCAAAAAGGAAAAACCAATACCACCACCATTAAAACCATCCAACGCCATTATTTCTTCCATCATAACTAATGTTACCGCCTCCACCACTTAGTAACACCTGCCACCGCTTCCACCACCTACTTCTTCTTTTACTACCACCGCTACCACTAATATCTATTGAAATAATTTTTGTCAAAATTATGTATTGATGGAAATATGTATTAATATTAATTAAGGGACATTTATGATGTAAAACTAATAAATCATTTATCATGAGAAATTAATGAGACACCAATTAATAAAACACTTATACTAATTAATATTTAAGTTGAACAAACCATGACCATAGATTTATCTTCTCTCTAGACAAATCTGGACCACCACTTACACAAGCTAAGTTAGCCAAACTGTGCTTTATACTCTTGATATTTTGGTTTTGGAAATGATATCACAATAATATTGAGAAACGAGAATAATATTTTTATTTTATTTTTGATAAAAGGAAATTTCATAAAACTAGCAGAAAGAAATTACATTGTTTCCATTACATAAGACACTTGACCACTTTTCCTTTATAGACTTTTCCCAGTTTCTAGAATCAACATGTACATACACATGTTTGTTAAGGAATTTTGCTAAATTATCCGCTAAACTATTACAAGACCTCCGAATATAAACGAAAGAGGAACAAGCCAGAAATTTGTTGAACTCTAAAGCTTGGTTAAGGATAGCTTTCGAAGTCCAATTTACAACAAAATTGTTCCTCTTAATGTTGTTTATCACATTCTGATTATCGTTAAGGAAGATTATCCTTTCATTTCCCCTGTTTCGAGTCCATCTTGTTGCTTCTCGACAGGCTCTGGATTCTTCTTCTTCTGCACTAGAGCACCAACCTGTTCCACCTGTGAAATCAGTAATATAACCTCTGTTATTTACCTCAACAACCCCATAGGCAAATCTTTTTTCCTTGTTATGAAAAGTAGCATCGAAATATATATAGGAAACTCCCTGTGTTCCATCGAAACTTTCATGAACACAACCTGGGTGAGATATATCACAAACAGACGAAGTATTCAAATTTTTTACACATCACAGTTTTTTTCTCAGGTATTGTGGACTATCTTTCCTAATGAAATCAATCAAATCCTTAGGGTTAGGAATAACATTTTCAAAAACAACCTTGCACCTATATTTCCAAATATACCAAAGAACATAAGCAAAGAAATCTCTATTATCACCATCATCAAGCCACATAAGACACCAGTCTTTGTAAGACAGGTTGGCAGCAGAATAGAAGTTATGAGAGAAGGATAGACCTCTCCAAACAACTTCAGAGAAAACACAATTCGTGAATAAATGATTAACACTTTCGATAACATAGCTATTACATAAGGGGCAATGTAAATCAATGTGAGTATGTCTTCCTAAAACTTCTCTAACATGTAGACAGTCACTTAAGGTTTTCCACATAAATATTTTAACTCTAGGCATTATATTGAGCTTCCAAATTCCTTTCCATTCCACAGGGGTATTGGCATGTTTCCTATCACACAGAAAATTATACGCAGACTTAACTGAAACAGACCAATCTTTAGTACCAATCCACATCATAGAATCTTCCTTAGTATGGTTACTATCAGGTTCAAGCAACCTAATTTTTTTGCTGGAATCACTATCAAACACACTATGAATAAGTTGAACATTCCAATTACCTTCATTATCAATTAAATCAGACACTTTAGAAACAAGTTGTATGCATTCACTATTCTTTGGTTTAGGAGTTTCACCTTGAGGGAGCCATTTATCTGATCAAACTTCAATATTTTTACCGTTTCCTAACACCCAACAATGGTTTTCTTTAATAATATCTAGGCCCTTACAAATGCTAGTCCATACCCATGACTTAACCAATTTCTTCTTATACCTAAGGGGAACAGAGTTTGGGAAATATTTATTCTTAAGAATGATGCACCACAGTTTATCAGGGTTCTTAATCAAACGCCATGAAAGTCTAGTGAGCAAAGCCAAGTTAAACTTATGAGGATTTTTTATACCCAAACCTCCATTAGCTTTACTAGTGCAAATGAAGTCCCAAGCCTTAACGTACAAACCTCTATTATTTTTGTTTTTTTGCCACCAGAAGTCTCTTTGCAAAGCATCAAATTTATCTAAGGTTTTTTTGGGAAGAAGGAAACACATCATTTGGAACATAGGCATAGCACTAGTGACAGAGAAAATCAGAGTGGTTCTGCCTGCTTGTGAAAGAAATTTAGCTTTCCATCCCTGAACTCTATTGTAGACTCTATCTAGCATATTCTGATAATTGAAACTCTTGGACCTGTTGAAAAATAAAGGGGTACGTAGGTAGGTGTCATTTTTGGTAATTCTACCAACGTTAAGTATTCTGGAGAGCAATTTACAATGTTTGTTTTCAACTTTTTTACTGAAATAAATGCCTGACTTCTGGTAATTAACCATCGACCCGAGGAATCACTAAAAATTCTAAGAGTGTCCAATAAATTCCTAGCTTGAACTATAGTAGTACTAGTAAATAGAAAAAAATCATCTGCAAAAAATAAATGAGAAACAAAAGGACAATTTTTATTAACTTTTATACCAGTAACCTTGCCAGTACTTTCAGCATGGAAAAGAAGCTTAGAAAAAGCTTCCATGCAAATGATAAAGATATAGGGTGACATAGGGTCACCCTGCCTAATTCCTCTAGTAGGAAGGAATTTTTCCCCCGGGGAACCATTAATAAGCACAGACGACGAAACAATGGAAATACAGTTATAAACTAAATCACAGATATCATTCGAGAAACCAAATTTTTTGAAAACAAACATTATAAAATTCCATTCCAGCCTATCAAAGGCCTTAGAAAGGTCAAGTTTTGAGGCCATATGGCCATTTTTTCTCTTACTAGTTTTCATGGTATGGAGGATTTCGTGAGCCACTACAATATTGTCCGTTATCTGCCTATTAGGTATAAAGGCGGATTGTTTCTGAGATATTATTTTATCTAACAGGGGCTTGATCCTATTTGCTATTATTTTAGTCACTATCTTATACATGGCATTACTAAGACTAATAGGCCTGAAGTCACTAGGGTTTTTTCGCATTTTAGTTTTTGGGACAAGGGTGATGAAGGAATGATTGATTTTCTAATTGAAACATTTGTCTTTAAAAACTTTTTGAACCCAGTTAACTATATCATCCTTAAGAAAATCCCAATGTTGCTGATAAAAGCCAGGGGGAAACCATCTGGACCAGGTGCCCCCCAAGCATTCATTAAAAATATAGCATCTTTAATTTCTTTTTCACTAGGAATTTCCTGAAGTCTATTATTATCATTACCATCTATCAAGGGAGTTAAAATGTTATCGAAGATGGGATCAATATCATTTTCACTAGAGCTAGCAATGCTCTTGAAGTGATTAGTAAGAAGTTGACTTAATTGCTGTTGGCCTTCAATCCATAGCCCAGTACTATCTCTCAAGGTATGAATTCGATTGTATTTATTTCAATCAGAAGCATACTGGTGAATGAATTGTGTGTTATTATCATTTTCATTTATCCAAGTTTCTTTAAAATGTTGACCCCAATACACTTTTTCTATTTTATACCAATTTGCTAGGTCATTCTGTAACTGTTCGATTTTTATTTTTGTTTCTAAACTATAAGGTTTCTTGTTTTCATTTTCAATATTCTCTAGGATGCTAGAAATATTCTTAAAAATGTTACCAAAATCTTTCTTATTCCAGATTCTAAGTTCATACTCTAAATTCCTTAAGGTCTTAAACATGTTACTGTTGTTTTCCTTATTTTTCTGAACTGAATTTTCTATAACTTTCCTATAATCTTTATGCTCTATCCAGCATTTCATGTATCTGTAAGGTTTTGCCAATTTATCACCATTTGGAAGAGTCTCTAGAAGTATAGGAGAGTGGTCTGAAATTATCCTAGTAAGATGCTTGTTACAGGATTTCGCAAATAATTCTAACCATTTATGGTTGACTAGGAATCTATCAATCCTCTCCTGTATGTGTTGGTTTCCAGTTCTTTTATTATTCCAGGTAAAAGGAAGGCCTGTGAAATTAAGATCTACTAGACCTAAATGTTGAATATAGTGGAAAACATAAGCGAAACTACTAGTAGAGGGATTATTTCCTCCTTCTTTATCATCTTTATGCATGATAAAATTCATATCACCTATGATAGCCCAAGGAGCATTCACAGAACTAATACTTTTAATAAAATCCCATTGGTCATTTCTAAGGTTATTATTTAAAGCACCATAAATGAAAGTGATAAAAACGTTCATATTTTCTTTAAAGACTTGGAAATGAAAGACATTATCTTTAAAAGAAACAAGTTTAGCATGAACTCCCTGGTTCCATGCAATGGCAAAGCCTCCTGATCTTCCAATTGAAGGCAAAATAAACCAATCTTTTACTTTTAATCTTTTGAGAACTTTTTTTACTGTTGACATATTGACTTTTGTTTCAGAAAGGAAAATCATATCTAGATTATGGAATTTATTGAGAAATTGAAGGTAATCTTGTTTTAGACTAGACCTAATGCCCTGAAGATTCCAGGATAACACCTTGAAGTCATACCCGAGATTTTTATCTTCCATGACCATATAGGAGAAAAACAATCTCTTATAAAAAGGCATATAACTATTAATGATGCATTTTAAAAAAAAAACATATGTATATGAACATGCTAGTAATAAGATTTTTAACATGGACTTTTTTAAAACTGTGTAAACTAGAAACATAGATCATATTTTCAAAGCGAATAGCTATTAAGAGAAGTTTTTGATAAAATGGTAATAATCTCTTAAAGGCGCAATTCAGGAATAAACAAATATGATAGGCAATGCATATAGCAATATTCTTAGAGAAATAGGTACTGATAATTTTTTGTTCAAGAGGACTATGGAAAAGCATATAGATTAAGCAGACTTTCAAAGTTCCAACATTTCATTCTAAACAGGAGCAAATTGGACTTAAATTTGAAAAAGACTGGCATAGGAAAATATACTTTTTAGAAGAGTAGTTGTCAAGGGTTACCTCATGATTTGAACATAGGGAAATAGTTGTCAGAACTAGCATCAGATTTGGCCATCTCCATAGTCTCCTTATCAACCTTATCGGCTTCCTCTTCAATAATACTCCAGCAAAGGGAATTTTCTTCTTATTTGTAATTATCTCAGGATTTTTTTGAGTTCCTCCAGCCATACCAACAGTAAGGTTGTTAACATTTCTCTTCACCATAATCCATGAGTCATCATTCTTCATATCCATTACAGAGTATTGACTTAGAAGTCTAAACCAGTCTTCTTGTCTTCTTTTTTGTTTTATTTCTTTCTGAATAGCTCCAGTGTTCTCAGCTATATGAGATTTCCCTTTTTGTAGTCTTCTTATTTCTGCATTTACTCTTTCTTCAAAGTTAGAACTACTCACATATCCAGAAATTCCTCCAGACCCACTTGTAACTGTTCTTTTGTCACCAATAACACCCACTTCAGTCAACTTCTCATTATTGAAACTGAAAACATTTCCTTCATCTATTCTCCTCCTTTTTATACCCCTTCTTTGAGTATCCTCCATATCAATTTGACTTTCATATATTCTTATTCCAGCAGCTGCAGTTGCTAAACCCTCCATTCCATTATTGTCCTGAGAAGGCTGATTTGATACACTTGCATGTTCATCTTCTTCATTGTAAACAAACACCTTAGGACAGTTTTTTTTTATAAACTCGTCTTATAGCTCTGCACTTTTCCTTTGAATGGGAAGCATCAATATGCCAGCATTTGAAACAGGTACCATGTGGAATCTCCATGAAGAAAATTTTCACCTTGATTGTTTCTCTGTCATTTGGATCAATAATGATAACTTTTACTTCATGAATAAGAGCTTTTCCTTGGGATATATCTGCAATAACATGAGCTTGATACTCTCCTTGATCATTCAGTGGGCCAATTAGAGTAAGAACTCTTCCAACTTTATCTGCCACCTGCTTTGCCACATAGCCTTTTTCTACCAAATCACCTCTTAAGATGAATTTGATCCAGTAATCTTGAGCTGTAAAGTCTACTTCCTCCACTTTTGCTTCATTGTTCCACATCCTCATGGAAAAAAGATATCCTTGGACTTTGTTTGGTATAGAATAGATAGCAGCAGCAAAATCAACAGCATTTGAGAATCTGATGATGAATATCTTGGGGTCAGCAGTCTTCTTAACAATTATTCTGCCAGTTGGAGACAAGGACATATTGAGAGAATGGACCACTTCTTAAGTCTTGAGATCTCTAGGATCATCACCCTTCTTAATTTCCTTAAAGATTTTAGCAATAACTCTAGGAAACTTTTTGTTTTCTATATCTACTGCAGCATTTCTAAGAAACTCCACATACTTCTTAACTGAACTTGTAAGAGGTTATGCTTCATCCTCAATAATGTCAGTAAGATGAGCAATGTAGTTCCTAGTTGGAACATCAGACATTTTAACTGGAGTCAGTAAAATAAAGAACTTATGGGTTTTTGTGTGAACTGTAAGAAGAGAGTTTGTATAAATGGTTTTTTGAATCTTGTTTGTAGAGGTACAATAGAAGCTATGACTGGTGGGGGTTTTAAGACTAGCAAGCAAAGGTTTTAAGTATATATAGCTGTAATTTTCGGGGTTAAATGACACTTATATGTTATAGCAAGGAGGTGACAAAGGTTTAGAATGATTACTACTACAGATTTTCTGAATGCATGCAATCTTATGACTGTAGATTCTGAAGAAATTTGCCACTTGTAAATTACTTCTCACCATTTCTGAATTGATATGACTAAAAAATATATCAAAGTTTTTGTAAGAAGCACTCCTTCTCAAAACAAATGACACTTGTAGGGAAAGATCGTTATGTCCAAATTTTTGATTTATATAGTCTCTGACATGGTGAACAATGCTGATGCATGCTTCTTTTATAGAAGTATTCCCCAAGGAAAATCTAATTCTGAGTGTAACGATTGCTTCTTTAGTATTATAATCTGGAATTGGCTTGAAGGGATTGTCCTTACCCGATAATAAAGATACTTTACTTGCCTCCAAGGAAACTTCCTTTTGTTGACTAGGAGAATTCTCAAAACACTGTAGCAAAAAGCTCCTTCCCGGAAAGAAGCTAGTGACCAGAGATGGCCTCAACTGAGCATTAGCTCCAACTATGCTTTCCCTGCAGAAACAGAAAAGCAAACAACAGAGAGTAACCAATTTAACTAGTATGAAATTGTTCATCTTAAAATACAGAAAAGAAAGGGAATTTAGGGACTCCTAAAAACAACACCGAAAGGACTGAAAAATTAAAGGAAATTAAGAAGAGCTGAAAGAAGAATTAAACAAGAAAATTGACTAATCTAATGAACAGATTAAATAAAACCAGAAAAAATTGAAAGGATAAAATGAAAATTGACTAATTTAATGAAAAGATTTAAGAAAACCAGAAAGAATTTAAAGGATAAATTGAAAAACCTAGACAGGGAAAATTTTTGGGGAAGAAAGCAAATAAGAACAAACGAAACCCCTAAGAAAAAACCAAGAGAAATCAATTAAAAGAAACGAAAGAGTCGAGGATAGAATTAAGGGAGGATGGTTCGATTAACAACTATACAGCCCGGGAATCAGAAATTCATGGAAATCATGGAAGAAAAATTAAAACTGGGTCGACTCGGTTTTATCGCCGATCCTCAGAGCCTCTCTCACCACTACCACTTCTTCAAAATAAATTATGATTCGACGAGAATAATATTTTTGAAATATGGAAATGAAACTTAGGTTTTTAATTTGTGTCATTGGATTTAGTATGTTTAATCCTAAGGTTCTAGTCGATGGGAAGAGAATATAAATAGGGAGAAAATTCTTGTTGTTAGGGGTGGAAAATTTTAGTGAGAAACAGAGAGAAAAAAAACAGAGCTAAACTATTTTGAGTGTGAAAGGAAGGATATGAGATATTAGAGGGAATTTGATCGGCAATAGCTTTAAGTTGGATTGGAATACGATCGAGTTCGCGGAAGAGTACACCCTCTGTTGAATCATCCCGATATAAGTGTAGATGGGGAAAAACGGTTCACTGGTTTTTTAGGAAAGTGAAGAGTCGAGCATGTTGTCGAGACTCCTCGAACCGGGAAAACTGTTCAACCTCACATAGATGCACTGCAAAGGTAGTGCTTAGATTCGAGAGATCAATCTGTAGGACTCCGGCCTAAACCAAGTCAATGGCCGTTCCAGAGTCAATTCGGTCGCAAAGAGGGAGATGGTAGATCTGTAGGTGGGAAGCTGAGAATTGTGTGGGATCAATGATGATCAAGGATTGTGGGTATGTTGAATGTTTCTGCAATATTTGGTGAACTGTTGAGTTGGAATAAGTTCTGATGGATTGATGAATTCTTGAGAGTAGTTACTCGAGAAATTCTGTGTAGACCAAAAACGTTGTCCTCAATCATGGATTCAGAGACTTATTTATACTGTCATAGTTGTGAACACCTTGATCCCTGTAAGTGTGAGGGTTTCACGAGTGGAAGAGTGGGCAAGTGGAAGATCATGATAAAGTCAGTTCCATGTTGTGTGGAAACTTGACGGATCGTGCACCCACTACTTTGCAAACTCCTTCAACCGTTGACACGACTTACGCATATTTCTCATCGTGAATGAATCCACGTGTTGTAGGCCGCCCGACCAAAATCCTAGTTGTTATCCCCCAATTTGACATGATTGATGTCTTACGAATCGTGGAGTCTGCATGACAGACGTGTATTTAGTTTGTCAGTTGTTGACTGATTAGAAAATGAGCCTAGGTTTTGTTGAACCGAGCATGTTTGACAAATGCTCAGCGATTCATGAATATTAATGTTGCTCGTCTGAGAAAATATTGTAAATTCAACGAGTTGTTGAATATTGATGAGTTACTGAATATATATGGATTATTTGAGCAACTGAGCAAGTATTGCTCGATTCGACAAAATACTGATAAGTTACTGAATATTGATAGTTGGGTCAATATTCGAGCGACTGAGCAAGTACTGCTCAATTCGACAATATTGAGAATTTGACGTGCAATTGAGCAAGTATTGCTCAATTCGACAAATTATTGATAAGTTAATAAATATTGATTGCTGGATCAATATTTGAGCAAATGTTGTTGAATTCGAGGAAATATTTATTGGTGACGTGACCCAATAAAATATTAAAATATTGGTAGATTACCAAATATTATATGATTAATTCAGATGCTGGTTGTTGAATCAATATAAATTTATTAGTGTTTGAATTTGCTCAAAATAATGATTTGTTGAACGTTTATTCGAAAACCCTAATTTTTGATGAATTGATCATTAGTTGACGAATTGCTGAAACTAGGTCATGAGCAAAGGAGGAACCGACCACATGAGACCATGGACGTCCATGTGATGCCCAATTTCTCGAATAAGCATGCACCAGGGTTCTCAGTTGGAGAGTTGGTGAAGGAATGATGATTAAGTGCCGGTTTTATCATTTACTGAAATACTGATAGGTTCAGCATTAGGTGATAAAACCTAGGTATGAAAGATGGGACCGATCAAGAGAGCATGGGACCGGCTTTTGGTGGTCATGGGACAAGATGTTGTCCGTTCGAGCAATCCCTAGGTTGGTTGGAAAGAGTTTGGGCCCAATATGAACAATTGAGCAAATTGGGTTAGAACTATGAAAACATGTGGGACCGGCTTTGTGCAAGCCCTAGGAATGACTCTGGTCGGTCATCAAGGCATGCACGTGTTACCATGGTGTCCATTGTAACACGTGTGGGACCCACCACGGCTAAGGCATGGCCGGCCGTCCATGTTGCCCGGTCTCGCACACCTTTCCTTATTTTATAATATTATTATTTTTTATGAATCCATGAAGTTATGGAGAATTCATGAATTTTGCAAAAACAAGGAAAGTTGCTAAAATCAAGGAGTTGTTTCATAAGTTCATGAAAATAACAAAATAGGGCAAAATAATTAAAGAAGCATGGGGACCGGCCACGGCTAGGGCATGGCCGGCCGGCCGGTGGGCCCGCCGCCCCCTGGGCGCTCCTTATTATTTTATTAATATTTGTTGTTTTCTCCTGTTTTGCGTAGGATTCCTCATCTATTCGTGTTTTTGGATGCTCGTTCGTGCATCCGGGTGCTCAGTCATGCATCATTGTCGAGTACACTTACACCATTTTTCGTGGGGCTTACTCAGGGATGGTCCGGATACCCGACTGTGAGTATTTGTTGCTGATCCATGAAATTCAGTGTAGAATAATTCATGAAATTGAACAAATAAAAATGAGTAGTTATTTATTATCAATTCATAGGATCAGTTGTGGATTCGACCATGAATTCGGAATAATAAAATAGGCATTACCATTCCATGGGATCGTGGAGTCCACCATAGAATCAAAGTAATAAAATTATCTTATACCATTTCATGAGATTAGCAGTGAATTCGATCATGAAATCGGAGTAATGAGATAATATAAATTGTTATCGCCATTCCATGAGATCAAGTCGTAGATTGGATCATGAAATTGGAGCAATCGTTATTGCCATTCCATGGGATCAGGCCGTGGATTCGACCATGGAATAGGAGCAGTAATAGATCATTCTGAGAATTCAGTGATGAATGTCACGACAGAATTAATCTATGAACATAGTCAGGAGACGGCTAATATCCTGAAGGCGCTCTTAGATCTTTCGGAGAACGCTCGAGTCTATACACGGTAGATCTACATAGTCAGGATTAGTGAGTGTCATTGTCTTAAAGGCGCTGTTGCTCTCAATCTTACGGAGAACCGCCCAATCGTTCTTCTATGTAGAGGGGTTTGCTCTCATGTAGTCAGGGAACAGTGAGTATCACCGACGTCCTTAAGGCGTTAAGCCCTCTCAACAAACAATTATGTAGGAGGACCGCCCAATTCCATTATTCTACATAGAGTGCACAATGAAATGCCAGGGATCGAACGCTCAGCTAGTGGAGGCTTTTCGAAAGACATGTTCATCATGGCTTCGTAAAATATGAATCGTCACATGCCTGAAGCCGTACCAGAAACATGCAGTATCATGATTTTACGAATTTGACCCTTGTTGAAAATCCACCATCAACATTAAGTCCCCTGCTTAGTGAGGAACAGTCATGTTCTGCAATAAGCATTATATATTTATTTTTAGTCTACGAGATCGTGGTTGAACTCAGTCTACAAAGGTAGTTTCAGAATCCTCGATTTGCTCCAATGGTGTCATGTACGAGCAAATGTTCGGGTGAGGACCCTGATAGTGTGATAGAGTGTTATTTTGTGGACATGGAGAGGTGAAGTGCTGCTGATTTGGTAGGTCAAAATTCCAGTTCCGGTTGATTTAGGATTTATGAGCCCAAGCCCAAAAAAGGAAACCCATGTTTTATTAGGTTTTGGAAATAAAATTGATATAAAGGGGAAGAAGCCCTAATTTTTTTTTAAAGTTCATTTGTTCAAAATAAAATTCCATGTGTGCATGTATGCGTAAGTTTCATGAAAATTTGTTTTAGAAAACATATGCACGTTCGTTCGTTAGTTTAAGAAACGAGCAATAATCCCTAATATGAAAGAGATACATGTATTCTTGAGTAGACATGGTCTAGTTACAGTAGATAAAATTTTGTTCATGAAGTTTCATGAAAACTAAAATTTATTCTCAAAGCATGGACTTTCACAAATACTTTTAGGAACATAGGTTCGTTCATAGTAAAAGTAATAAATAATGATCCTTAGAGTTAGAGGAATTTTTGAAAAGACTTGCACCTCATGATAAAATTTATTTGGAATATGTGGACCTTTACAAAAGTGTAAAAGACCCTCGTTTCATAGACGAATGCTTGTTTGAGGGAGCAAAAACATATATATACATTTTCAAATTTACATGAGTTTCACGTTGAAATATATATTTTGTAAAATCAATGTTTTGATTTTGAACAACTGTTGAGAGTAGAAAATTATTCATGGTGAAATAATGTTTGCATGTGAGTTTTCACAATTGTAGAATGGACCTCTGTCCAAATTTTGAAAAATCGTTCACATAGTAAAGATTTACGTGGGTTTCTCATGATTTTATGAAAGATTTTGCAAAATCAAGTTTTGATTTTAAACAATTGTTGAAAACAAACAATAATGTTTTCATGAATTTCATGATTTCATAGTGTATGCACACACGATAGAAAATCAGTGAATGTTCACATGAAGGGTTATGTGAATTATTCATAATTTCGTAAAAAGTCAGTGTCGACTCTTGAATGATGGATTTTGCTCGTCTTCACGGGTTCGTTGAAGGTGAGAAAGTTTTCAAAGTTTTACGTTATTATCACTAAGTTCGTGAAATCGTAAATAGGTAAGAGTTGAGAATTACCATTTTTGTAGACGCTAATGTGAGCATCCTAATTATTTTTGTTGTGCTTTAATTCCACTGCTGATGAAATCTGTATCTACTGATGATATGAATGTTGTATGGACGTCACAACAACTTTGCAAGAATGACTGGTTCCCATAATGACACTTCCAAAGATGATACTTCCAGAGGTGACATCTCTACAGATGAAATGGTGCTTCTGGGACTTCTGAGTGATGGTGAGAGATCTTTCACACTGAGTTATACTCCTGATTACTTAGTAACAGTAATGCACGGGAAGTCTCTGATGGAGGAATATAACATCGATAGAGCAGCTCGACAAATGGGTCCTTGTTCGATTGATTTGGATTACCCAGAAAGAGCAGTAAGTCTTTGGAATGGAGAATCCAGAAATAAGGATCATAGAATGATATCGATCACTGTAAAGTCCACGACTGTCTCTTTGGTGAGTTGTTAGCGCTCCTTATATCATGACTTTTTCTTGTCCGTGCAATTAGGATCATGAAACCAATGTTTGTTACTTCGTTTCAGAACTTTGCTCCATTGAGCCTTGACGGTCTTCAATTCATTGCTGCTGAACAAACAATTTCTGAATCGAGCGTCAAAGAAGAATTCGATGTAAGTACCTCTTCGTATAATCATTCATAGCACTCCTTGAATGAAATACCACTAAATGTTGTTGATGTATTCAGGAGGAAATTTCCATGGACTCTCTCTCTAAATCCATGTTCGTAAACATAACAGATGATGATGTTGAGGACTAAGGAGCACCAAGGTAATTCATGATAAGTAGAAATATACCTGAATTAGATTTTGTGGATGTTAGTTGATTAAAGCAGTTGATTATAATGATGTTAGTTGATTAATAGAATTATAATGATTGATGTTAGTTGATTAATGCAGTCAGCAACCTTGGAAAGTTGAAGCTATCAGTTGATTTTGTGGATACATGGAAAGTGTCATGTTGTTTAGCTTCTATGGAGACTGTGGATGCTTAGGTAGCACTGGCTTAGTTTTTTTTTTTTTTTTATATAAGTTTTGGTGAAACTGAAAGAAGATGTAATCTTTATCTTTTGAATTGTGTTTAAGAATGTTATGAATTTGGATTGTGTATGGAATGTGAATGCAGGTACTAGGTAGGTTTGAAAATCTTTGAACTATGTTTTTTTTTTATAGATTTGAACTGTCAGTTTCCTGAAACTGACATAGCAGCTGGTTAACCGATATCCGATGGAATTAACCGAAACCGGCTAGAACCATTAAGAAACCGAACCAATGGTTAATGGATTGGTTTGGTTTACATTCTTAGAAACCGATAGTATTGGTTTCGGTTTTTGTTTGGCTGGAAACCGAGCCGAAACCGACCATGAACAGCCCTAGGAACAAGGGAGTACTGATGATTCTCATTCGTCTTCGGAGGATGGTGAAGAAGAAAACCCCAGATTTCGAAACCGAGTGAAAGCAATGATGTTTCCAATGGTCCCTTGAGCACTTTAGGGACTACTCCAGTAAGTACCCATTGTATATTTTCTTCATAGAAGTATGAAATTGCTGATTTGTTGATGAATGAATGAAGATTCTCATGAATAAATGAAAAGCTTTACCGAAATACGTCACCAGAAAATTCAGAATTCAGCCTTTTAGCAAAAATGCCGTAAAATCTTCATCCGATATCAGTTTTCGCGATCTACCCATGTATCCTTATGCTCAGGAAATTTTCAAGCTTTAGTGAAGAAGATTTTTAAGTTTTGAGCATGTTTAGGGCCTGAAAAAGGCGAAACGGTAAACTTCCAGGAGACTTTCAGAACTTTTTCAGATTGTATGTTGTCCAATGTTTCGGCCACATATTTTTGCTCATTTCTCCAATTGCTTTGAATTTTGGATATGTTGTAGAAGACATCCATACGAAGAGAATGGTATATGACCCATCACTAGATTATTCACCAATTTCTCACAGCTTTCTGCTTCGTACAGGACAGTGTAAAATTGTCTCCGACGAGCTTGTTGTAAAACACCCCTGTTGTGTCATTGGACCATTCGCTTGTGTTTTGAAGGGTTGGTGACGGATTTCAATGCCATTGATTCATTTGAGATCAGGAACCCTTGATTGATACATGAGCATGGTGCTTGCAGCCATCTTGTTTCTGTCAGTCATGGAAAAATCACTTCTGAAACCCTGGTCACGGGACCATAACTGAGGTTTCTCTCAAGAGGGGGTGGTGTAATGACCATGGTTTCATGTCCCGGTGGTAGCATTCCTTTTATGATGAGAGTCTGGTGCCACGGGTCTTGGACTGTGAAACTGATCGTCATGATCAGTGGACTATCAGTCCCCAGTTTGTTAAATCTCTCCTTTCGTTTTCTCTTCTTCTGGCAAAACTTGGATAGAGGACCCAGGTAGAAAAATTGATGTAAAGACCTAGGTGGTCGAAGTTGGAGGTACCTTGATGAAGTACTTAGTGGAAAGACCCGATGGACACTGATCGACGGTGGAAGTTATGAATCCTGTCTAAGAATTGCTGCTTGCATGTTATACGCTCTGGAAGCTGTAGGAACCTCATACGACGTCGGAATTCGATGCTTGACCCCAAATTTTGAAGCTAAGAGACTGAGTTATCACATGAGAGAAAAATCACTCAATTTTGAGTTGTATAGTTCAGCCAACAAAGCATGCACATTTGTAATTTGTAATCCCGTACAAACTTTTCAGATTTTGTAGACCTGACGGTAAAGGTCGTATCTTTCAGCTCGTATGTCCGATTGATGTGAACTTTTGGTATGTTGTATCAGAGAAATATACGAACATCTTTCATTGAGGAAGCATTGTACCATTCCTCACTCATTGGTATGTTTTTGTAACCCATGGCCTGAAGTGTGTTGTATCTCATTTGCAGAGGTGATGAGTGATCGGTTGTCAATCCGTCAAAAATAATTTCACTTTCTTACTTACTAAATTTAAATGAAGTACAAAGTAAGGAAGAGTTCGTATCCACAAAGAGGCAATTATTGTTATGCAATTTTCAGTTTCTAAGGTAACCAAGGGGGGATGTTTGTTGTTAAAGCGAAATACTAAAGTAAAAACAAAATAGAGCAAAGCAAATAGTTGGAATAATCAATAAGGAGAAGATATTGGTCATGGGATAGTATCATTCACAAACATGTATTTTCATCAATGATTAGAATTGGTATTTTAATCTCTTTTTTTTTTACTAATAGTCCTAGGATACCTTGATTGCAAGTATATCCCGTTAATTCCCTGTTTTCATCACAACCACATTAAAAGATGCATATGTGAATTCTTCCTAGAAAGCAACCTAAAGTGTAAAAGCACAATTAGATTTAACTCCCTAAAAGCAATAAGTTCTATGGAATAAGACTAATCAATGCAAACGAATGTGTAAAAGCACTAAACGTTTTAACAAAAGTTATGATTCACTTGTGACTAGTAGGATATATCACTACAAGCACTACCCACAATTATGCTACTTAGAATCAGGGATAAACAACTTTTTCGTATTGAAAACCCTAATATAGCTCTAGAGATGAATGTAAATCGGATTGATTCCGGACTCAACCAAACAAACTATCAAATCATATAACTCTATTAATTGTGAACCACAAACAATAAAATATTGAGACAAAACTAATTCATTGAATCATATAACATATTGAGAAATCAACTTTATCCCTTAACCAATAATATTTGTTTAGCTACTCATATCTATGGAGTTCATCATAAAAATATTAATTGAAAAGAAGAAGATGAACAAAAGCAAACCCTAGAAGCGTAAACAAAACCGGCTCTCCAAAGTTCCAAGAAAAATATATGATCTAAAGTTGTAGAAAACTTTCCCTTTTATAGCTTTTCTCCAACTTCTAAAATTAGGTATTCATAGCCCAAAGCTCATGTGGTCCACCAAGCCCATTGTGTGTGAAAATCCGTGTAGAAAATATGACCCAAAAGAGGTCGCCGGAAATCTGGTATTATGGCCGAAAATTGGCCGGAAAAGTCGTCGGCGAGCATCTCAGGTGACCGGCAAAGTCCGCCCGGTCACCGGTCAACGAGTCATCTCGGTCGGGTCAATTCGGTCGGGTTAAGTCAATGAGTCAGCTCAGTCAGTATCCAGTCAGCATCCTACTCAGCTGGATGAGCTGAGTGGCCAAAGCCTGAGCCATTTGCACTGTCAGATTATGCTGCACCATCATTGCATACTGTGATGCATAATACCTACCAGCTGCAACTTCAATTACCTGCCCAGAAACTCAGCATAGCCATTTCAGATCACAGACCACCAACATATCTCCATTATCGCTTCAGTTCAAACCAACAGTTGCAATGTCTTCTTCTCTGTTCATACATCATCCATCCCTTCTTCCTGGCCCTTGCCACTGCAACCTCCTCCATATTACAATACCACACAACAAAAGCTCGACCAATCCACCACCCTTGCACTGCAAACCAACAGCACCAAGTCGACTCCATAGCCATCAGCTGCAAATGTTGCTCCACCAAATCCATCTTCTCTGTACTATTAACTTTAGCTGCAATTCAGCTACCGATAGCTCAGCCATCCATTCAATCACACAACACAACTTAACTCACACCAGCCAATTCACATTGCGACTCAGCTCCATTGCTCATCCCCAGCACACTAATCATGAACTTCACTACAGCCGCATTGCCATCAACGGCATCACTAAGCTAAAACAAATATCTCCACTGTCACCTGCTACCCTTCATACATTCAAATCCCAGCTGCAGACACAACTCCAATAGACCATCCAAAGGTGATTGCAATTATGTCCATGACAACGCCTCCAATTCCACTGGCAATGCCACCATGAGCATCTGTAACTCAATTACATGTTAGCTATAGCTCCTTAGTGTACTGACATCTTTCGCAGTATTATCGCCAGTACCACAAATTCCATCTCCACATCACTTCGCACTTTGGCAGCAGCTACATCATGGCCTGTCACCAGCATCACTACTCCAGCTGCAACACTGAAACACTCATGTTCTCAAACTCCCAGAAATAACCACCAACAGCTGAGTTGCAGCTGCACTACCTGCAACCATTATTTCAACACCACTTTAGTCTGCAGCTCACTGTTGCTTTTCAATCTCAGCTCACAGCCACTGCACAACTGCTCCAATCAGAGCCAATGCCATCTGCAATTTGACCTGTCCTAGACATTCATCTAATTCAGCACTTGAGCAACATCAATTCTTCAAGCAAACTATGCCATCACCTGCAGCAATAGCTCAAAGCCATTTCAGTTATAATAGCATCAGATTCCTGTGACTTGCACTAATCACAAGCAGCAGCAGAACAACATCTTCTAAGTTTCAGAAGAACAACCAGAACCCTTTTCAAAACCATAACCACAGTCACCAGATTCATTTTGTCACCCATTTCTCTTGGCTCAATCACCTCGACAACATCCACTAAATCCCTGGCAGCAAACACAACACCACCATTAGCTCAGTAAACTTGAAACTGGTTCACAACCATTACTCCATTTCTGATTTCATCAGTGACCCATCTCTCTTGGCTCAAAATCCAACTCCATCATCAACACATCCTTGCCATAATTATTGACCAAATTATCCCAAATTCGATTCTATCTGCTGCCATCTTTGAATCAAAGACAAACCCATGTTCTTAAACCTTCTTGACACCACAGACTCGTCTTCTAAATCACACCAGGACTCATCCTCGATCTGAATTATTCTGGTTTTTCTCTTCAATCAAAACCCTAACTGTAAATAAGAATTCTAAAAACCATCACAGATCCAGTCTCGAATCTCTAATTACTTCATCTGAATCTTCACGAATTCTTCCATTGAACCCTAATTGATCCCCATTCTCATCTCTGAATAGCAGTCGTTCCTCTCAGGTGGAGTAGGTAAGAGAAGATAATAAGAGAATTGATTTCTCTATGAATCACAGGGTAAGTGTAGGAGTAGAAATAACTCTAGGCAGCCAGAAATAGGATAAGGGCCATCCAGTCCATGTATGGCTTGTCGGTCCCGAATAACCGACAGTCTATATCTCTATTCATCTCAATTGTCAGTTACGGGGAACTGACAATCCATTCTTCACCTCCTCCATGCGCGGCCTAACCACATGTGAATTGACTTTTTGCCATTCACGCTCCAAATGGATGGTTTCTTCTTCTTTTGCTCCCAATGGCTCCAAAGTACCTATAACACTCAAAAGAAAACATAATACACATAATTCACACGAAAACATAGCAAAGAAAGCATAAACTATAGATATAAATGAAGGTGTTTATAACACCTATCAATGAGAACATCTTGTAGAAGTCTTTGGCTTGTGCCCACCAAATCGTGCAAGCTTTGGGAAGACTTTCATGTGAACATATTTTCATGTCTACACATCTTGACACGAATCATTAATGCTTGGAGAAGTCCGCTTCATCGAGCAATGCTTCGAAGAATGGTTAGTTGATGAAGTGATGTTGCACTGGGACTTGTTATTGATCCGAGATCACAATTGAATTCTCTGCTTGAAATTCTTGTTGATCTTTGAGACCATGAATAGAGTTCCTCCACATATCCTTGTTGATGTCGATACTGGGTGGAGTTCCTCCACTCTGTGAACCTTCACGTTCACGAACTAGTTGTTGGGTTGAGCATCCCAAAGATGTAGGTGTACTGGGAGTACAACCCGAATTATCCTGATCAGTATGACTTTACCGTGAAGTGGCTTCATCAATGAGTCGACGTTGTTGCGGCAAATTGCATCAGCAGTCTCCATTCTGGGTGTGATCGATGGAGAGAGAAGTTCCTTAGTTGTGCAAAGTTCGTGATGTAGAGAGATTCCGTTGATAAAGTTTTCATGGAATCGCATCATGTTGCAATGACTTGCTATGTCTTGAATCTTGTCCAATAAGATCAAGTCCCCAGTGCATGTTGAAGAAATTCGTGGCATCGATGGATGAATGATGTTGCATCTGCTTCAGAAGTCTTGTTATGGAGATAGTGAAGACTCAACGATTGTAGTTCAGTTTCACTTTGATCGTGTCGGTAGTATCAGTGTGTCATCGTCGAGATGTTTTTGTGCTAAATCCAGAGGCGTCATTATCAAAGGTGTACTCTTTGATTGGGAGTACAATTTAAAGTCTTCTTAGATGCTTGAGCGTTGAAGCGTCATATCCCTTAAGCATCGAATATCTTAGGTTTGGTCGTCTCAGTCCTGAGTATCTTCTGTTGATTCAGCATCCCTTTCGTTGCGGTAGTGGGATTTAACACTTGTGCAGACATCAGAGCTTTATGATTTTGTGGAACACATGGACAATCCTGCAAGGCTATGGAGAAACGCCCAAAGTGTTCTTTTCCATGCTTGGACATTGTTTATGGGTGAAAACTATTCTCCCGGATTTGGTAATTTGGGGTATGTGGATGAGGAATGAATCTAAACCCCTAAACAAATGCACTGCGCGGTGAGTGCTTGTAGATTCGGAAATCAATCTGTGCAAGTCCGGCCTAAACCAAGAAATGGCCGTTCCAGACTTGTTTCGGTCACAAAGTGAAGGAGATGGGGTTGATCTTAGGGAGGGAAGCGAAGAAGGTGTTGAGATTGTGAAGGTGTTGGCTTGCTTATGACTTGTAACAGAAAGTTGAACCGACTTACAGGATGCAAGCTATCAGTTCCGGTGTTTTGTATTAACACTTGGTTTCTGTTTTTTTGTCTGGACTTGCTCTGTTGGTGGAAATAGGGAGGAGAACCTATTTATACAAGTCATTGAGCCTTATTCACGTCTCTCGTGGGAAGTGGAGGAAGTGGAGTGATGGAGTAGTGGAGTTGTGTGTTGGTGCTACACGATCAGTCTTGCCCACTTCTCCTGCGACACGTTGAATGGTAGGGAGGTAAAAACCCTCCGAAGTATTTTGAAAACCCACATCTTTTATACATTTTTGAAAACCCATTTTTCTGACGATCTCTTCGAAAGGAAATCAACCACTTAACGAAGGTGGGAATATGCTTACTTACCTTGTTATCCGTTTGGCGTGCAGCTAGCACCACTCTCACAGCATCCATAGAAACGTCTTCGGTCTTCAATCGGTGTCTTCATCTTCGTCTTCGGTCTTCAACTCTTGATGATAACTCTTGAACTTCGTAGAATCTCGACAATATGATTCTTTCCTCTAATTCCTTGTCGCTTGAAACTTCATTATAGATATTCCTTCTTTCCCTTGGCTTTATTGAAAGAATACAAAACTAAAAACGAACTATACAAACCCAAAATATAATTATTTTTTTTTCTTTTTTTTTTTCTTTTTTTTTTCTGTTTTTTATTATTATTATTATTATTATTATTATTTTTTATTGACAAATAAGAAATAAAACAAATACAAAATAAAAACAAAACAAAATAATAAAAACTATTAACAAACCTAAAAATTTTCTCTTGTTTTTTTTTTCTTTTTTTTTCTTCTAATTTTCGATTTTTTTTTTTTAATTTTTTTTATTGAGAAATAAGAAATAAAACAAATACAAAATAAAAACAAAACAAAATAATAAAAACTATTAACAAACCTAAAAATTTTCTCTTGTCTTTTTTTTTTCTAATTTTTTTTTTTTTTTTTCTAATTTTTTTTTTTTTTTTTTTTTTTTTTTTTATTTATTTTTTTTTGACAAGAGAAAGTAAAATACAAATAAAATAAAAATGTAAGTACAAAGGCCATGGTGTAAGTACTTTACCGCTTGATTCTTCACAACTTATATGTCTTGATATCATAAACTTCTCGAACTCTCATCTTGATAATTTTCACTCTTGTACAATAGTCTTCAACTTATAAAAATTCTGCTCCTTGTTTTGTTGCTATACTTGAATCTGAATTCTGCTCATTTTTGTGTCGTTGCTTGTAAACCTCGAACGTGTTCAACTTTCCTTCAAATTTGTGATGCTCCTCTTGTTGATGATGATGGTGTTTCTATGGACCTGTTGGTGTAGAGAGAGATAAGGTGGATGGTGCTAACTGCGAACAAGATTACAAGTGGTATGTAAGTTAGCAATTCGATATCACCATCATGGTTGATAAAAATAGCACTCAAGAGATCAAAATAGTGCTTCTATGGTGGGAGGTTGGGCAGCTCACCATTCTGCCCGGAATTTACGTACGGCGACACACACTCTAAAAGCACAAATTTAGACAGGTACAAAGAATTGAAGGTTGGTGCCTCACATTATGTAACTTGGGTAGTCTCCACTATAGGGGATCACTGCTCTAATACCGAATTCGATCTGCACCTTATTTGCCACTTTGGCATGGTTAAATCCAACTTTAACTCTCATACAATTAAGAAACCCGATCATGTTCTCTGTCATCTCTAAGTTCAGTCACTATTATGAGATTCTCGATGTAATCTTAGCGACATGTATACTATGTGACTCTAAACTAACCATAAGTTGGAGTTTTCTTATTCACTAGTTTACACAAAAGTTGAAAAAATTTGAAAAATTTACAAAGCAAATGCTTAACCACTCCCCCACACTTAAACTTTACATTGTCCTCAATGTAATTGAATCGTCCAAAGTAAGTCAAGGTGGGAAATTCTAACAAGAAATCAGAAAAAATAAAAACAAGACAAGAAAAAGCTAAAAACAAGACAAGAAATACTCATCCTTTGGGTTGCCTCCCAATTAGCGCTTGGTTTAAAGTCGTCAGCCCGACTATCTCCTTGCTTTCTATGACTCCTCCAGAGGGAGCACATCCACAAAGTTAACTCCTTCCACCACTTCGGAAGTGAAATTCTCATAATATGGTTTCAACCGGTGCCCATTAACTTTAAGTTCTTTCCCCGTAGCTATGCTACGAATTTCCACCGCACCATGAGAAAACACATTAGTAACAATAAAAGGTCCGATCCATCGTGACCTTAATTTACCCGGAAATAAATGCAAGCGAGAATTAAACAAAAGCACTTTCTGCCCTATGCAAAATTGTTTTCTAGAAATCATATTATCATGAAATGCCTTCGTCTTTTCCTTGTAAATCCGTGAGCTTTCAAATGCATCATTGCAAAGCTCCTCTAGCTCTTGGAGTTGTAACTTCCTTTGCTTTCCAGCCCCATCCATCTCCATGTTGCATTTTTTAATAGCCCAAAACGCCTTATGCTCAATTTCCACGGGTAAGTGACAAGGTTTACCATACACAAGCCTAAAAGGAGACATCCCAATAGGTGTTTTATATGCGGTTCTATACGCCCACAAAGCATTATTAAGTCGCATGGTCCAATCTTTCCTTGTTGGATTCACCGTCTTTTCTAGAATGGATTTCACCTCCCGGTTAGAAACCTCGGCTTGTCCATTTGTTTGGGGATGATAAGGTGTTGCAATCTTGTGCGACACATTGTACTTCGTCAACAAGCTTTGCAAAATCCTGTTTTTGAAGTGAGAACCCCCATCGCTAATTATGGCTCTTGGAATTCCAAACCTTGCAAAAATATTAGCTTGTACAAAATCTGAAACCACTTTAGAATCATTAGTTAGGGTGGCCTTAGCTTCCACCCATTTCGAGACATAATCAACCGCAAGTAAGATATAAAAATTCCCATGGGAGTTGACAAAAGGTCCCATAAAATCAATACCCCATACATCAAAAACTTCAATAAATTGAATAAAAGTTTGTGGCATTTGATTTCGGGCACCTAGATTGCCGGTTCTTTGGCACCTATCACAAGTTGTACAAAATATATGTGCATCCTTAAACAAAGTTGGCCAATAAAAACCACTTTCAAGTATCTTGTGAGCGGTTCTCTTACTCCCAAAATGTCCTCCGCAAGCATAAGAGTGACAAGAAGACAAGATAGAATTAAATTCATATTCGGGAACACACCTTCGTATTACTTGGTCACTACCATGTTTCCATAAGTATGGATCATCCCATATGTATTGGTTCCCTAACTTCTTAAGTTTGTCCCTCTCAGCACGAGACAAGTTCTTTGGGATTTGTTTAGAAACTAAGTAATTCACAATATCGGCATACCATGGTTCTCCAAAGGCAATTGAGAATAGTTGCTCGTCCGGGAAACTTTCACGCAATGGGATAGTCTCCTTATCCACAGCAAGACGGCTCAAGTGATCCGCAACGGTGTTCTCAATCCCTTTCTTGTCTTTGATTTCAATATCAAACTCTTGCAAGAGTAAAATCCACCGTATGAGCCTCGGTTTCGCCTCTTTCTTTGTAAGCAAGTACTTAAGCGCTGCATGATCAGAAAAAACAACAACTTTTGTACCAATTAGATAAGAGCGAAACTTTTCTAAAGCAAAAACAATGGCTAATAACTCTTTTTCAGTGGTTGTGTAGTTTTGTTGGGCCTCATTTAACGTTCTAGAAGCATAATAAATAGCATGAGGAAGCCTCCCCACACGTTGCCCAAGCACCGCACCAACCGCATAATCACTTGCATCATACATGAGCTCAAAAGGCTTTCTCCAATCCGGTGGTTTAATGATAGGGTCTGAAATCAAAAGTTCTTTCAAACGATTGAATGCCGCAATACATTTCTCATCAAAGTTAAAAACCACATCTTTTTGCAATAAGTTACAAAGTGGTGATGCTATCTTGGAAAAGTCCTTGATGAACCTACGATAGAAACCTGCATGACCAAGAAAAGAACGTATCTCCCTCACCGTAGTGGGAGGGGTTAGAGCACGAATAAGGTCTATCTTAGATTTATCAACTTCCAAGCCTTTAGAAGATATTATATGGCCTAAAACTATGCCATGAGTTACCATGAAATGGCACTTCTCCCAATTTAGCACAAGATTTGTTTCAACACATCGTTCAAGGATTAGAGACAAATTGTTCAAGCAAAGGTCAAATGAATCACCAACGACACTAAAGTCATCCATGAACACTTCGATGATGTTTTCAACATATTCCGAAAAGATACTTACCATACACCTTTGAAAAGTAGCTGGAGCATTGCATAAGCCAAAAGGCATCCTTCTATAAGCAAAAGTACCGAAAGGACAAGTGAAAGTGGTTTTCTCTTGGTCCTCCGGCGCTATCACAATCTGATTATAACCTGAATAGCCATCAAGAAAGCAATAATAACAGTGTCCAGCTAAACGTTCAAGCATTTGATCAATAAAAGGTAAAGGAAAATGATCTTTTCTAGTGGTGGCATTCAATTTTCTATAATCAATACAAACCCTCCAACCGGTTTGCACACGAGTTGGGACATGTTCATTCTTATCATTCTCCACCACTGTCACACCTGATTTCTTTGGTACTACTTGTACCGGGCTCACCCACTTGCTATCGGATATGGGGCAGATAACACCCACTTCCAAAAGCTTGAGTATCTCCTTTTTCACAACTTCCATCATGGGAGGATTCAAACGACGTTGTGCTTCCCTTGTAGGCTTTGCATCATCCTCCAAACAAATTTTGTGCATACAAACGACATGGCTTATACCATTGATATCGGCAATTGTCCATCCTATGGACGTCTTGTACTTCCTTAGCACCCTTAGAAGTTTTTGCTCATGTAAATCATTAAGCTCATTAGAAACAATCACAGGTAACTCTTCATTATCACCCAAATACAAGTACTTTAGGTGGTCGGGAAGAGGTTTCAATTCTAAAATTGGAGATTTAACAATTGAAGGTACAAGCTTTTCATCACTGCATGGTAAAGAAATAAAAGAGATATTATGAGTTTCGGGGCATCCTTGTAGTGAATTAAGATCACCAAGGGCTTCTTTGAATTCATTACCACACTCTACACCATTATCCATGGATGTAGTTAACACGGTTTCCAAAGAATCATCACCGTTTAATTCAAACATTTGTTGTGCCAATGTATCCATAACATCAATGGAGAAACAAGAGTGGACATCACTAGGATATCTCATCGTCTCGAAAATGTTGAAACGTATTGTTTCTCCATCAAACTCCATGGTTAGCGTTCCCTTGTCCACATCAATTATGGTTTTTGCCGTTTTCATGAAGGGACGCCCAAGTAGCAATGGAAGAGTCGAGTCCGGTGAACCTTCATCCATCTCTAACACACAAAAGTCAGCTAGAAATACAAGTTGATTAACCTGCACAAGAACATCCTCAACAATACCCATTGGGTAGACATTATTGCGATCGGCTAATTGCAATACAATTTCAGCCTTTTTAAGAGGACCAAGATCAAGTGAATTATACATTGACGCAGGCATAACATTAACGGATGCACCTAAATCCAACATAGCTTTGTTAAATGTTGTGTTACCAATTGTGACGGGAATGTCAAAACTACCAGGATCCTTGCACTTAAGTGGGAGTTTGTATTGTAAGATTGCCGAAGCATTCTCCCCCACACTAAGCACTTCATTACCTTTGAGCCTTTGTTTGTTGGTACACAAGTCCTTCAACACCTTTGCATACTTTGGAACTTGCTTGATAGCATCAATGAGTGGTATGTTCACATGGATCTTTTTTAGAACGTCTAAAATCTCCTTCTCTAGTTCCGCCTTCTTAGAACTTGCAAATCTGTGAGGAAAAGGTAAAGGAGGAACATAAGTAGAAACCGGAGTTTTAGAGTTAGGAATAGGTACCTCAAAAGTTTGGGGAGAATCCTCATTCTTCTCCTCCAAAACATATTTATTTGGTGTTTCCACCTTGCCCGAATCAGTAACTTCTGGTTGCACAAGTTGTGTACCACTTCTCAACGTAATAGCATTGACACCCTCTTTTGGGTTAATAGGTTGAGAAGGGAGTTTCCCACTATTTTGTGCCTTCAATTGGTTCAACTCAATATCCATGGAGCCCATTTGTGTTTGCAACTCCTTGATAGCACTTTTAGTTTCCTGTTGACTCTCTTTGAACATGGTAGAAATGCCTTGCATCATTGTTTGAAGCTTTGAGTCAATATCGGAACCTTGATTTTGCATTGATTGTTGTGCTTGTGGTTGCTGAAATTGTTGTCTCGGTGGGAATTGTTGTTGTTGAGGTTGAAATCCACTTGAAAAGTTGAAGGTAGGTTGTTGAACCGCTCCTTGCTTGTTGGCATAGCTAAAATTGGGGTGATCTCTCCATCCCGGATTGTAAGTGTTTGAGTAGGGATCATACCGTCTTTGTTGATTTGGAAAGATCGCATTAGCTTGCTCGTCCTCATAAGTTTGAGAGGAACTTGGTATCACCATGCTGCAACTTGTTGTATCATTGCCGACATGTTACCCATTTGTTGACGAAGTTCCTCCACCTCGCTCACTTCATTCACCCTTCTTAGAATCACATCCGAACCACGACTCAAGAATTGTTGGGAGTTCGCTGCCATATTTTCAATCAACTCTCTAGCTTGTGCCACCGTCTTGCTAACTAGTGCACCACCACCCGCAGCGTCAATGAGATTCCTATCACTTGATTGGAGTCCTTCATAGAAGTATTGGATGATCATAGCGTCACTGAATTGGTGGTGAGGACAGCTTGCCACCAATCTCTTGTATCGTTCCCAACATTCATATAAGGATTCTCCCACGTTTTGCTTCATCCCACAAATCTCCTTTCGAATTTGAGTAGCCTTTGATGCAGGAAAATATCTCCCTAAAAAGAGTTTCTTCAACCCATTCCATGTCGTGACACTTCCGGGAGGTAAATAGTACAACCAATCCTTAGCACTATCCATTAAAGAGAAACGGAAAACTTTCAACATTGCACCATCCGCCTCAACATCCGCTGGAAGCATGGCCATGACAATGGTGTGGAAGTCCATAAGATGTTTGTTTGGGTCTTCATTCACCATGCCATGGAATTTTGGTAATTCTCTAAGCAACCCCGGCTTTATCTCAAAAGTAGAGTTTGTTTGAATACACCCCTGTTGTGTATCAAGCCTATGAGAAGCCAAGTCCTTGAGTAAACGATTTGCATCACCCATTGCTTCTTCTTCTTCAACTTGTGGTTCGTCTACGATTGGAACCTCTTGTTCTCCTTCTATTTGTAACTCTTCTTCCACTTTTAACTCTGGATTTTTTGTTGTGTCTTGACTTGGTTGGAGTATTGTGCCTCTTCGAGTAGCTATCCCGCACCTTGGGTAGTTCCAATCTTTAGAAGCCAGGGATTAGGTACCTGAAAACAATTCTCCCAAACAAGTGAGAAACAAGACAAGAACCGAAAAGCAAAGATAAAAGCGGAAATTGTAAAAAGAAACTAAAAACTCAATAACAAGCCGTATGCCTCTCCCAAGCAATGAGCCAAAATTTGATCGGTTGTCAATCCGTCAAAAATAATTTCACTTTCTTACTTACTAAATTTAAATGAAGTACAAAGTAAGGAAGAGTTCGTATCCACAGAGAGGCAATTGTTGTTATGCAATTTTCAGTTTCTAAGGTAACCAAGGGGGGATGTTTGTTGTTAAAGCGAAATACTAAAGTAAAAACAAAATAGAGCAAAGCAAATAGTTGGAATAATCAATAAGGAGAAGATATTGGTCACGGGATAGTATCATTCACAAACATGTATTTTCATCAATGATTAGAATTGGTATTTTAATCTCTTTTTTTTTACTAATAGTCCTAGGATACCTTGATTGCAAGTATATCCCGTTAATTTCCTGTTTTCATCACAACCACATTAAAAGATGCATATGTGAATTCTTCCTAGAAAGCAACCTAAAGTGTAAAAGCACAATTAGATTTAACTCCCTAAAAGCAATAAGTTCTATGGAATAAGACTAATCAATGCAAACGAATGTGTAAAAGCACTAAACGTTTTAACAAAAGTTATGATTCACTTGTGACTAGTAGGATATATCACTACAAGCACTACCCACAATTATGCTACTTAGAATCAGGGATAAACAACTTTTTCGTATTGAAAACCCTAATATAGCTCTAGAGATGAATGTAAATCGGATTGATTCCGGACTCAACCAAACAAACTATCAAATCATATAACTCTATTAATTGTGAACCACAAACAATAAAATATTGAGACAAAACTAATTCATTGAATCATATAACATATTGAGAAATCAACTTTATCCCTTAACCAATAATATTTGTTTAGCTACTCATAGCTATGGAGTTCATCATAAAAATATTAATTGAAAAGAAGAAGATGAACAAAAGCAAATCCTAGAAGCGTAAAACAAAACCGGCTCTCCAAAGTTCCAAGAAAAATATATGATCTAAAGTTGTAGAAAACTTTCCCTTTTATAGCTTTTCTCCAACTTCTAACTTTAGGTCTTCATAGCCCAAAGCTCATGTGGTCCACCAAGCCCATTGTGTGTGAAAATCCGTGTAGAAAATATGACCCAAAAGAGGTCGCCGGAAATCTGGTATTATGGCCGAAAATTGGCCGGAAAAGTCGTCGGCGAGCATCTCAGGTGACCGGCAAAGTCCGCCCGGTCACCGGTCAACGAGTCATCTCGGTCGGGTCAATTCGGTCGGGTTAAGTCAATGAGTCAGCTCGATCAAGTATTCAGTCAAGATCCTACTCAATTTGGATGAGCTGAGGCCAAAGCTCGAGCCATTTGCACTGTCAGATTATGCTGCACCATCATTGCATACTGTGATGCATAATACCTACCAGCTGCAACTTCAATTACCTGCCCAGAAACTCAGTATAGCCATTTCAGATCACAGACCACCAACATATCTCCATTCTCGCTTCAGTTCAAACCAATGGTTGCAATGTCTTCTTTCTCTGTTCATACAAAGATCCATCCCTTCTTCCTGGCCCTTGCCACTGCAACCTCCTCCAGATTACAATACCACACAACAAAAGCTCAACCAATCCACCACCCTTGCACTGCAAACCAACAGCACCAAGTCGACTCCATAGCCATCAGCTGCAAACGTTGCTCCACCAAATCCATCTTCTCTGTACTATTAACTTTAGATGCAATTCAGCTACCGATAGCTCAACCATCCATTCAATCACACAACACAACTTAACTCACACCAGCCAATTCACATTGCGACTCAGCTCCATTGCTCATCCCCAGCACACTAATCATGAACTTCACTACAGCCGCATTGCCATCAGCGGCATCACTAAGCTAAAACTAATATCTCCACTGTCACCTGCTACCCTTCATACATTCAAATCCCAGCTGCAGACACAACTCCAATAGACCATCCAAACGTGACTGCAATTATGTCCATGACAACGCCTCCAATTCCACTGGCAATGCCACCATGAGCATCTGTAACTCAGTTACATGTTAGCTACAGCTCCTTAGTGTACTGACATCTTTCGCAGTATTATCGCCAGTACCACAAATTCCATCTCCACATCACTTCGCACTTTGGCAGCAGCTACATCATGGCCTGTCACCAGCATCACTACTCCAGCTGCAACACTGAAACACTCATGTTCTCAAACTCCCAGAAACAACCACCAACTGAAATGAGTTGCACTGCACTACCTGCAACCATTGTTTCAACACCACTTTAGTCTGCAGCTCACTGTTGCTTTTCAATCTCACCACAACCCACCGCACAATTGCTCCAATCGAGCCAATGACATCCGCAATTTGACTGTCCTAGACATTCATCTAATTCAAAGACTTGAGCAATATCAATTCTTCAAGCAAACTATGCCATCACCTGCAGCAACAGCTCAAAGCCATTTCAGTTATAATAGCATCGATTCCCGTGACTTGCACTAATCACAAGCAAAGAGAACAACATCTTCTCGAGTTTGGAAGAACAACCAGAACCCTTTTCAAAACCATAACCACAGTCACCAGATTCATTTTGTCACCCATTTCTCTTGGCTCAATCACCTCGACAACATCCACTAAATCCCTGGCAGCAAACACAACACCACCATTAGCTCAGTAAACTTGAAACTGGTTCACAACCATTACTCCAATTCTGATTTCATCAGTAACCCATCTCTCTTGGCTCAAAATCCAACTCCATCATCAACACATCCTTGCCATAATTATTGACCAAATCATCCCAAATTCGATTCTATCTGCTGCCATCTTTGAATCAAAGACAAACCCATGTTCTTAAACCTTCTTGACACCACAGACTCGTCTTCTAAATCACACTCTGGTTCTTCTCTTCAATCAAAACCCTAACTGTAAATAAGAATCCAAAAACCATCACAGATCCAGTCTCGAATCTCTAATTACTTCATCTGAATCTTCACGAATTCTTCCATTGAACCCTAATTGATCCTCATTCTCATCTCTGAATAGCAGTCGTTTCTCTCAGGTGGAGTAGGTAAGAGAAGATAATAAGAGAATTGATTTCTCTATGAATCACAGGGTAAGTGTAGGAGTAGAAATAACTCTAGGCACCCAGAAATAGGATAAGGGCCATCCAGTCCATGTATGGCTTGTCGGTCCTGAATAACCGACAGTCTATATCTCTATTCATCTCAATTGTCAGTTACGGGGAACTGACAATCCATTCTTCACCTCCTCCATGCGCAGCCTAACCACATGTGATTTGACTTTTTGCCATTCACGCTCCAAATGGATGGTTTCTTCTTCTTTTGCTCCCAATGGCTCCAAAGTACCTATAACACTCAAAAGAAAACATAATACACATAATTCACACGAAAACATAGCAAAGAAAGCATAAACTATAGATATAAATGAAGGTGTTTATAACACCTATCAATGAGAACATCTTGTAGAAGTCTTTGGCTTGTGCCCACCAGTCGTGCAAGCTTTGGGAAGACTTTCATGTGAACATATTTTCATGTCTACACATCTTGACACGAATCATTAATGCTTGGAGAAGTCCGCTTCATCGAGCAATGCTTCAGAGAATGGTTAGTTGATGAAGACTGATGTTGCACCTGGGACTGTTATTGATGCTGAGATCACAATTGAATTCTCTGCAGAAATTCTTGTTGATGCTGAGACCATGAATAGAGTTCCTCCACATATCCTTGTTGATGTCGATACTGGGTGGAGTTCCTCCACTCTGTGAACCTTCACGTTCACGAACTAGTTGTTGGGTTGAGCATCCCAAAGATGTAGGTGTACTGGGAGTACAACCCGAATTATCCTGATCAGTATGACTTTACCGTGAAGTGGCTTCATCAATGAGTCGACGTTGTTGCGGCAGATTGCATCAGCAGTCTCCATTCTGGGTGTGATCGATGGAGAGAGAAGTTCCTTAGTTGTGCAAAGTTCGTGATGTAGAGAGATTCCGTTGATAAAGTTTTCATGGAATCACATCATGTTGCAATGACTTGCTATGTCTTCAATCTTGTCCAATAAGATCAAGTCCCCAGTGCATGTTGAAGGAATTCGTGGCATCGATGGATGAATGATGTTGCATCTGCTTCAGAAGTCTTGTTATGGAGATAGTGAAGACTCAACGATTGTAGTTCAGTTTCACTTTGATCATGTCGGTAGTATCAGTGTGTCATCGTCGAGATATTTTTGTGCTAAATCCAGAGGCGTCATTATCAAAGGTGTACTCTTTGATTGGGAGTACAATTTAAAGTTTTCTTAGATGCTTGAGCGTTGAAGCGTCATATCCCTTAAGCATCGAATATCTTAGGTTTGATCGTCTCGGTCCTGAGTATCTTCTGTTGATTCAGCATCCCTTTCGTTGCGGTAGTGGGATTTAACACTTGTGCAGACATCAGAGCTTTATGATTTTGTGGAACACATGGACAATCCTGCAAGGCTATGGAGAAACGCCCAAAGTGTTCTTTTCCATGCTTGGACATTGTTTATGGGTGAAACCTATTCCTGCCGGATTTGGTAATTTGGGGTGTGTGGATGAGGAATGAATCTAAACCCCTAAATAAATGCACTGCGCGGTGAGTGCTTGTAGATTCGAAAATCAATCTGTGTAAGTCCGGCCTAAACCAAGAAATGGCCGTTCCAGACTTGTTTCGGTCACAAAGTGAAGGAGATGGGGTTGATCTTAGGGAGGGAAGCGAAGAAGGTGTTGAGATTGTGAAGGTGTTGGCTTGCTTATGACTTGTACAGAGAAAGTTTGAACCGCTAGGTGGATGCAAGCTATCGGTTCGGTGTTTTGTATTAACACTTGGTTTCTGTTTTTTTGTCTGGACTTGCTCTGTTGGTGGAAATAGGGAGGAGAACCTATTTATACAAGTCATTGAGCCTTATTCACGCCTTTCGTGGGAAGTTGAGGAAGTGGAGTGATGGAGTAGTGGAGTTGTGTGTCGGTGCTACACGATCAGTCTTGCCCACTTCTCCTGTCATCACTAACCGTCCATAACTTCCTAACATGTTCTTGTGATGGCGCGTTGCACGCTGTCCACGCCGAAACCGCCGGACCAATACCCCGAGATGTATCCCCGGTTTGTGACATGATTGATGTCCTGAATATGTGGATCGTGGATCCACGAAAGGTAGCATGTAATGCTAAGTTGAATAACTGCGTTATTGGAAAGTTGATACCGTGAAGTATCGTGTGTATTTTATGTACTGCATCATGGTGTGGTAAAGTGACGGGAGATGACGCCTCACTGACCAATTAACTCCTGACCAGGGTTGTATAACCAAGCCGGTGAAGTTGGACGGACGATATGATCTTTGAGACACTCATATGCGACCGTTGGTGGAATTAGGGTTTTAGAAGAGGTGCGCAAGCATCCTCTTCACCGGGTCGAATCCCGCCTTGGGATATGACTTTGGCCAGGCCGACCGTACATGCGTGTAGATGGCATGAAGGTGTAGGCGCCTATACCCATTACCTCACGAAAGTATGATCCGGGCCACTCAATTCGTCCGGTGAAGTTGAATGGTCGAGATCCCAGACAAAAACAAAGGCCGCAACAAGCGCGCGTCATGCCCACTTCGGGCGCACGTTCCAAGGTGACCAATCTTGGTCGGTCTTGGCCGATCATCCGTGTGAAGGTGGTAGGCTGGTGTTCACGCCTATACCGAATATCCCATGAAAACGTGATCCAGGGCCACTCAAATCGTCGCGAAGTTGAGCGGTTGAGATCGGTTGCGGCTTGGGAGGTGTGACCACGCTAGTTTGGGCGCGCGTCTTGGAACAACCATGCATGATATGTCTTGGCCGATCGAGTGAGGGGATAGATGGGTCCATGGTGGTCATGCTGGTATGACCGGACCTGCTTAATCTAATCTTGGACCCTCCATTCGTGCCGGAGAAGATGGACGCTCGTGATACCAAAACCCTAATTTTGGGTTTCAAAGCCGTGCGACCATGCTTTATTCGGCGTCTGAATTGGGATAACCAACCATGGTTGGTCCCCGACCGATTGGTCGTATGTAAGCCGCCCACGGTGATTGTGTTGACATGCTCCGGGGCCCTTTGAATCTACATCTACACCCTCCATCTATACCGCAAAGATGGATGGTTGAGGAATTTTTGCGACACATGTAATATGCCGCAAACCCTAATTTAGGGTTTTCCACCCATACTGCTTTATGGTTTGGACGTTTTGGCAAGCTAGGCCAATTCTAGAGGGAGGCTGACCATGCGGGGTCCGCGTTGGTTCGGCGGTGGATATTCCATACCGCTGGGGGTGATGGAATTGATCCGGGTCATCCAATCATGCTTGTGGAGTTGGATGATCGTGATCATATCCCGGATCGATACGGCTTCAGTCCGGATGCTCAATCGGGCTAGTATAACACACCGAGAGGGCTCAATCGGGCGATTATAAAACCGA
>JAJJWW010018780.1:0-87454 GCA_023531295.1 Papaver armeniacum
GAGAATGATGCATGTGTGATTGTTTGCTTGTATGTGGATGATTTGCTAATATTTGGTTCCAGTTTATCTGTTGTCAATGAAACTAAAGGCATGCTTAGTTCGAATTTTGACATGAAAGATTTGGGTGAAGCTAGTGTAATCTTGGGAATCAAAATAACTAGAACTAATAGTGGTATTTGTTTGGATCAATCTCACTACATTGAAAAAATCCTAAAGAAGTATGAATATTTTGATTATAAACCTGTTTGTACTCCTTTTGATCCTACTGTGAAATTGTTAAGGAACACTGGAGAAAGTGTTAGACAATCCGAATATGCTAGTATAATAGGCGGTCTGCGTTATGCAAATTGATTGTACTAGACAGGACATTGCGTATGCGGTGGGAGTTCGTGCCCAGTTTACCAGTAATCCTAGTTTGAAACACCGGGATGTTGTTGAGAGGGTTATCAGTATCGAAAAGAACCACAAACCTAGGATTACACTATCAAAGGTATCCCGTGTCCTTGAAGGATTTAGCGATGCTAATTGGAACATTCTTTCAGATGATTCCAAGTCCACCAGTGGATATGTTTTTACTATTGCTGGGGGCGCTGTATCTTGGAGATCAAAGAAACAGACAATTATAGCCCAATCTACGATGGAGGCTGAATTGATAGCGTAGGCTGACTAGTGAAGAGGCGGGATGGTTGAAATGTTCTGTTGTCGACATTCCGGTATGGGAAAACCAATACCAAAGCCACTTTGATCTACTGCGATAGTACCGCGGCTATCAGTAGTAGATAATTGTTATAATAACAATAAGAATCGACATATACGTCGAAAGCACGATTATTAGTTAGAGAATTTCTCACAACCTGGTGTTGAAGAATAGATCATGTAAGATTCGAAGGAAATATAATGACACTTTGACGAAAGGGTTAGCTAGAGAAAAGGTATGGAAATTTTCTAGAAGTATGGGACTTAGGCCTGTGAAAAGTTGAGTCATTTGTAATGGATACCCAACCCAGATAGGTTCAAAGGGACTAGGCAAAGTTACAAATGATATGATAGAGTCATGCACTCCCATGATATCTGAAGTGGGGAAACGGGTTGAGTGTTTAAACTCTTAATGATGTCTATAGCTCTTAAGTTAGAGTGGGATACACAGGAGTATTCTTGATAGACTCACCTATACGAATGTGAAGGTGTGGCCGCCTTCTATGAGAACTTGGGCACTCTCTAGATCGTTGTTAAGAAAGGGATAAGCACATGGCCTTAATGTGCGGGAACTCTAGAACTTTACTCTAGATATAGTTGTGTGTGTTGAATAATCTAGTATTAGTTAGAGTTCAAGATTTAGTCACTCTAGTTACCTAATACTTAGAAAGTTTAACACGATGTAGAGGTTCAAGTCGAAAGGCACCTTTGTTTTTTTACAACCGTAGATATAGCACTTGCTCAATGTTTTTGAAATATAAGGGGGATTGTTAGGATATATATTTAAAAACATTGTTTTGTAATATTATACCAAACTTAGAGAGATAGTGTGGTGGTATTATTTTGGGCTCACTATAGACTTAGGTTCAAGTCTCACCCATGCATTTGAATAGGTATATTTATATATTTATATATACTTATTAAAATCCGGAGAGCGGGGCCTTGGGGGTCTTGGGAGGTCTGCTGATTTCAAAATGTTTTTTGCAGTGATTTAACTTCCGATTTCCAAAAACGTTTTTTGTCAACTTAATATTCTTAATTAATTTCATTAATTTAGGCAATTATATTTTGCCCGTTTTCTAACATTACGGAAGGTTAATTGAGTGTATTTACTCAAAATTTATTTTCATTAAAGTTGATTGATTCTCTTGAGTTTTATAAGACTGGTTTTAAGAGGATGAAAAAGCAGATTGTTTTTCGTCTATTGAGTTGAGCAAGATAAGAAAGAAAGAGTTATAGTTGGTTCGATTTCTCAAGGTGCGAGAAATCATATTATATAACTCAATCTCACCACAAGAAACCACCCGTAAGTTTGTGAACAAAACCTATAAAAGGATATATATATATAGTGGAATAAAATTAGATTAGAACAAAATAGTTATCCATGTTTAAACAAAATAATAAAGCAAGTCAAATTTACAGAAATTGGAGATTGATAGAATAGTAAGTCCAATATCACGATGCTTCCACCAAAACAAGAAAACAACAAAGTTTCTCTCTTTGTTTCAAAAAATTAGGTTGATCTTCATCTTCATAAATGGAAAGCCAAATATTATAACTTTACTATTTTGCCCATATTAGGTACCACATCTATTTCTTCTATAAATTTTGAGACGTTTATCTTTCGGGGAAAATATCGTTTGGTCATTTTTTAAGTGGTCCTAAGTCAGTTTGGTCCTTTCAGAAATCACCTTTTCCATTTGATCCATAATTATTTAAAAATATTAAATGGACCAAAGTACCCTTCCGTGTTAATTCCTGCTTATTTTTTGTAGCAGTTCATTATGTCTGATGAACTCCGGAGTTCATTCTTTCAAATGAACACCTAATAAACCCAAACTAAATAACAGAGTTCATTCTGTAAAATGAACACAACACAAAAAATTCTACAAAAATTTTATTTTATGAACTTCATTACACTTCATTATATTTTATGAACTTCATTACACTTCATTAAATTCCACAAAATTTTTGTTATTTAGAACAAAAGGTCAGAGTTCATTCTTTCAAATGAACTCCTGATAAAAACCTATATGAAAACAGAGTTCATTCTTTCGAATGAATACCTAATAAAACCTATATGAACACGCACCAAAAACAAGAGTTCATTCTTTCAGATGAACTGCTGATAAAAAAGCCTATATGAAAACAGAGTTCATTCGAAAGAATAAAAACCTATATGAAACCAGATTTCATTCTTTCAAATGAACTCCTGATAAAAACCTATATGAAACCAGAGTTCATTCGTCAAATGAACTCCTGATAAAAACCTATCAAAAACTAAGTAGATGATTTGAGTTCATTACGTTTGATGAACTTCATCGTCTTCATCTTCAACAGCAACAGAACTTCATCTTTAAACACGAGCAGCAATAAAAGATCATCATCAACACGAAAAACATCAAAAAATCAAGATCTTCAACACGAGCAGCAAACAAAAGATCATCATCTTCATCTTCAACACGAGCAACAAACATCAAAACGACGAAAAAGACGAAAAAAAATCAAGAACGGAAATCCGAGATGAAGATTCAAGATTATATTAGTTTTCTTCATCGTTTTCTTCTTTTTCATCATACACAGTAACAAAACGAATACGAAAGAATGAAATATAAGGGATCACTTTTTTACAAGGGTAAACTAGAAAACGAATACGAAAGAAAGATGATATATTTAATACAATATTTAAGAGTCTAAGTTTCTTCATCATACACATTAAGAAAACGAATACGAAAGAATGAAATATAAGGGACCAAGAAAGATGATATTTAATACAATATTTAAGAGTCTAAATAGTTTTTTTTTTTTTTTTAAATACGCGAAAGCCGAACCTAGGCCCCTAACCGAACTCAGCCAGTTGGACTGGCCCCACTGCCAGATCCAACACCGCTAACCCCACTATTGTAACTAATCTATTACAAACCTTTACGGCGGCGGGGATTGAATCCCTGACTTCCTCCTTACCGGAGTTGATGGGATACCACTAAGCTATGCTCTTGGACCCGAACAGTTGGCATATCAACAATTTAAAAATGCTATTGGTTGAAAAGTGATCGGTAGTTGAGAAATTTTGTTTGTACGTTTTGCCATAACCATTAGTCTAATGATCCGGACCCATCTCTATTTTCTAGTCAGCCTGAGATATCTAACTGGTGACATTCAACTTGCTCCTTGAGTTGCACGGCTTTGACCATGTCTCGCCACAAGAAACGTAAGCCGAGATATTTTAAGGGCACACAACCTTGAAGAAGATATGTAGTGGAAGAAAATAGATTGAGACAAAATATTTATCCATGTTTGATTCGATGAATCGATGATAGACGCCCAGTCAAATGTACAAAGATTGGAGAATAATACAATACGATGATAGTGTCCCAAAATGGTAGGCTGCTGCTGCTAGACATACGTATAACAAAAAGAAAAACGTGATAATAATGATATCCATGTTTGTTAATAATGATATAATTAACTGGTTATCGGCACTGTGAAGTTTCTTATCCAATCTTTCCCTCTTTAGAGGATAATAACTGGATTTGTATAGATATGTTTGTGGGACTCTCCACCACCTCCACCCCTATGGATTAAATTGGAAATAAGAGACCAATACAAGCATGAAAATGAAATAAAGTTGGAATTCGAACTCTTGTTCTAATTTTAATTCTTGTTTTAGCCTTAAAATGGAGTTATTTATTTAGTTAGTCGTCCGTGGACCGGTATAAAAAAAAAGGATTTATTTATTTATTAAAGTTCTTTTTCAAAATGAAATTTTACTCCCTCCGTTCCATTTTAGATGATGTTTTGGAGTTTTCACGCAGATTAAGAAATAGAGAGAGATATGAAGATTTTTCATCTATACCCTTGGGAAAAGTCTTCAAAAATTAAATGCTATTAGTGCATTTAAAAATAAACTTATAGTTCCAAGACAAAATATAAGGGTGTTATTGGTAATTTTGTGGAAAATATGAAAACTTTCAAGTATTATGGAACAAAAAAATAACCCTAAAACATCATCTAAAATGGAACGGAGGGAGTATTAAAAAGAAAAGGACTCAGTCATAAGGCCAAACACAATATTGAGTCAAAGTTGCTTTGGTGTAGCGATATTCTTCATATACTCTTCAAAATCTGATCCACCTTGGAGTTAAGGAAAATTACACGCAAATTGATCTTCGTTGGATTTTTCACTATATAGAAACTGAGTTCCCGTGTAATTTTCAACAGATAATGAGTATCCGTTTCTGGTTTCACTCTTTTACCCTAAATTTTTTTTCGCTATCTTCATTTTTTCCTTAATTATCATTTAACCTATACAAATATTTCACAATAAAAAATTTAGAAGAAAAAAATAAATAAAACGGAAACTGGGTTTTTGTTTTGCACTATTTGCACGGAACTCAGTTTCTGCATTGTTTAGCTAAGACTAAGTCTAATGGGCTAGATTTTGCTGCTAGATTAGCCAAAAAGCGTTGTAGATTACACAAAAATCGTTGCCTATTCTTTAACACTACTTCTCTTTCCAAATATATCTCACATTCCAACTAGTAGCGAGATAGTTTCGCTGAATAGTTCAGCTCATAGAAAATCAACTTTTCGCTGAATGATTCAGCGCAGATTGATTTATTTTTTGATCCGACGGCTGAGACGGTTGCGTTGTTCCATTCAACGCAACCTAATTCTACTTTTTGTTGTTCCATTCACCGCTTCTAGTTTTCGATGTTCCATTCAGCGCATTTAGATGCTAGATTAGCCCTACCATAGGACTTAGGAGTTTGTCCTAGCTTCCAATCTAGATGCTAGATTAGAAGACCATATGACTTAGCCTAAGTGATGCCTTTTTCCCATAGTGGGATGACTTTTGGACGCATTTCGCTACACTTCGAATAAGGGATAACTAAAGGATATTCATTACCATCGTGCTTGGCCTAACAATGTAGAGCGAATACAATGCAATGGAAAAAAAATAAAATAAAATAAAAATGTACGACAATTTTCAAATTGAAATGTGAAAAGACGAGGGTACCCAAATACACCACAATCTTTTATTTATCAACCTATAAGTCCTCTACCGAACGTGATCGACTATGGACAGAGTCGAGACAATACTACAATTCGGTTCACACTTTGTGTGATCGTCTATGGATACGAGATCGAGACAATACAACAACAAGATAACTTGTGTGATTGACTATGGATACAAGATCGAGACAATACAACAAAAAAGTGTGTATTTGATAATAGGTTCGGTAATAACCAAACTCTATAGGATCACTGTTAAGTATTACAGAGTTAACGTACTTGTGTATTTAATTTACTTAATTATAATAACAATTATAATGCGGAAAACAAAGTAAAAGACACAACAAGATTTTGTTAACGAGGAAACCGCAAATGCAGAAAAACCCCGGGACCTAGTCCAGTTTTGAATACACTCATAATTAAGCATCTATACAAAATCTAATAACAACTTCGTATAGTTGAAACCAATCATATTACCCCTAGATACTTAGTTCCCTCCGTATGCCTGCGCCTTCGACTTCTAGAGTCACGCACGTGAATAAAAAGTCCTTTGGATCGTATTCCAAACAGCAAAGGAAGAATCTGTTTGGTAACCACTCTATGCAATCTTGCTACAAGATATAAATGAGTCATTGACAAAGGATATTATGTTTAATATAATAAACTCATTTGTCTGGTTAGATCAATCTAACTATAACTACCGAAATAGTCCAGTCTAGATTCACACTCAATCAATATAGATCTCAAAAAGAAATATAGAGAATGTCGATCTCATGCAACTAATCAATCATATCTATCAGAGATAAATTGATTCTAGTTGGATCATTTAGAATTAGTTTACCAGTATTCCAAGACTACTATGTGATTGGTCATACTAAATCACAATGGTTAGTTGTGATCGGTCCTACTAAGTCACATACATGGGTTCGGATCGGTTATACCAATCACTAGGATCGGTTCTACCTAAACATGGTATCTACTTGTGATCGGTCATGCCAGTCACTAGGATCGGTTACACCAATTACAAGGATCGGTCACACAACACTTATGATCGGTCACACCAATTACAAGGATCGATCATACCATCTCATGGTGATTACTTAGGATCGGTTACACTAATTATCAGGACCGGTCATACCAAATCATAAGTCTAGGCATTGTAATCGGTTATACCAAGATACATAACCTGAGTTAAGATCGGTTCTACCAACTCACACATATTGGTCATCAAAGAATATACAATGAATATCCGGACCAATAAATATTGATTTCCCTTTCGATTCACGAAACAAGTTCATGAATGTACTTCCTTTAAACAAATGTAAAACATTGTTTCCTAGGATGAAATCTTCACCATACCCCATTCACATAATCATAAAACTATATACAAGATTATGTCGATGTCATATCTACGAAGTTCAAAAGATAAGCGTTATACTTTGTAGTCTAATTCCTTAATACTATGATCGTACTATTATGATCATGTCTCATCAATAGAGTATTATATACAATATATACAATATATACAACTTTGCAGTTATGTTTTCAATATAGCACGACTTGAAAGATACGTTAGGAGTGAAACAGTTCAAGTCAATATTATTAACCTCAAGTGGAAGGATGATGTCTTCGTTTTAGTTCATTACTTCTTCACATTCTTCAGGTCTTCGGAGTAATACTTGTATGTCTCAACATTCTTAGACTTTCTAGTCTAATCTAAACGAAGTTGACTCCAGTATCAAGCGACTCTAGATGAGTTGTGATACTAAAATATGACAACCAAACTTGACATACCAACGCTTGGTGAGTTCAACCGAGCTATGCTCTAACAAAATGTCATCCCAATTTAATTCCCATGATTTAAATGAGTGGTTTATCTATGGGTTGAACACCTTTGATCCCAGGATCTAAGTCCTCCTTCTTTTTTCTTTTTTCTTTTTTATTATTTCGCTCTTGACAAATTACCAAAAATAAAGCATATATTAAATGATGGAGGATCAAACTGTTATTCTCATATTATCTGACATTTTTTATGCCAGTTTTTTTTTATAAACTCTAAACTGCAACGGGTTTGAGGTCACTATTTTGAGCATATGTCCGTCTTATAAACATCTAGACTCATATAAAGAAATGAGTGCTTTTTGAAGTACCAAACCTCATTATCTACCAATCTTCATATCTACCGTTAAAAATTCATTAGTTTTACCGGCCGATTTTGAATGCGTCAGATGGTGGTGTTCTACGTCTCGGAATATGCTTACTTTTGGTAGGAATATATAGTTTTGTAAGAGGAACATATCCCGAAAATATTAGGCCGAAATCCGTCATTGTTCTGATTCAATGAAAAATTGGGACTGAAAGTGTAAGATAGTGTGAGAATAAGAGTGTGAGTGGATCCTCCCTTATATTAAATACACCCCCGTCCCTAAATAGATGAACTACTTATTTTTAAATTTTGTCCCAAAATAGATGACATATTTCATTAAGCAAGGGAATATTTCTAAAACTACCCTTTTAATTGATTACTGTTATTATAAATAATATATATAATTTGATAAACATGTTTATACTCGTTACGTAGGTGTTTTAAAATGCTTCCCAGTGGTCTAAAGATTACGAATATCCGTGGTATATTTTGAGAGATAAATCATTTCTAAATTTTACTAGTTATTATTCACAAGGGTATAATTGTAAAAAATGCTTAAAAATATTTCTCTCTCCTCATTGCCCTAAGAATTGTGCAAACTTGAACTAGACCATCTATTTGGGGATGGAGGGAGTACTTCTGATTAATTTTTTCCACTTTGTTCAAGATCATATATTCTATTAAAATAGTAAGGTCAAGATGTTCCTAGTACGTACCCATGCCTCACTTGTTTTTGGTAATATCATGTCATAAACTTTGAGTGTAACCTTGAAGTTCAACATCAAATGATCTGGATTTTCTTCTTTTTTTCAAGCACAAACCACAAAGAGTAAAACAGTTTATACCTCTCATCAAGTTGCCTCTTGTGTATAGGCGATTAAATATGCATTGCCATGCAAAAAAACAAATTTCAATTGGAATTTTACTATATTAGATTACTTTACATGTGCAAAGAAACTTTATACAATTGCGTCATCTATCTTTTTAAGTACATCTGCTGCAATATAAAAAAAAAAAGATCGCCTTGTCTCACACCACTAGATGATTGAATTTTGCCACAAGACAGATAATTAATCATCATAATTGAGAAAGAAACTAACGAAACTATATGAAAAATCTGATTTTTTGTCTCCAATCGAAACCCATTGATACCATATCCAGATCAAGGTATCTCCAATTATGCTTGTCGTAATCTTTTTCGGTACCAAGTTTCACAAAAATTCCTGTGATCTTTCCCTTTAGGTGAAGAGCAATTATTTCATTAACAATCAATACACAATTCGATATTTGTCTCCACTTAAGAAATGTAGATTGAAATTGTAAGATTACTATTCCTGTGATTGGTTACACTCTACTTTCCATCACATGTATGTTACTTTAATGAGACAGATTGGCATGTAATTAATGGTTTCAGTTTTCTCCTTATTTGGAATTAAATTATTAGGATCTTTGTTCAAGTCTTCATGAAATATGTGGTGATAGAAGAATTCTTTAAATAATTTAATAAAATCCTCCTTGATGAATCCCCAACATTTCTTGAAGAACATTATCGAAAAACCATCAGTTCCTAGTGATTATTTGTAATTGTCTGCCAAATCTCTTTTTTCTGTAAAATGTTGTACCATTGAATTAGTTTTCCCTTTCGACATTTTATTGAACCATCTAGAATCCTTTTTGAAGCTGAAATTATAAATGATCTTTTTCCCATACTTGCAAATTGATAGAAATAAGATGTATTCTTTTAACCAAGCTTAATGCACATTTATCCATCTCTTTCTTTCATTGTCATAATCTTGTCGACTTTTTTTTTTATGCAAAAGAAAAAGTTCATTAATTAGTTTGCGGAACATAACACCAGACTGACTACACATTCCCTTACAGTTTGAGCTATAGCTTCTGGGATGATGCCAAAAAAGTCAAAACAGGATTTTTTAGTTCTAGCTTTGTTCGCTATTACATGAGCTGCATTGTTCCCGTTTCTTTTAATATAACTAATAGTACTCTTATTACCAAAATAAGTTCTGAGCAAATGTTTTATTTCATCTACCATCCCCTGGTTCATCTAATGTACGGAGGGGTTGATCTACTGATAGAGTTAACTAAAGTTAAACAGTCTGATTCAAAGATAACTTCCTCCAAGTTCAGTTCTTTGGCCCACATGATTGCTTCTTTCATGGCCATGCATTCTGTTTGTTTAGGATTTATTCCTCCATTGAATTGTCTGCCCTGATGCTCCAACAGAATCATGTACAATCACGCAAAATTAGCCCAATTCCAAATGTTTTTGAGAAATCATCAAAGGAAGCATCCATGTTGATTTTCAGTTGATTAGTTGTTGGTGGAGACCATGTTTGAATGTTGCAAGCAGTGTTTTCTTTTTGCTAATGTGACTCTCATAACAGAGACTAATAAGATTTTAATACTTCTTACAATATTAGAAATGTGTATCTTCCTGTTTTGAAAATTTCTGATGCAATCTGGTTTTCCAAAAATACCAAGCTGTGATCATCATGTTAAGAACCCAAAATTCTCATGATTCCACGTCTGAGTTGCAAGAAGTGATGAACCAACTGATTATCTAATTCTTAACAAATATATGATTAATCTGAGTATTGTGAACATTAATATGGCTAGCCAAATGTGTCTTGGTTCTTCACAATCTATGATTACGTGTTGCAGAGACCCAACTTCCTTATTGCATAAGGGACAGTTTTCCTCAATGCCTTGTTTTTAATGACTTAGTTTTTCTCCAGTTGGTACAACATCTTTCAGACATTTCCATAGTTTTTTCCAAACCTATTTAGGTATAAGCTGATGTTTTTGATTCCTGTGGTAGTGTTCAGCAGTTAAGGCCTGATAAGCTGTTTTGACTGTAAATTTACCAGTTCTGAATGGTTCACAATACTTAGTATCCTCACCAAACTGGACTAGATGCATTTTAAGAATGAGCTCTGCAGTGTTTTCATTGAATAGAGATCGTATAAGAGGAATGCTCAATCTTTTAGGATTTTGAAACATTGGATATGAGACATAAACAATTCTTGATGGCTTTGGGAAGTCATTATTAGGAACAGGAGGTTCATCTAAACCTTTAACCCATTTTTCAAACCAAACAAGTGTTTTAGTTCTACACGTAATGTCCCATCTATGATATTTCCTGACATTTTCCAAGCCTTTTTCTATACCTTTTCAAATCCATGAGGAGTTATTGTGAGGGCTCTGGAGATGTAAGAAATCACATAATGTGGAAGATTTATGCTTGAGAATTTTAACCCATAATTGATCCTCTTATGTGCATAATCTCTATGCTAATTTAGTTACCAAGGAATTATTGTATTGTTTAAGACTCTTAAATGCCAGTCCTCCTTCACTTTTAGAATGACACATTGAATCCCATGCAATAAAATTGATTCCTTTATTATTATTATGACCCCACCAAGATCTCCTTTGGTTTGAATCAAATTCCTTCAGAGTATGCTTTGGTAATTTGAAATTACTCATATAATGAGCTGGAACTGAGTTTAAGATTGCTTTTAATAGTATTGTTCTAGGTGCTTGATTAAGAGTTTTAGAATTCCATCCTTGAAGCCTGTTTTAGAAAGTATCTAGGATGGAGTTGAAGGAAGAGGTTTTTGGTTTTCCTAGTAGAATTGGTAATCCTAGATACTTGTCTGATAAACAAAGTTGCTTGACTCCAATGGTATTAACTATTTGCATTTTTTGTTTATGAGATATATCTCCTGCTATAAATGCTGCTGATTTGATAAAATTGATCATCTGACCAGAAATATCACCAAAATCCTTAAGAATTTTAAGGATATGATGAATACTTGGTAGGGTCTTCCGAAATATAATAAGGAAGTCATATGCAAATAGTAAGTGATTGACTAAGGGAGCATTTTTTACCACCCTAATACCCTTTATGAGCTTAAATTCTTTAGCAAAGTTTAAACTTCTAGTGAGAAACTCCATTGCTATTAGATAAGGGGATAAGGGGTCTACCTGACGGAGACCTCTAGTAGGAGTGTAAGGCTCAGAAGTGCTACCATTTATCTTAATAGAGATGGAAGTAGTGGAAACACATTGTTGAATGAGAGTTCTCCAGTCTTCACAGAAGCCCAAAGATTGCAGCATTTTATCTAGGAAAGACCACTCTAATCTGTCGAAAGCCTTCGACATATCCATCTTAAGAGCCACTTGTCCTAATTTTTTTTCTTGATTTGTTCATTGAATGAATTAGTTCATGAGCAATGATGATGTTATCATTAATGAATCTTTGTGGAACATAGGTTGCCTGGGTTGGAGAGACAATTTTTCCTATGAGTGACCACCTCTAAACCTCCCGGGTATGCTCTTTTTATTTCATACGACTTACCAATATCTTGGAGATGATCTTGTAAGTGACATTACATATACCAATTGGCTTATAATCATTAGGTGTTCTTTGGATGTTTGGTTTTAGGGATTAGATATCAAAACCGGCTACCTCTCTCACCAGCGTTGGATCACGTACCGCCTCATCCAACGAGAGCCCTCTCATCATTCCTTTGCTGCACCGCTCAACACCCAAAACACCTAACCCTATACCCCCACTCAACGGACCATTCCTCTCTTCGTCTTCTCTTTCTTCTCCTCTCCCGTCTCCATCGGAGCAGCTCGCTCTTCCGAACACCACCATGACCCACCTCTTCCATCACCACCTCACCAACAACTCTCGACAATAGGCGCCACAACCACCCTCTCTAGCTTCACTATCTCTCGCCTAGCCTCTCTCGAAACCCTAGAGGCTATGTAAAGATGATTGAAACTAAGGTTTCATCAATCAACCCTTTGACATGGAGTTGAGACGATTAGACAAGAAGAAGCTCGAGTCGAGGTTATAAGTATGGGTACTTTATTTTGCATTTAATTTTGTTTTAAAAAAAGTAATTTAGGGTTTGGTTTGTTGAAGGTGTTGCATGTATAAATAGGGATGAATTGAGTGTGTAAAAGACACGCCTGGATTAGCCAGGGCAGTCATTTAGGTTTAATTTATGTTTAATTTTATGTTTTGATTTAGTTGTTAGGGTTTGAGATGAAACCCTAATTCCTAATTGTGTTTAAACATGTAAGATGTTCTTGAATGCTTAATTGATAAGATAGTTTCAATTTTAACATCTCAATCCTTTTCTCTCACAAAGGCATGCCAAATAGTTGGGATAAAAGCGAGTTGAGAATGACTCTTGCTTTTCTATTTTTTTACAGATTCTCTTGGGTGGTGTTCTTCATTAGACAACCAAGATTACTACAAGTCGAACTCAGCTGATAATTGAAGCTTTATATGGAGAAACTCTTAGATAAGTGATAGCCGGTGACACTCAATGTTGTGTTACCTCACTTAGAACTCAGTTGAAGAAGCCTTAGATCACTAGAGCACCACAAGTCTCGTGGTTCGACTCGACGTTTCGGTTCTACAACAGGACACCGTGCACTTGTATACAGTAGGCCGTAATTTAAACATCTTCTCGGGCCCCCAGTAAGGCTCAGAAGTGCTACCATTTATCTTAATAGAGATGGAAGTAGTGGAAACACATTGTTGAATGAGAGTTCTCCAGTCTTCACAGAAGCCCAAAGATTGCAGCATTTTATCTAGGAAAGACCACTCTAATCTGTCGAAAGCCTTCGACATATCCATCTTAAGAGCCACTTGTCCTAATTTTTTTCTTGATTTGTTCATTGAATGAATCATTAATGAATCTTTGTGGAACATAGGTTGCCTGGGTTGGAGAGACAATTTTTCCTATGAGTGGCTTCATACGACTTACCAATATCTTGGAGATGATCTTGTAAGTGACATTACATATACCAATTGGCTTATAATCATTAGGTGTTGCTGGATGTTTGGTTTTAGGGATTAGACAGATGGTTATTTTATTCAAGTGATCTGGCATTCTTTTAGTAGAGAAGAAAGATTGCACCATCTTGACTATATCATCTTTCACTACTGACCGTTGAGATTGGAAGAAACCTGTTGGATACCCATTAGATCCAGGAGCATTCCATCTTGCTGTGTAGTAGTTGTTGCTATCGAAGAAAAGCGGGAAGTGAGAAGAGTAGCCAATTCTTCCCTACTGTAATGCCACTTACCATTGTGATCTCTAAGAGTTGTAGTATTATTCCTGGATCTTCTCCGATTAGATAGAGAGTGAAAGTATGAAGTATTGTTGTCAGCATCTTGAACCCAATGATCTCTTGATTTCTGTTGCCAGAAATCTGCCTATATTCTTTTCCAATATTATAATTTATATGTAGTATGCTGAATTTGATAACTAAAATGATCAATATGAGGAAGAGATTGAAGATAAGCTAGATCATTTTTTAACTGAGTAATATGTTAATTAATTTTTCAAAAATGTTCTCTATTCCATCTAGCCGGACTCTTCCTAGTTTGATTGAGTTTCTGATCTAAGCTAAATTGTGAAGTAGAATTCCAAGACATATAAATTAAGTGAGAGCATGTATGATCTGCTAGCAAACATATGTAGAACTTCCATGAATTCCTAGGTTTAATATGATCTGCTTCAGTCACCAGGATTATAGGTCAATGGTCTGAGCCCAAGAAAGGTAGATGAAGACTTTTGAATCTGGAAAATAACTATGCCAGTGTGCATTGTATAGAGCCATGTCTATTCTAGCTCTATTGTACCCTTTCCCATTGGTTTTGTTACTCTAGGTAAAATAGCTACATGTGCAACCCATGTCTATAAGACCAGAAAAATCTATAATATTACAAACCCAATTGTTTATAGAAGAAAAATTAGAAGATTAACCTTTATCATATAAGTGCACAATGTCGACTTTATAATTCCACTTTCCTTATTCATCTCATAAAAAGGTTCGATGAGACAGACTTGTTCATGGACAAACCGATACCTATCCATTAACAAAAAAATTGAACAAAAGGGTGTATACTAAAAATATTCAATATAACTTTTATCCTTCGGCTTATTATGTGCATTTTTTCTTCCCCAACAAATTTGAAAGTTTAATTATATCGGTTCACCACAACTGAACAATTATATACCGAACCGACTAATGGTAACACTGTATCGCTCGGTTGAGTCAAAAAAACTGAGCCGAACCGAAACCGAACTGAACCGAACCATGTACAACCCTAGTTAGGCGCATGTTAGAATTGGAAAGAAAGAAAGATGTGATGATAGGATTAGTTAATCCAACTTGTGAAGCTATCTTTAGAGGAGCATACACCGTATATATTCGTTGTTTGTTTTATTAGACAAGAAAAACCGAAAGAACGGACTTGATAACCACGTCAAAAACACCACCCGATTCTCAAAACCCTCCTGGGCCTCCTCCCTCTCCCTTTCTCTCTTGTTTTCTGTCTGACCTAAAAAGTTAAAAAAACCACTGTTTTCTTTTTGTTTCTTCATAATATTCTTGTTTTTATTTATTTTTTCCTTCTTTGCTCAGAATACAAAGAAATTCTCTGTAAGATCGAACTTGAAAAAAAATCAGGAGAAAATTCCATTTACGAAAGCAGAAACTCAGCGAAGGTGAGATTTTTTTTTGTATTTTTTAAAAGTAATTTTAGGGTTTATTATTGTTTTTTTGTTCAATTGCTTATATTAAATTCATGTTTTTTTTTATGATTCAATTTTTTGAATCTTGATAATTACTTCGTAATTATAGAATTTGTTACAGATGCTGATTTTATTTTTGTGTTTAGAGAGGGATTTTAATTGATTTTGTTATAGTTGTGCAGTATAATTTGCTGTTCATTAAGGTTATGCATTATTGATTTTATGGTTAGAGTTATTTGATTAGTCTAGAATTTACTTGTATTGATTTTAGGGTTAAGAGTAAAAAGATTAAATGTATTTTTCTCTTGTGCAGAAAGTTTTTTTCAAATTAGTATTTTTTTTTGGTATGGATCTTTTTTTTTAGTTGTATATTCGTTGAGATCTCGTTGTTTTGTGCTTATTTTGACAATTAGGGTGTTTTTCTTTTATTTATCCAGCGGATTTAATTTTTACTCCAAAATCATGGTGACCACTGCCAACACAATTGATTTTGCAATTTTTGAGGATTATACTTATCTTGTCTCGTTGGTTTCTCCTTTGGAAATCGATACATACTGTTTATCATTCTTTTCGTTTCCTCTTTTTCCAGTCTATTGTCATGTTATCTGATTACTGATGTAAGTTCTTCTATTTGTTGGTTTCTTGCAGGTTTTGCGAATCAAGTTTTTTAAATTGTCATCATGAGATTCAAGAAAGGTAGCAAGGTTGAGGTACTAAGTAAAGAGGAAGTTCCCTCAGGCGCCTGGCGTTGCGCTGAAATACTTTGGGGAAATGGCCATAATTATGATGTTAAGTATGATTGGTCTCCAGGAAGCACTGGCAGTCCGTTGACGGGAAGAGTTTCTAGGAAGCATATTAGGCCTTGCCCTCCATCTGTGGGAGATTCAGTGGATTGGCTTCCCGGTGACCTTGTAGAGGTGTTGGACAACATATCTTGGAAGATTGCTACAGTTTTGAAGGTTATGAATGGAGATTACTTTTTGGTCAGACTTCTTGAGTCCTCTCAGGAATTGGGTGTTCAGAAATCTTTTCTCCGAGTGCGACAATCCTGGCAGCATGATAGATGGGTTATTGTTGGAAATGTACGTCTTCGTTGTTATTTTGTTTCCATGTTATATAGTCGGCCTCGGCCCAAACATTTTCTGTACTGATTTGTGTTTGCAATCCTTCTATTTTAATTTTTAGCTTGGGGGTAGATCCCTTCAAATTGGTATTTACTAATAAGTTGTTCCATTTTGGTTGCAGGGTTCTGTGATCACCGAAGATGGAAAGCTTAATAATGTGTCAACTGCGAGGTTCTATCAGACAAGCTGCCAAATTCCAGGGACAGTTCGAAAGCGATGTGTAGGAGATAACTATCTAGTTGGCTGTCAGGAGTCCAATGTGATTTCATCAGGAGCTTTGAAGAGAGAGTTACCATATGCCACTTCTCAGGTTGAAGGAAACACTGAAGCTGGTCGGAAATTCAGAGCAGTTGGTACAGATGGTAGGCGTCAACGAGTGGTTTCTGAACGTCCTTCATTCCAGGAAAAGGTAGTTGCTGCTGCTTTTCCACAATATTTGTTGGGTGAAAAACACATGCATGCTTCCATTACAAACAGATCTATATTTTCTGAAATGAATACGGGGAGAACACAGCAAAATGGAGATATTGGGAATTTCTCTGAGACAGGGTTAGAAAGTAATGATGCCGATGATAGTGATTGCTCCTCTGTTGGTAGTTGTGGTAGTACTGGTGATAGTCCCTCTAAATTGCCATTTCATTCGTTAACCAGCCCTACTAAAGATTCTGATAGTTCTTTTAGTGATGCTGAATCCTTTTGTGGTTGGGAATATGAGAATGAAGATTCCCATCCTTCGAAAGAGGAATTGTCAGCAGAGATTCATAGATTAGAACTGCATGCTTATCGTTGCACCATGGCGGCCTTATATGCCTCTGGACCTTTAAGTTGGGAGCAGGAAGAACTAGTGACCAATCTTCGTCTTACTCTCAACATTTCTAATGATGAGCATCTAATGGAGATAAAGAATTTAGTTTCAGCTTAATCTTGCATTCGAATTAGGTGACAGGTAAACATATTCAGGTTCCGACTTTATTTTTGTACTTCTACCTTTTCCCTTTTGTTACAGTAGGTCATTTTCCTTTATTGGTGTTACTTAATTGTAAGATGCAGAATGTGTTTTAGAAATTGTTGCTCCTCGATTATTCAGTTGTAGTGATTTACAGAAAGAATTAATGTATTATAATAACTATGTTAAAGCAATGAAGTGTTGCATGCCCAATTCATCCCGATATGGCGATATTGTCCTGTTCATTTTTCTTTCTTTATTTAGTGGCTGTTATCTGGATTGTGGAATATTTTAGTCTTACTTGATTTTTTTGGATGCCAATTAGCGATTGCTTATATTAGGCGCCACTTCTACATGTTAAATACTTTTTGTTTGTAAGAAACTGTAATACAAGATCTGTTTATCTTATGTTCATTGAAGATGATTTACAATCTCCAATTGTAATCTTGTACTCATGTCCTGTAGACTACGTCTCTTTTGCCTTTATTTTAGAAATACAGTGGTTGATGTTACTTGAATTTCTGAACATGCTTCCTCTGGCTGTTTTCATTTTGGTTACTTCCATAGATGGCAGCTTCAAATTTTTTATTTGAGGAGACTATGATGCTTCCTCTGCATTTTCCAGGGCCAAAGTTGGAGGCTTGCTTCCACAGGTCTAAAAGTGTTGGTTGGGTTTGTCACCTCTGTAGGGCACAATCTGCAACCAATCCGCCACAAATAGTTAGGCTCGCGCGCTATTGGTATCATTAACTTCTGGTGTTTTCTTGTATTCATGCTTAACTTTGTGATATTTCCTGTGCCGTTTTGAAGGAAGCACATGAGTTTTAGAAGGTCTGCTTGGTTGGATGCTCGGGAGCAATGCTTAAAAAAACGTTTCAGGAGGCTTTTTTCTTTTCCAAATCTCCACTCGTTTTTTTGCATTATTTTACGTCTTTATTTTTTATTTTCCTTTATGATAAGTAGTACTTTTCACTTTTCTGGCAGCAATCAGTATATTGCCTGGCTTTTTCATCACCTCAGGCAGTGATATGGTAAGTTATTCTTCCCACTTTTTACACGCTCTGAGTAAGTACCACTTTATGATGGTGCTATACCAGAAACATATTTGGAAGTATGGACGAGAGGGATTCTGCATACAGCTAGGAGATATTTGAATTTTGAGCCACTAGTTCTTATCTATTGGTAGTTTCCTTTTTGTCTTAGGAAGATCAGGTTATTTGTCAATAGCAAAGCTGATTTAGTTGTATTACTGGCTGAGTTATATCTTGGCAATGTGAATGTTTTTGCTTCTTATAGCCTGCAGCATAACTCAATGAAGGATAAATACATCTCTCTTCTCTTTAAATTCATCATTATGTCCAATGGCATTAAGAGTATGAAGTTTTGGGTATATAACTTGGGTTAGCTTTTGATGTTGATGTCACATATGATTTTTTTTTCAAGGAATAGTAATTAGAACCACTTGTTCATCCCTTCTCAATCACGATTTGTAGTAATAAAATAATTTTTGTGGCATTTTGGTGTATAAATCTATTTGAAATCATTATGTTACTAGGTATTGTGCATTGCAGTGATGCAGTCTCCATTTTGTTGAGTCACCTGCACTTGCTTCAATGAGTGGTTTCAGAATGTCCTCCTTTCCAGGAAAAGGTAGCTGCTGCTGCTTTCCCATGAAATTTGTTGGATGAAAAACACATGCATGCTTCCTTTACAAACAGATCTAGATTTTTTGAAATGAATGGTGGTGAGAACACAGCAAAATGGAGATGTTGGTAATTTCTCTGAGACGGTTAGAACGTAATGATGCCGACGATAGTAATTGCTCCTCTGTTGGTAGTTGTGGCGACAGTCCCTCAAGATTGCCATTTCGTTTTGTAACCAGCCCTAGTAAAAATTCTGGTTATTCTTTTAGTGACGCTGAATCCTTTTGTGGTTGGGAATCTGAGAAAGAAGATTCCCATCCTACGAAAGAGGAGTTGGCAGCAGAGATTCCTAGGTTATAACTGCATGCTTATCGTTGCACCATGGAGGCCTTATATGCCTCTGGACTCTGAAGTTGGGAGTAGGAAGAACTTGTGACCAATCTTCGTCTTACTCTCAACATTCAAATGATGCATTTGATGGAGATAATGACTTTAGTTTCAGCTTAATCATGCATTCCAATTAGTTGGCAGGTAAACATATGCAGGTTACTACTTTATTTTTGTACTTCTGTCTTTTACCTTTTGTTACAGTAGGTCATTTTCCTTTTCTGGTGATACTTGTAAGATGCAGAATGAGTGGTAGAAATTGTTGCGCCTAATTGATTATTCAGTTGTAGTGTATTATTTGTGGTAGAAATTGTTCCTTTATCAGTTGAAAGAATTATTGTGAGTTGAAAATTAATGTATTATGAAACTATGTAAAAGCAATGAAGTGTTGCAAGCCCAATTTATCTCGATATTGTCCAGTTCATCTTTTTAATTTTATTTATTTGGATTGCTTATAATTTTATCTCGATATTGTCTAGTTCTGCAGTTCATCTTTTTAATTTTATTTATTTGGATTGCTCAAGTATTTTTCACCCAGGGTTGTAAATTGGGCTAATGGGTTCATATCAACTTCAAAGCAACACTTGTCAATAGCAAAGCTGATTTAGTTGTATCACTGGCTGAGTTGTATCATGGCCATGTGAATGCTTTTGCTTCTTATAGCCTGCGGCATAATTCAATGAAGGATAAATATATATCTTCCCTTTAAATTCCTATCTTTCATCAGTAACATGTGATGTTGTTTAGGAATACTACTAAATTAAAACCCACTTGTTTGGCCTTTATAAATTGTTAACCGCAGTAATCAAATGATTTTTGTGGCACTTATGATGTGTATATCTATTTGAAATTTTAACATTACTAGGTATCGTGCAATGCGGTGATGCCAGTCTCCATGTTGTTGAGTCACCTGCACTTGCGTCCCCTGGGGTTCAATCGACATGGCAAGGTAGGAAAAGACAATCTTCCGGTTTGTTTGTTTTTTCCCTCCCCTTTTAACTTTTTGTCGGGCAGGTCTTTTTATCTATTATTTCGTTATAGTTTTGTGAAGCTTCTCTTTATCATGGTTTGCATTTTACTAATGATCTTACTGCTGTTAAGGAGTTGATAACCAGGCAGGTGACTTTTTGGTCCGCAGAGGTCTCTAGCAGAGTATGGCAGGAATTTCACAGAAAGCTGAATACAGAGGCCTTGGCCAACTGTGCAGCATATATCTTGACTGTTCAACTTACTGATATCTTCTTCACTTCACAGAGGGATTCTAATCCGACTCTGCTCAGCACGAGGAAGGGTATCTATGCAGCTTAGGCATTGTATTGTTCATTTACTCCATAATAAACATTTCTGGTGTTTCTTATTTTCTGTTCAATGAAATGTTTTGGTTGTCTAAGTTTATAACGCCGTATCACTAAATTTCATTCTGTATAATTCATAATTGAAAGATGGTTTAAAGTCCTTCTTGTTGTCTAAAATCTGAAGACAATTACTAGTTCTACAGAGACAAGAAACAATTATATTTCCATCATGCCTCGTTTTTTGCCTGCTGCCAGTTTTTTACTGTTTCCTTGCGTATTCTTTTCTAGGGACGATTTTTTGTAGACCTTTTTTTTCCAGTCTCTGTGAGAAGAAAGGGTCTGCGCTGATCTTGTCCCGCACAGGGGAAGGCGTCTAAATCAACACTCAAGGCAGATGGAAACATTTCGTAGCTGTCAGATGGGATATTTTCGCGAAGCTACAGATACTGTTAATAATGGTTGCAGTGGAGTAGGGATGAGTTCATAATGCATCATAGGGGAAAGGAGACTAAATGAGTATATTTGACTTCCCATATGATTCAGAATCAGATAACCCATACTCTCAGGACAACTAGTGTATGGTGGTATCCAGCCACACAGAGATGACCAGTGAACAGTTGAAAAAGAGACTAGGAGAGCAACATTCAACTAGGCAGCTGCCTAAGCTAATATATCTGGGGCCAACCAATAATCTAATCTGGTATCATCTAGGCCCTTAGAGCCTCCCTGAATAGTATGACACATCAGAAAAATATCTAAAATAGTTGATAGAAAAATCACAAAATCGGACTCCAATATGAGTCTACCAGTGGAATGCTCTTATAATCTTCCAGACTATGGAGAAAACTCAGAAAAGGCATTTCATATTGGGCTCTGGTTCATTTGGGCTTGGCTATGCATCATAACTGAGTTAGCTTGACAAACCTTAATTAGTTTTCCAAATTAAATAAATATGATTCTACTACACAATTTGATAACTCACCTATAATCGGACAAGTTTAGAGGAAGCTATTGGCCAACACAGTGTAAAGTTCCTAAGACATGCGATATTTATTAATATGAGCCGAACAAGGTACCCAACAGATTTTAGCCATGGTGAGAGGTTCGGCACATTCGATATTTATCACAATGAGCCGAACAATGTACCCAACAGTTCTACTTGTTATCATACAAAATTTTCAGCGCTGAACTCATTGGTTAAACAAATGTACGCATATTCACAATATAACAAATGTTAAGCGAACTGTTCTTGGTCGTAGTATATAAAAAATAAGTTCGGGCCGCGACATTTCAGCCGAACACTACCTGAAACTAACAACAACCTAGACGAATCATCGATTACATGTCATAAATCAACGAAATACGCAAAATAAACAATGGGTTTGTGGGAAATACCTTTCTATGTGAAATTTTAATATTGAAAATGAACCATTTTTTGGGACCATGGTTTTGTTGTGGGGGACCATGATTCTATTTTAGGCAAGACATTATAAGTAATCCTAAGTCACCTCTTATCTAAATGTTTTTCTTAATACCAAACTTACCCTCCTTAATTAAATGTGTTAGTTTAATGATTAATTAGTAATTAGTTAATGATTAGTATGATTAGTGATTAGTATGATTAGTAATGATTAGTTACCATTAAGAAGTTCTATTGCGAAAAATTTTAATTTTTTTTTCGATTAAGTTCGTTACCCAAATTTATGACCAAACGAACTTAATGATTAGTTACCAGTAAGAAGTTCGGTTACAAAAATTTGAAATTTTTTCTTGCGATCAAACCGAACTATATATTTGGTGTGACCATTAAATAGTTCGGTTACAAAAAATATTTAAAACTTTTTACGATCAAATCGAACTTAAAGTTCGGTTACCCAAATTTATGACCAAAAACCGAACTTAATGATTAGTGATTAGTATGATTAGTAATGATTAGTTACCAGTAAGAAGTTCGGTTACAAAAATTGAAATTTTTCCTTGCGATCAAACTTAACTATATATTTGGTGTGACCATTAAATAGTTCGGTTACAAAAAAAATTTAAAACTTTTTACGATCAAATCGAACTTAAAGTTCAGTTACCCAAATTTATGACCAAAAACCGAACTTAATGATTAGTGATCCGTATGATTAGTAATGATTATTATGATTAGTAATGATTAGTTACCAGTAAGAAGTTCGGTTACAAAAAATTGAAATTTTTCCTTGCGATCAAACCGAAGTATATATTTGGTGTGACCATTAAATAGTTCGGTTACAAAAAAATTTTAAAACTTTTTACGATCAAACCGAACTTAAAGTTCGGTTACCCAAATTTATGACAAAAAACCGAACTTAATAATTAGTGATTCGTATGATTAGTAATGATTATTATGATTAGTTACAAAAATTGAAAATTTACTTTCGGTTAAGAAACAGTTTTTGCAACGTAACCGAACTAAAGTTCGGTTGGGAAATATATTTTGTGACGTAACCGAACAGTTAGGAAATATTTGTTGCGACGTTTTCGGTTGGGATTTTTTTTTGCGACGCAACCGAACTATTGTTCGGTTGGGAAATGTTTTCTGTGACGTAACCGAACTGACGAGTTTGGTTGGAAAATGTTTTTTGTGACGTAACCGAACTGACCAGTTCGGTTGGGAAATGTTTTCTGTGACGTAACCGAACTGATGTTCGGTTGTGAGTTATTTTTGCGAAATAGCCAAACTGTTCTTCATGTTCATCATTTCCATTAGGTTCGGTTAGTTCGACAAAGTTTTTTACATAATTCCTAGCCGAACTTTTCTCTGCAACTTCTATTTTCAACTCATTTTGATGGTTAATACTCATTTTTTCAACCAAAAACGAATGACAAATAATGGGTTTATGAAAATACATTTGTTAATGATTTAAATTAAGTTATATATATAGAGGTGGTGGTGGTTGGTGGTGGTGGTGGTAGTCGGAGGTGGTAGTGGTGGGCGGCGGTGGTGGGAGGAGGTGGTGGTTATATATATATATATATATATATGTGGTTATTAGGTTAGTTTTAAATTAAATTAGGTTAAGGGTAGGTTAGTCATTTCCACACTTTAGGACACCCCTTATAAATATAGCGAAGGTGGCCAAATAAGACCATGGTCCCCCAAAAAAACCATGGTCCCCAAAAAATGGTTCTTGAAAATCCGGTTCAGCTGTTGCAAGTGGCTAGCTTAGCTGTTAGAAAGTTCGGTGATTTAGAAATGGTTGAACAAGGGAGCTAAGATCAGTATTCTTCCAAGGTTGGTTGCCTCTAAGAAGTGAGTAAACAACTTGCTAAGTCATAGCTCTCTGGCTAGCACCAATCCCTATTTGGCCAAAAGTCAGCAAACAACCTATTTGCTAAAGAAGATGTCACTATGATACAACGGTAAAGTTATTGGATTACGAGTAACCTGAGTCCGAAATTCGTCAGCATTAATAACAAGCCTTTAAAAGAGGTTTAATGAAAAAAAGTAATTCACTTTAGTCTCATGAACCAGTAGCATCTATTCATCTAACAGGTGAGCATATTCGGTTCAAAATCCTACTCAAGACTTAGAAATTGAGAGGAGCTCATGGAACATGATGAGTTATAGTCGGTGGAAAGCAGAATACTAATAGCGTGTTTGGATACCCATTAAGAAATTGTTTTTCGTCTTCTATAAGTAAAAAAAGTCAAAAAAAACTTGTAAAAGCAAAAAACTAACTTTTTGTGAAGCAAAATGTTTTTGCTTCCGACTTTTGAGATTGATTTATGCTTCAGGTATCCGAACTGATAAAAAAGAATATGTGCCTACAGGACCATTGTGCAAAGCAGCTTGTCGCGAGGCTTTTCCCGGACTGTTTAACAGATTTGTTCTTTGGGAACTTTTTATCCTTATCGTCCCGTAGAGTTTAGTTGCCAACCGGTTTCGAGTTCATCTTGTCGGTATCATCATCCGACACCCAATGACCTTACTGATGTACTGTTAAGGGTATATGCATGTTTGCAAGTTTATATTCCCAGGGAAACAAAAGTAGGAGGAGGTTCCCGTGACAATTGTTTATGACAGGAAAAAGGAAAACAATCCAACAAGAGACTTAAAAACCAGGTCAGAATGGTTAGAAACAGGCATTCTACAAATGCTCTCTCTATTTACACTTCAATTCTATGTTCAGTCACAATAAACACAAAATCATAGACAGTAAGACACAACCCAAAATAACCATTGGTTCGTACCTAAACAGATAAAGGACCATTATGCTTAATTAAAAACCACCACACTGCTAGCTAGGAATTGCTGCTTGACAAGACATGGTTCTGCAACAAAAATGGACCACTGAGAAACAATTATGTTTTTGTTACCGGAAAAAAAAAATGTTTTGGGCAGCAGCCATTAGGTGGTCCATCTGAAAATAGATGAACCATATAATGGTCCTCTTATAGCACAACGCCATATCTTGTCTATGGTGAGTAAATATGAAAGTAACATTACGTAAAGGATTTAGCATGAGTTTCCTAATTGTTGCATTCGCTCAAAAGCATTATATTCTGACTTTTTCTTGTAAGTAACTCCAACCTGGATCAATCAATGAGAAATCTAAAATTTAATGACCAACACATGACACCAATAACGACATATGGGAGATGGAGATCTCAGTCATTTGGACCGTTGTTTTTTTTACCCCGATATTGACCCGTCGTCATCGGTATCGGTTCGAACCATGTCAAGAGTATGCTTTTTTTTTTGTTTATTACCGGGTACATGGCTACTGACCCGTCCTCATCGGTGTCGGTTCGAACTACGCCAAGAGAATACTTGTGCATGGCCGCTGACCGGTCCTCATCGGTGTCGGTTCGAACTGCGTCTAGAGAATACTTACCATGTTTGTTACCGGGTATACGGTTATTGAACCGTCTACGTCGGTGTCGGTTCGAACCGCGTCGTAGAAGACCCACTGGTTTTAAACATGACAATTCATGTAACCAGACACATCCAGAGAGGGCGAGAGAGAGTCCCACAAGTTTTAAGGCATGAAGAAATCACAACAACTTGGTAGAACCATTAAAAACAGTAGAGTATGGTCTGACCATTGCCAGCAAACCCATAACTATAAGGACACTGTACTAATGTCTTAGGACTCCTCTTACTCTAACAATGGACCCATATTCAGTAAAGGTAGTTAGTTAGTTGGGTCGAATTTTGCTTGAAAGAGATTGATTGATAAATGATTTTTCATTATTATTATTATTTTATTATTTTTATTTTATTTTTTTTTGGTGTGCAGGGCAAATATTAATGCATTCCTATGAGTTTATCATTTTCACTTCAAAGGGTGTTTAATATTTTGAAAATTGCTTTGGTTGGTTACCAAGTAAAGAGAGGCCAAAGGGTAAATCGATTTTGATTTGCCAATTTTGCTCCCACTATGGGATGAACAAACATGAAAAAACGGATGGGCAAACGTGCAAAATTATTGATTTGCCCATTGCGGTCGACCAAGAGCTGCACGCTTCATCCTACACTGTGTGGGTTAATTTTGGTCGCGCGGCCTGAAACTATTGCCGTCTTAGCTTCAATCGCGCGGTCAGTCTTAAGCCGCTCCACGGAGTCATCCAACGGCCAGATACTAAGGTTCTATTTGAATTTCCTATTAATACTCATTTTTCATACCGTATCAAATTACACCTCCTTCAAACATCAAATATCACCCAAAATCTTTTCCTATTTCATCATAATTTGTTGAAAGATGTCTCAACGGTATTTTTTTACTGAGCTCAGTATACCCTAGAAGAAGATTAAACTATTTGCATAAACTATGTGATGTTACAAACCCAGTTTGATCAAGCACAATTTCCGGGTATGAACTTTTGGGAAGTTATTTATGAGAAAGTCTACAGTGACACACGTAATCCGGTTTGTCGTGCTATAAGTGACCTACAATCTCGTTTTGAGACAATTAAGAAAGGTGTAAGTGAATTTGTAGCTTTAACCATGCAAGTCATCGATTTAGAGTGAGAGGTGACACTGATTTAGAGTTGGTAAGAAGATCTTTAGATGAATGGCGAAGATGGAAAAAATATGATTTTCCGTTTCGAAGGTTGTTCTGAAATCCTTAAGGTGTTGAAAAAATTCAACCTCGTTTTTTTGGATGTTGTTTCACCAAGTACATATAAATGAAGATGTCAATTGAGTGGTCAACCACAAGTCTTTTGGGCGGTCAATTGACTAAATAAATTGTTAGGTTGTTCCTAACTAAAAGTAAATGTAATGCTTAACAATACTTTTCATTAATTTAAAATTAGAATTACATTAGTAGAAGAAATAAAATTTACAAGTCTTCTAATGTCGTTCATCATTGTGTCTTCACCTTGATTCCATTTTCCAGGACCCTGAATATTCACACTTGCCAACAAATTTGTAAATTGAGCTATACCTTCGTAATGTTGAAAAGCATAAGTGGGTGGGTATAAACCAAAAGTGGTGGTTGGTATAAACATAGAAGAGGTTGCTTGTGGTGCAGCTGGATAATAACCTTCATTCTGGTTCCAGGTCGGGAATGATGCAGAAAGGCATCTTGGAGATGATTGAAATACTTGAGGTTGGGAAATAGCCATAGTTTTTGGTTCACTTTCTAGCACTTGTGTATCTCCCCCTACATTCTCGTTCCATGATGAATTGCTCCTAGAAGTATTGCCAGAATTTTCATGACCATTCGGATTTACAGATGGACGCAATCCAAACACGGTGGTATTCGTCTGTCATTTTCGAACCATATACAAGTGCAAAGCCGCCATTTTTTGATGTATCCAATAAAAATTGTTAAGCTCTATCTTCAATTGATCTTCATTAAGATCCACATTGTAATAAGGATAAGTGCATTCTGTAGCTGTCGAAACTATTGGAATCGTGGTTGGCTCTCCTTATGAAGTTATACTTCGCAATTCTCAATGTATTTCAAGCATATTTGATGAAGATGATAGAGAACTTCCATTTGTAGTGGGGTAAGTCATAAAGCATGGTTCTTCTTGAGGGGTTGGCTATGAATGATTAATTTATCACGACCCGTACGAGCAAATGCCCGGAAATCAAAACCCCGAATGTGTATGTTATGGACACCAATTGCCATTTTCGGAATTCTCTGGTACCATATGAGATACTGCGTTTCAGTAATATTCATTTCAACGTTTAATTCAAATCTCTCCTATGGTATCTGTCAGAACCTATCAAAAGATGATGCAGAGACTTGCATCTGCAAAAATATGTTGTAACCGGAAAAGTAGTCTTTTCCCAAAATACCAAACACCTCTTTACATTTCCGGGGTGAAAAAAATAACTCTTCGGAGTAAATAATCAAGAATAGCTTGTACCTCAGGACTTCAGGATCTCCAAACTTAGTAAAATTAATGTAAGAGGATCAACAACATTTTGGGCGCTCCGCGTCATTTGTTGATATCTTTGAACAAAAGCGGAAAGCATTTCATCGTCACCAATGACCTTTTGCCAGTTACTCTTTGTTGATGGTGGTTTTTAGCTTAGGGCGAAAACCGTAAAATTAGTATTAATGCTTCGGTATTCAAAATTCTATGCTTTGATATATCTTCATTCCGTAAGGAATTTCAAGAGATGTATCAAAAACATGGGGAGAGCCTATGCCTCTCTTCTTGCATATGTGTAGCTATATTTATGAGCTTCGCTTAGCTGGACTCAAAATATATGTATACGTATAACAATATTCACTGCGTAATGTAGTACCCACATATGTAAAATTATCAGAACAATATTGGTACATGTTGTAATAATCCCAGGTGTTCTAATATTTTATCACGAAAACTCAAGCTCCTAGATGAATTGCTCACTAGTATAAAGCCAATTGAGTATGTCTTTAATGATATGTTCTTAGTTGAACTCTTAATATCGACCTGACGTTCATGTTCATTCTTAGCTGAGTAACATGGATTCTTGTCTAGATTAAGATATGCATGAAAGGCACTGCAAGTCGTGCAAGAATAGTAGGTGTGTTACATGTAAGGGTAGGAAAAAAATTAATTATTTTGTTAACGTGCAAAATTCATCTAATTTACTCAATTTTGCGCCGATACACAAAATTTGATTATTTGACCCAATTTTGCGCCAACTCACAAAATTGGATTTTGCCCTAAAAGTGGAGCATGTAGGATATCTTGATTCCTATTGGTCGATACTAAGCCTAGGCAAGCTAGGAATTAGCCTAACATGTGGCCGGTGGGTGTAAAACCCAAGTTCTAAAAGATAATGAAAACCGTGACTGACTAGTCAGTCACGGTGGAGGCTCGGCCACGCCACTTGGCCAGCCAAATTAACATGTCTTGCACCTCTCATAGCTAGCCGAACATGTCCCATAATGGCCGCCACGCCCCTCTCTTTTATCGACCAATCATATCGCTCCTAGCCTATATGTACCATTCTCAATCGTTTGTTAAAGTAGGCTGGTCGATCGCTTCAATTTTATTTTAAAATTGGATCTTAGCCGTCCAAAACAGTCGCAAAACAATTACGGCCATCTAACTTGTCCGGTCGACTTAGCTGCCTTAGAGCCTCACATGCTAGGCAAACAAGGTGCCATCGTGATCACCAACCACACGCCTATTATTTCAACCAATTAGATCACTCACAGCCTACATGCTCTGCCTCCAATTGTTGTCCAAAGTAGGCTGGTAGAGCGCTTTAGTTTTATTCAAAATTAGGCATGGACCGTCCAAGTCAGTCGCAAGTTGGTTACGTCCACTCAAGTTGGCCGACCAATTTGGCTGACCTAACGTATCCCATCTTCGATCGATCAGGCGCCATGGTGATCACCGTCATCCCCTCTACCTCCTCAGCCAATAGGAACACTCCTAGCCTACATGATTCTCTCCCAATAGCTAGCCAAAGTAGGCTAGTCGAGCTGCTTGAAAAGGACTTAATTAGGTCAGAGACTGTCCACGACAGTCTTAACTCATCTTGACTGTCCAACTTATCTACCCGTTTTGACTAACCTAGATCTAACCATGGGAAACCAATGAGATGCCATGGCGGCTACAGGCTGACCCTCTACCCAATGGACCAATCACTTCGTCCATAGATCGCATGTACAACAACCAATGGTCAACCAAAAAGTGTCGGCCATGCTCCTTAAAAATATAAGAAAATGTTTTAAGACTGACCGTGTAAGTCGCACGTGACAAGTCTTTTAAACTTACATCTTAAGAAATTTGCAACATGATCAAACTGCTTCATTATTATTGATACATTAAATGTATCGTTTTAGATAAAACCTAATAATGATACATTACATGTATCGGTTTTGTCCAAAAACCTAATTAAAAGGCACCACGCCTCTTGGTGTTTCCTTGGCAAGAGACTTGATTTGCCACCACTACATGCAGCATGATTCATGCGTTATAGTCTCATGGTCTTACATTCGACTAATTAGTTGCTGAGATAATGGCATATTTTCTCCTCCACTTTTATAACCACTTCTCACATGTCATGGTGGTGGGACCACTCAACAACTTCCACACTTCATATCACTAGTCGTGACACAATTTGCTTTCACGACATGTTGACTTTATCTTACATGTAAGCTCATTCTTGCAGGTCTACCTTAGTCATGCAACCCATCTAGCTATGTAAGTCACTATTAGGTATTATTTTCTACAAAAATACTCGAGACATCAAACATGTCACAATTGGGGGATGTTAATCAGGGTATTGGTCTGGCGGTTTACAGCATACGGTGTGCAACACACCCATAACGAGAAAGTGTCAGTAAAGGCGGACAATTGACAAAAGTAGAGAAGTAGTGGATGTAAAACCGGCTAGTATTCCCTTCACAATTGGGACATGGTTCTCGTCACTTTCACACAATCTCCACTTCTTCACTAATCAACTACTTCCACTTCCTACGAGATCAGGGGTGATCACTATGACTTGATATCAACAACTCACACAAATATCCAGAAAATACAGAGAACTTACAACTTATCATCTCTAGCAACAAGTTCCATTTTCCGAGACAAGTAAAACAACCACACCTTATAGAGCCAGTCTCTCTGATCTCACCACCTTCTCTGCTTCCCTCCAGAAGATCAACCCTTCTCCTTCATTTTGTGACTGAAGCAAGACTGGAACAACCATTTCTTGGTTTAGGCCATGATTGTACAGATTGATCTCTCTAATCTAAAGTACTCATGTGCAGTACATTTGTTTAGGGTCTACACTCGTTTCTCATCAACCTACCCACTTTTACTCTTCAGAATCAGTTTTTACCCTACTACACTCTTGTAGTACATGTCCATTATTGATACTCTTGGGGTGTTTTCTTCAAGAACTGGTTTACTAACATGGAAGTAGGTATACCACCAATACTAGAAATAAGTCCATAGTTTAGTATTTTAACCATGTTTTTGTTCAGATGAATACGCAATTTCAAAAACATAATTTGGATATTTATCTCCATGATACCCTAAAAACCATTGAAGTTGGATACACCTATTGATGTTGTATCAAGGTCGTGGTACATTTCTATTAAAAGTACACACCCTCGATCATGAAGATCTTGTAACGCTTCAAGCCAACCAACATGAGAAACACTGGTTAAGTTAAGAAAGAACGTTTGACCCAACAACCATAATACATACACTCTTTCGAGTTCATCATATTCAGCTTATCAGCTAAACCTGACTTGGACATTAGTAAAGAGTTCAAAGCTGAACAATGTAGTCCACCTCCTTTCAACTTATTATGATTTGTCGTACGTTTGATGCCAAAGACAATGGAAGTAGCGTATTCGATCTATGATTTGACATCCATTCGTTTTGGTTATATGGTACAGTGGCCCCCGCTCCACTTGGAATCCCACAAATGAAAATACAATTCAAGGGGGTAACTCTTATGACAAGAATAATATCATTTAATTAGTTATGTTGGTTTAATCAACAATTGCTTAAAAATATATATTAGTTTTAGTTTAATAAACTTACCAACTTCAAAGTCCAGGAAATTGAACGTGTGAGTTGTGGGCCACCACCTTTTTATCAATATTTTCGCAATAACGTTGTTGTACTTTTTGTGATTTGCATAATAAAACCAACGCCAGGGATATCTACCCACTCTTTTTTCGGACTGAAGAGGGGTGTAGATAAGATAAACATGATTTAAGTCTTTGTATCTACCCCTCATTCTATAATATCCAAACCAGTCTTGATGCTCGACACATGACTTGGAATTTCGTCTGGACCAGCAACTACATTCAGCGAAGCAAACTCTGCATACGATTTTGAGTTTAATCAACATTTGTAGCAATCATCGGTATTCTTTCATCTTTTCTATTTCTTTTTTCCCTTACAATGTTTTATAACAACCCTCCTTCTGCTCCTTAATTTATACTAAGAATTGCAAATAACAAGTACAAGATTTTGTTTAGAAATATTAGAAAGAAGAGAGTGGAATGATGTGAATGAAAAAGATTGAAAATAGAGGTGTTTACAGTGTTTAGGACTTGTAGTCGTTGAGTTTTTACCCATTGGCGTAACATGTCCAACTACCCGAGGTTGATCATCTAAAGCCCATGATTTTCCATCTAGCGCCAGCGGCCCGATTCACAACGCGCGTTCCTGATCTACCTGCGCGCTTTTTCTTCTACCGCCCACTAACTTGGCCCAACGTGGAAATCCACCTTTGCCTATCCACATGGCTGATTTAAAAACTGCTTAAGCTAATTCCCATAGGAATTGCCCTAAGGATCCATGGATTTCACTAGGACATTGTATGTAAAATGTTAATACCAATTGAAGATTTATGAATAGCCACTTTAGGCGTCTAATTAGCAAAAAAAAAAAAAGAGCTTGTGCGTTCATATTTTCGGTGACGTTGAACTAGCGAGAAAAAAAACTGCGTTCAGATTGCTGGTAACACTGCACAATACTCTTGAATGGTTGCATTATACATTCTTCATTAGGTATATCATTATTGAGTGGTTTTAGAGGGAGGGCATAATTAAGAACGCGCACATGAGATCAGTTGCTCTCACTTGCCAACTTATTTCGAGAACCGATGTGCTCTTTTTTACCATGGGTTTGTGCTTCGCTGCTCCTCGATAGTGTAACAAAAAGTGTATAAAAAATGACTACTTAATTTGATAAAAATTATACACAACCATCTTAAAGTTGTACCAAATGTACTTGCTGTTTCGCAACTTGGAAAAAAAAAACAAAAAAAAAAAAAAAACCAACTCAAAGTACGCATATATTCGTCTTCTTATCCGAAAGAAGCTACATAAATATTTCATTATAAGATCTCTGTTTACCACTAAGCCGAAAGCCACAGTGACAACTAGTACGACATCTATCTGTATCACATTTACATAAACTTAATTACTCTCCTTGATGATTAAGATCATTTAATCCTCTTTTCTAACTACGCATGCCTCGTCACGTGCCGATGGCCGTGACAAGCACTATCATTGTAAATAATTCTCTTTAACACGACAATATTTTGAAAACGAATAATAAAGAAATGAGCACGCGAAGAACCAAAGATTTTGATTATGATTTTGATTGAGAGTTGAATCTTCTTTTTTAGCTGATCGTTTTTGAGTTAAACAAAACACATGGCCGTTGGAAAGAGACATCCAGACAAAGATGGTTTTAAAGGGACAAAACATTAGGCATGAAAATGCAGGATTTGTTGTTACTATTTTTATTTTTATTTATTTTCTTTCGCTTTAATTTTTTTTTTTTTTTTTAATTAAATTTGTAATTTGATCATTTTTTAATTTAGTTTTACATCTGGGAAATCTCAAAAGAGAAGTAAAAAGTTGGCAAAAGATATATTTAAAGAAACAGAAATCCGTTTTTCTTTTCTTTACGAAAATGATGAAGTTCCTCGAGTCACGAGGAGGAAACGCAAGCAAAAGAAAGTGATTGATTATTCAACTGGAAAAGGAACAAGTACTGTCTGAGTCTAAGATCATCATATACTTTGTTGCAGAGGTTGTTATCTTTGTACCTAAAAAACAAACACCACAGTACACCACCACCCACTTGTTTTTTTACTCTTCATTTTCCGATTTACCTTTCTATCCTTATTATTTTTTTTTATTTTTTTTTATATGTGTAGACTTACCCAAGATTTCATGGGTATAAAGTTTTGGAGATATGACTTGATAAAATTCTTGGCTTGATTGGGGTATACCTAATGAGACAAACCCGGATCATTTAGAAGTAAAACATGCCACCCCTTAACCATGTATTTTCTAAATGGCTAATATATCCTTGTTTAATTAACACTAAAAAATCTGATTAGGTTGATTAATTGAGTTTAGATTAATTAATTGGGTAGATTAAAACTTTTGAAATTATGAAATTTTGTTTTTGATTGAACTCATGTGGGAAGATTTTTGATGATTTTTTTTTTCTTTCGAGAGTAATTTTTTCAACGGAAATGAAAGCATACTACCCAAACACTTCTAAAAAGAGGATTGCAAAGCTGATGTATGAAATCATACTCAAAATTAAAGAAGAAATCATTTTAGTTCTGAAACTATGAAAAGTCGGCAAGGTCGACGAATGAAGAAGATGCCGACTAACTTTAGTCGGCAAGGTCGACGAATGAAGAAAATGCCAACTAGCTTTGGCCGGCAAGGTCGATGTATGAAGAAGATGCCGACTTTATTATTTTTGACACACAGGAAACTGTTGTAAATGCTTCACTAGTCGGCATCTTATTGATTTTTTACCTTGTCGGCTACCTTATAGTCGGCAAAGTCGACAAAAACTACCTTGCCGACTATAGGATTGTTGACATACTGAGAAAGGTGTTACAAATGCATGATTAGTCGGCAAGGTATTAATTTCATCATGTAGAGATTTTGAAATCATACCCAATCTTAAAGAGATTTTGAAAAAAAAAAAAATTTAGTAGGTTTCAGGCTGCAGTCGGCAGGGTTTAAATTTGGTTGAAAATAGTTGAGGCAGTTTGGTCTTTAAGCATCTTTTAGACACCCCTTAGCACGCTACCCCAATCTCGCCAGGATAAAAGTATGTTGCAGATGTTTATGTTCTTAGCTGCAATTCTTTGGATTTACAACATTATTATTACTATTATTCTTCTGCTGAGAAGCGTAATAAATTTCTTTTAATCCAGAACTCCTCAGAGGGCTTGGGACCGGTGTGTTGTGCGTCGTTTCCTCTGTGGTGTGCAAGTTCTTGTACCCTCAAGTCGGCCCGACATTTACCTATCTTGGTAGAATTATCACGTGGTTTGGTTTGTTCTTCTACAGTTGGTTTGTAGTGCTGACAACTTGTTTAGTCGTGGATGAAGCCTCTTTAGTCCTTGATGATATTCTCTCTTGTTCTGTTGCAGTCTGGAACATTAGCACCTATCTATTTATTTCCCTTTGTTGTGTTTTATACTTTCTTATGTTGTCCTTGCCTTTTGAGCTTGTCTATCTTTACCAGTCTTGTTATCTTGCTTGGCTTTCCCCAGCAGTTGAGGTAGACTGTTTGCCTTTTTGAGGGCCTTTGCTTTAAAAAAAAAAAAAAAAAGTAGTTATGGGATTTTTACAGATATCCATAGTTGGTTAAGAGCTACTCCCTCCTAAATAGATGATATATTTCCTAAATGTATAATTATAAGTTTTGCTAATTATTATCCGTAAGGGTATAATTGTAAAAATAATAAAAAATATTCATATCTCATCCTTATCTTAAAATTTTTGCAATTTGAACTAGATCATCTATTTAGGGACGGAGGGAGTATTATTTGTAAAGTTTTTTTTAACCATAGATTGATTGGTGAAGGCAATGCTTAAAATTACAAAACTAGTCCCAAATTGTGTATTAATGTTGCCATTCAACATTTTTTGAAATGGCTAAGGCATTTTTACCAAGGTATCTACAAAATTATTAGCATCTCCATATGCAACGGTGCACTCCAAATTCCTATATATATTAACAAGAAGGTACAAAAAGTCTTGGATGATGTTTGATGTAGTCCATTTTACTGCTCCTTTTCTTTCATCAATTGCATTAATCACTTTTTAACCATCACCTTCTAAGTATAAGTTGTTGATTTCTTTTTCCATTGCCCAACTAACACTATCAAATACTGTGAATGCCTCTACTTGTTCGGGGTCTAAAGCTTTTGTTGCTGCACATCGAACTCCATGACATATCCCACAACATCTCTCAAAATTAAACCAGTACCAGATTTTGTATTATGTTTACAGAAAGCTGCATCAAAATTGATTTTTATGTCAGGAGGTTCAGGTTCGAACCTGAACCTCATATTTGTTTCGAAGAATTATAGACATCTAAGCTCTTTGCCAATCATCCATATGATTATTTATGTACCTTATATTACTTTCCACATCCACAAGAAAATTATCAAAAATGACTTTGCATCTATGTTTTCGTATATGCCACATTGTGAAACAAAATTTATCCAACCGTTGGTGATTAGTTGGACTCATCGGAACAACGTCATTAAAGCGTAGTTTGATTTAGTCATGAATATTCTTTTTCCGCAACTTATGGGTTAGAGTACTATCAATTTTAGACAATATGTTAGAAAACACGGAACAATCAAAAAATAAATTTTGAGTAGTTTCTATATGAAAGTCACATAATCTGTAAACATTCAAAGTGTGACAAGTGAATCTAGAAATTTTATCCCTAGTTGGCACACACCAATGAATGAACTTCTATATGAAATGATAGATCTTAACAAGTAGCTTAGCTTTCCACAACACCTTCCAATTGATTTCAAATCCTAGGTTGGATACATTCTGAATTTTATCAAGAATAACTTCGCAAGATAACTTTACACATAAATCACCACTAGAAGATTGCTTCCATCACAATGTGTCATTTCCATTATGTGGAATTTCAAAATTTGTAATGGCCTGCATAGTTGGGCCATAATACAGAGCCTGCAATATAAAGACATTCCAAGGATTACTATCACATATTAGTTAACTAAATGACAATCTTCATATATAACATAAACTCTATTAGATTTAGGAGGACCATTTAAGCTAAGGATCCAGTTCTCTCTCCGTATAGATATGTTCTTTCCATATCCAACTTCCCAACTTCACGATATATACACCACCACATACCTCTCCATATCCAAGAACCCTACCTATTCAAGTTACCAGATAGAGGGTTAATTAGTATTGCGAAAGTACTTGTATCTTACGATAGTAATCCATAAAGAATTTGGATTCCAAATCATTCTCCAAGCCTGCTTGGCTAGAAGAGATGGATTGAGAACAACAATTTTTCCGACATTTAGACCGCCTAAATCTTTAGGTGCAACTATGTGTTTCAATTTCTTAAGATAAAATTATCTTTTTTCACCCGAAATTATCTTATTCCGCCAGAAATTCATTTGGTTCGAGTCAATTCCGTCAGTAATTTATGTGGGCATTCTGAAAACATAATGACGATAGCTAGCTAAAGTCCGTATAACATACAAGTTTAAAATAGTCTTACCTGCTTGGTTTAGTAGTTTACACTTCCAAAGAGCTATTTTTTTTTAATTTGTCAGCAAGACGAGAGGATGGATGAGAATTACTTCTTCAAAAAAGAGAGGCACCCCCAAATACTCATCCTGCAAAGCTGATATCTTGATATTTAAGATGCGACAATATCATTTTTGAAGGAATTCATAACCTTGCAACTAAAGACCAAACTAAACTTATCAAAATTCACAGTTTGCCCTGAGAATTTGCTAAACTTAACAGTCATAGAAGAAAGGGTTATAGCTTCACTTGTTTTTTCTTTGGTGAAAATTAAACAATAATAAGCAAAAAATAGGTGAGACACAAGGAGAGATTTTTTTCGTGATTTTAATGTCATGTATCAAGCCATTTCTTTCAGCATTAGACATGACTCTAGATAAAGACTCCATGTAAATTAAAAGATAGGGAACATAGGGCCCCCTTATCTCAAACCTCTCTGAGGTTTTTAAACCTCACTAAGAGACTCATTAACAGAACTGAAGTGGAAACAATTGTAATACATTGCTCAATCATTGTGCACCCATCATTATAGAAACCTAGAGATTTCATGGAAGTAATCGGGAAAGACCATTTTATCATATTTAAAGCTTTGCTCATATCAAAAATAGCAACCATCCAACCATCTTTATTTTTCTGCCTGTTCAAGAATATCTATCAATTCATATGCTATAACAATATTATCTAAGATAACTCTAAGAGCATTGAATATAATATAAAAGAAGTCTCTAAACATTTTTTTCTTCGTAAGAACTCATTTTCTAACAACTTTGGATCTACATTACAAATGCCTTTGATTTATAGTTCTCAATGATTCAAATCTGATTTTTAATTTTTTTTTTTATCATTACAAGAGATAGAATTGTTATTTATTGACATCAAGTTGATATATACAAGTCTATTTTTAAAGAAAAATAAGATCTTCCATAATCTTGGTGATTAAGAACACCATAAGCAAATCCCTAAATAACTAGTCTGATTATGAACACCATAAGCAAATCCCTAAATAACTACTGAATATGAACACGATAAGCAAATCCCTAAATAACTACTGAATATTTGTGATCTGAAAGTGACCTCTTAAAATGTAGATTTGGTCTTAAAAAATTGAAATATCAAATTAGGAATCCATATGCATTTTTTAGTTATTAACAATTATATCCATGAGTCCATGACTTACTTGTTACTTAACGTTTAGTACTTGATTCTAAGCTCAACCACTAACATTCTTCTCCATTGACATCAGGCTATCAAAATTAGATTTTGTCCGGCCATCGAATAGGGGATCTAATCGCATTTTAGAGGCAGTTTGTGTATTTTATATGCGCATAATGCCGTTTGGGCTAACGAAAAGAACAAACCCTCACTATTATGTCACCAATATCTTGGCATATCAAACCAGATATCTTGGCTTAGGTTAGGTTTTCATTTTACGTTCATTTTTAACAAATTTTGCTGCGTAAGATTACAACGAAATTTCGTTTAAATAAATCAATATAAATTAATAATTTTACCTAAAATGGCACTTTTGTGTTCCCTACTTAGGCCATAACATTGCTAAATTTGTCGGTTAATAAAAATCTCGTGTTTTCAATATGGACCAAATGTAGGTGTAAAACGTGCCGGCGCGGCCCAGCCCGCGAAGTCACGTGTTTAGCGTGTTGTGTGTTGTGCTGGGATATGCCAGAGATTCAGACGTGTTGTGTTGTGCCGTGTTAAATGGCGTGCCTTGCTGTGTTGTGCTAGAAAAATAAACGTGTTGTGTCGTGCTGTGCTAGCACACTTATTTTATGTTTTCCAAAGTAAATATTTTTTAGATATTTTATCTAGTATTTATATCATTGTAGAAATAAATTAGCATAACGAAAATTAAATGTTAAAAACCGGCAAAAACAATGATTCTTTTGTGAAATATGCATCAAATGTGATGTATTGTGTCGTATTTTATGCATGATATGGCGCAGGGCCGGTCCTGAGATTTTTTTGCCCTAAAGCAGACCCAAAAAATGTTGCCCATATATCTTAAAAACTATATGATCAACGGATAACATGATTGCTGCGTAAGGTTGTCCGTAAGCTGTTCCAATTCCAATTCCAATTCCATTTCCATACTAAAAAGCCAACATACTAATTAACATTTGATCACCGTGATCCATCGTCTATGAATATCGTAACAAAAAAGGGAAACACATGGATGGTGTCCAAATATTCACGTAGGAATGTGCAGAGAAAGAACCTCGGGGCCAAAACGCATATGAATAATTTGTAATCCCATATCCCTTTTCTAGTCTTGAAGCACCTGTAACATGTTGTGTATCTTTGGACTTTGGAGCAAGAATTCTAGATAAGTTTTGAACTATATATAGATATTATCATAGCAATTTCGACATGTAGACAAAGTAGAGATTGATTTTGAGTCAACTAAATCGAACCAAATTCCCTGAAAAAACAGAATGAAGTTGCATGCATTAAAAAAAAATCCCAGAAAAATAGAATGGTAAGTGAATCTATATCTCAACATTAAATAAATCACATATACGTAACGGCACTTATATCCTAAAGCCTAAAACCCTAAACTTACCTCGAGAGATAAACAGATCAAAAAAACTTTTCTAAAGGATTCAAAAATCTTAGCAACACCATCTGAAGCCTCGGTTTTCAATAGGTTGGAAAATTCCTCTTGATTGTCTTCGATCTTCATATCAGTTCCGATCCTTTTCATAGTGGGAAGGCTAATTCCCTCTTCATTGTCTTTGATATTCATATCCGTCCCAATTCTTTTCACACTGAGCAGGTTAAATACGATGGAACATTCATATTTTGTTGCCCCTTTAGGCCTGTTGCCCCAAAGTGGAGCTTTCCCTGCTTCCCCTTCCGGACCGGCCCTGTATGGCGTGATTTCTTCGCCTGACGTGCTGCGTCGTGTTTATGTGCCTATTTATCTGGTACAACACAACACATTAAGTTAACGTGTTGTGCCTGTGCTGGTGCCGGTCAAGTGTTGTGCCGTGTTGTACTCGAATTTTAACGTGTTGTGTTGTGCCATAAACGTGCTGGCCAGGCCCAATTTACACCTCTAGGAACAACTACATTCGTATGTAAAATGATGTATACAAATTCTTTATTAAGGTGTTTTTATCAAAGTAGATTTCAAGCCTACATTTTGTTCACATTTATACCAAATTTAGATAATTATACGAAGCATGACTTATATCGACAAAAAAAAAAAAAATCAATTTCAAAGTTTCAAAAATTAATATTAGAATATTGTAACATAATAGGTTATTATTTGCTACCCGAAAGGAAAGATAGAAGAAGAAAAACAACTACAAAGAAGAATTGTCGTCTTGAATATAAGATGAGATAGATAGAGGGAGGTTGGAGGAGAACCACCACATATTAGAGTGATTGGTTAAAGCGTATTTATCTAGAGTATGGGCCATTGCGTTTCCATATATTTTGTTGAACACAAATTTGACTTCAGAAGTCTTCTTCGTCTGAGTTCTAATTTGCAAAACCAGATGTTGTGGTCTCCAAGGAATGTGAGCTTTCTCTTCTTTCGGCATTTTGACCACCTTTTCAGCATCACTTTCAATTATCTCTTTGTTCAAACTAGTCACAATATCAAACTACGAAGCTAATAAAGCAGCTTTTCTTTCGGCCTCAATAGGGCTTAGCACTTCATGGGACTAAGTGCCACACACTTTGAACTTGACCTCAAAATCTCTTGCCACTACTGCACAACCAGCCTTGAAATTGTCGAATGCAACATCCACGTTAAGTATTGTCCAACTAGTTTCCGGTGGAATCCACTTTGCTGCCATCTTCTTAGGATGAACATTTTGATTATGATGTTCTTCCTACGGTAGCAAGGGAATTATATAGTTGAACCAGAAGAGTGCTTCATTGGTTTTGCTTTGAATAAAGTGATTCTTGTTATTGAGTACTCTATCATTTATATTTTTCCACAAGGGCCATATCATACAACTACCCAACTTAAACACCTCATAATTCCCCTTTTCAGCTAACTATTCTACAATGATTTGTTTGCTACTTAATCCTAGGTATTTATCGGTTCTGCAGCCAAGAGTAGAGCCGTCAAAAGTAGCAGCAGCCACTGGGCAGTGAAATAATAAATGTTTTAGGTCTTCAATTGTTGCATTACATAATATCATCCTACAAGGCCCCACTAGATAAAATGCATAACTCCAAGGGAAATTATCACTAGAGGAAGAGTTGGGTTGTTTCTCCTTGAGGGTTTTGATAAATTTTTCAAAGATCACCTGACCTCTCAATGTGTTCAAGATTTGAGAGGCTGAGTGATCTTGAAAAAAACTGCTTTACAAGTTGTGCATTTTATCTAGTGGGGCCTTGTAGGATGAGATCATTTACCTTGTTAATATATCCTAAACAGATGTTGTGTTTCAACTCAGGACTACCTTTGAGATGTTTTTTGATCCAAGGGTCTTTAATAATTTAAATTCTTTCGCCATTGCCTATGCTCCAGATACAACCCCCCTTCAACTTTTCTTTGCACTCTATAATGGATTTCCAGGTCGAAGAGCTTCTAAAATTTGTTGTAGCTTCCTAAATAGACTTATCTCAGAATTACTTTTCTTTCATGATAGCTCCCCACACACATTTCTTGTCTTCAAGGATTTTCCAACCCAATTTAGCTATTTGAGCTATGTTTAAGTGAGTCAATGACCTAATTCCAGTTTATAAAGTGAGACTTTCTGGTGTAATTACGACTTTGCTAAACTTATAAAGTATAATGCTCTCAAGGCTATTAATTCAAAGAAGACTTACAATATTCATCAACAAAAAAATACCTCCTTATATAAAATAAGTGACTTTTATTGTCATTATTATTTGATTGCCATATTCAGAATAATATGATCAGAGAGTTCAACTGCATGGGGGGAAACATATTCAATTAAAATCTATATTTTTCGTGGTTTATTAGGTATCTGGTAATGTATGTAATCAAAGGACATGCAAGATGAGAGCTAAGGCTCAATGGCTTTACCAGAAGTTATATAGTTACAGAGTGAGAAGTTATATAGTTACAGAGTAAGATGGTGCAAGTAAGTGATCTACTCAGGGCTAGCCCCGAGAATTTATACCTCTCAAATGAAAGCCCAAAATTATACCTTATACACAGTCTCATCTAAAAAACTTATGTATAACCATTTTTTATTTTTTTTTGCCGTTAAAGAATTACATGACTACCCACTTAAAAACTCATAGGAAAATCCACTTATCATTTTTAAATATAACTAACATATATTAATATGGATGGTTCTAATAACACCAAGTGGTACATTATAAATAAGCCTTTTCCAAAGTGCCTTTGTCCTTCAACGTTCAATCTATAATAAAAATAACTATCGCTGGCAAAATCTTTCATCACATGTGAACCACACAAAAGCCTCCTCAAGTTAGATATTCAGAAAGCCTACGACAACTTGAATTGGGGTTTTGTCAGAAAGGTCTTTACGGAATTAGGATTCCCCTATAGGATTACAGAATATGTCATGATGTACATATCCACGATAACATATTCCATCAACATCAACGACGCCCCTCATGGATATATATCAAATATGCATGGAACTAGACATGGAGACCCACTATCACCATATGTCCTTATCATTTGCGGTGAATTTTTCTATGCAAACCTGACACAACTAGAATATTGAAACTGCATCAAAAGACTTAAAGTATCCAAGAAATCCTATCAAATCCCTTGATTGATGAGACACAACAAATTGTTAACGTGCCGACTACAACCTTTCACCACTTAATGTACACATGGATTTCGTTTTCATTCACAAACATGTTTTCAACACAATAACTAGAATTGATATTTTAATCTCAACTTTTATCAAAGGCCCTAGAATACCTTGATGTAAGTATATCCCGCAAATCTCCTCATGTCATCAACAAACACATTAAAAGATGCGACTATGAATTCTATCTAAAGGAACAATCTAAAAGCACTAATCCCGATCACATTCAAATCCTCAAATCGTTCACATATGATCATAAGTTTCATCCTACTTGCAATCCTAATTATCAGCGTATAATAACCCTAATCTAGCAAGAGAGATGAAAACAAACTCAATCGAGAGCCAATACCCTACTTATGAGAGAAAACTAATTTATTGAATTAAAACCCATATTTGGGCTCATATTGATTAATAATATCAAATCCACATTAGGTAAAAAATAACATTACCCGAGGATGCCATAGTTGGCGATTGATGAGACACAACAAATTGTTAACGTGCCGACTACAACCTTCCCACTGCTATACTTGGGAATCAACTTCAAAGATGGAAGACCTCCGAGTACATGTTTGTACCATTTCTCGAGATCTTGTCATACCGACCATCTGTTCCTTTCACCGTAACATTTCCTTGAATTTATAACAGTTCACTTCCTACAGCTGCATTGCCAAATATTCAACTCCCCCCGAATCTCAATATCCAAGCAAAGAACTTGAAGACTTGTTTCGCGCCACTAACACCCGCATCGAAATGCGAAAGGATGGAAATCAAAATGCCTAAACCCCGATTCAATCACCTCTGTACTCTCTGAATCTCTTACACACGGCAGAGGAACCCATTGCCGAAAGGTTAGTCCTCATAAAAATGCCCCTTAACAGGAAGGTGTCCCTTATCATCCAGTTGGGATGCCAATCGATAAAATGACCATTTTGCCCTTTGCATATGAGTTCTTGTTTTGCACATAAATCTGTTCATCTTCTCGTCCTCCCCCATGAAAAACCACCGAATGTAAATAAGTCTTGTTAGAGCACTGCTCGGTCAAACTCGCAAGCATTGCTATCTCAAGCTTGTTTGTCAAGTTTAGTTGTCAAAACTATAGTCTACTTGTAGCTATGTCTCAGATTATGATAGAATATGTAGTTAGACTTCACGACGTTCATCGATTGAAGACGAAGAACTTATAAGGGGAGCTTGTGGAACTTCATCAACAAAAGGTATGCGGAGACTTGAACTCATCTATCACTCAAAAGTCTATTTCTACTCTATCTCTTATTGAGACAAAAGTCTTATAGCTATATAAACTTTAAATTATACACATTTGATATTTCGAGCTGAGTTTAACTCGCTTACATATTTCTCGAAATATATGTTGGTAAGCTTTCGCTTTAACCAAGTTCATATTTTATTCTTGACGAAAGTTAAAAGATGATCATGTGAAAATCGCCTGGTAACATCTTATATGATTTGTGTGGGACAATCATTTGGTGTAGACTCGGAATGTTTCGTATTGATCATTTGATCAATTGAAAATTGCTTTGAAGCTAATAGTTTGTGTGAGACATCTATTGTCGTCTTCTAAGAATGTTTCAATGATTGAAATGGTAGTTTAGAACAATTAACCAATGATTGGATATATCATAGTATGCGTACTTGTATGCTAACTATTGCAAGTTACTCCAAGTCCGGGAATCTAGTGTGCATACCCGGATGCGTACTGATTCAATAGTTGAAGTCCGGGAACTATAGTATGCGTACACATTTGCATACTAACTTCAACTGAGTTTTGGTAGTGAACGAAAATATGCATACCCGTTTGCATACTGGCGAACACAGGCCAAGTCCGAGAACTCTAAGTATGCGTACACGTTTGTATACTTGAGTGTTTAAGTTCTAAAATCAGCTAAGTCATGAATAAATACATTTATATAATAAGGAATGCAATCTTTTGCAAACCGTGGCTATAATGTTCATGAATTGATTCGTGTGAATCAAAACCGATTTTGCTTCAATTGTGTCTTGTATACTTTTATGAGAATATAAACAATTGAACAACTATATAACTAGTTTCATTTGAGTCATTTGAACTAGTTGTGTAAAGATGAACAAGGTTGATATGAAAGTGTTCATATGGATAACTTCGGTTAACTATTGTTGAGCCAACTAAGTGTACACGTTTAGGTAAGGTTACCCATATCTAATTGAAGGTATATTTCATTTGTGTATAATAACAAGCCAAGACAATATAACGGTTGAAAGATATTGGCTTGAATCTAATATGGTTTTCATCTAACGATGAATATTGATTGATTTGTCCCAAAGCATCAAACCCTGATTTGAAGACTATATAAGGGAGAACTCTAGAAACTGGGAAACCTAATCCACACACCTCCTGTGTGATACTAGTTGCGACTAGAGCCGATTCTCCTTTAACCTAGGTTTTTCCTAAAACCATTATAGGTTATTGTGAAGCCAGATCCAACTATTTTATCCGTAGTTGCATGTTCTGATCTTACTTTGTTCTATCGTATTGAGTACTATCTTCTCTAAGATTTGCTCGAGATTTAATCTCCATAGGTAAGATAAAAAGTAGTCACAAACATCTTCGTCTCATCGTTTGTGATTCCACAATATCTTGTTACGCTACCATACGGTTAAGATTATTGTGAGATGATTGATATTACTTGGTTGTTCTTCGGGAATATAAGTCCGGTGTATCAATTGGTTCATGTTCACCTTGATTTATCAAAAGACGAAACAAAACTCGTAGGTATTTCTATGGGAGACATATTTATCTATTCAATAGACTTTTCAGTGTGAGAAATATTTGTTTATTAAGTCTTCGACTTTGGGTCGTAGCAACTCTTAGTTGTAGGTGAGATCAGCTAAGGGAATCAAGTGGTTCTAGAGGCGTAAGGAACGCGACTGTACCTTGATCAGTGTGAGATTTGTTAGGGCTCAACTACATTCCAGTCCGAAGTTAACTTGTAGTAGGCTAGTATATGTAGCGGCTCAATACAATGTGGTGTTCAATCTGGACTAGATCCCGGGGTTTTTCTGCATTTGCGGTTTCCTTGTTTTATCAAAATTTTTGGTGTCTGTGTTATTTCCTTTCCGTATTATATTTTCTATATAATTGAAATATCAGGTTGTGCGTAGTTCAATTAATTATATAATCCAACCTTTGGTTGTTGATATAAATTGATTGACACTTGAACATTGGTCTTTAGTACCGTTCAAGTTGTATCTCATAATAATCAGGCTCACGGATTCTATATGTTTGATTTGCTGATTATATTGAGAAATAGAGATATAACTCTTGGATATATTTCCATTCATTGACTGTCTAGTTGATTCTCTTGGAATTATATTGGAGTTTGTCCATACAGATTGCCTAAACGAAATATTGGGTGTGGTTGTTAGACCCCCGCTTTTTCAAGTCTCCTACCAATGCATGTTCATAAGAAAATTGATCAGATAACCAGGTTTTTTTTTAGGGACATGATGTATCAATTAGGAAACGACACCTATTAGACTGGGAAAAAGTGACCGAGCCAAAAACAGAGGATTGGCTAGGAATCTGGAAAAATGTTGACCAATATAAAGTACTGCTACTGAAACGGTCCAGGCAAATCCACGATCAACCGGACTCGTTTTGGACAACCATGGGTAGAAAAAAAAAACACCTGAACAACGCACCCATTTTCCAAACCACCCAACCACCCATGGCTTTGGCTAACTAATGTCCCACCATACCACCATTACACCCTATCTCTCCAACCATATCAAAAACAGAACTTCCACCTGGACCATATCCAACTAGATCCCTGGTCACCCCCTAACCCAAAACCAATGCCATGTGTTGCCTTTAATCTCTTATCTTATGGATCCCAATTTCAAAGAGTGGATTCATGATCATCAGGATTAACTACCACCTCTGGCGGAGATATCGACTACTGAGCCAACATCAGCCACAAACAACAACTCATTTACCATCCATATAATATTTGTGGACCTTACATTGTCTATCGAAATATAAATTTTCTTGTGGAATTAAAGCAATAAATGAAGGTTTACCAACTATCACCATCTTACATAAAATCCACCTAACTCAGTCAAACCTTTGTCCTAGATGTAACCTACATCCATAGACAAATGAATATATCCTTCTAAAATGCCAGTTTGCCATATCTGCTTTGAACCTCTTAATCATCACATAATGGATTCAATGTTCCGGCACCGTAGACCACCCACACTTACCCAATCAACTTCCTTTTGGTCTCCAATGACTGGGAAGGAATGATTTGATTTACGGAAGAAAACAACAATGTGCCTATGATAGCTTCAAAACGACAAATCATATACACTAGGAATTACATTGGCAATCTCCATCGTCCCCCTTCCTATACTACGAATGACACCACTTTAGAACAACATTCCCAACCAGCAATTGTGGTTTCTTGGATTCCGCCAAGATCATTATGGGTCAAGATTAACACAGACGGAGCATGCAGCCACATGAGACCCGCAAGCGAGTGTTATATGCAGATATTCGACTGTCTTTGTAGCCTTATTGTAACCTTTCAGAATCACAACAATCCTGATAGCAGAAGCATGGGCCATGCTCATAACACTTAGGGCGACATCAATACACTTATGACACAACAAGTATGCTTGGAATCAGACTCCCAGATGTTGGTCCGTATCATCAATGACCATTAAAAAAAAACGAAACCTGATGAATGAAATTAAAAAAGACTACGAGCAATCCTCTGCCATACACTACAACACAACTACAGAGAGGCCAATTAGGCAACTGATGCACTCACAAACCACGCTGCACACAAAAGTCAACAAGAAGTATTTCAAACAAATGTCTGAGATTATACTGTATTGAGTTTTCTTAAAAAATTGTACTGAATGACTTCGAGAGGGGCCACCGTGTAGTTCCTTCCTAGTTAATTATTATATAATATGCTTCAAAAAAAAAAAAAACTAAGTGACTTACAAAATTTTCTTAAATAAAAAAAAAATTGGATATGAAAAGAATTTGAAAACACTCAAAATGATATCATAAACTTAGAAACGTGTCCATAAAAGACGTGCTACACACATAGAATCATTTGGTGCATTTTGGTTGATAAAATTAGGTATCATGATATCCCAAATCGTTGCCGAGAAAATTCCATACTGACTTTGGTGTCCCCTCAAAAATGGGGCATTTGCCTCAAAGGATAAAAAATCTTCTAGTGCCTGTCACAGTGTGCAGAGTAAGGGCTATCCAATTAGTCTGCCTGTAGTAGTTCATTGAGTGTGTTTAGCTAATCTGTTATTGGATGTTACTGTCCGTTTAATGAAGGACACGTGCTCGACATCCATTGCGTAGGATTAGGTCTAATTATTGGTCATTTAAGCTGCAAGAGAAACTGTGTTTTATCTATCTGAAATTAATGAAAATTGTTCTTGGTTGGCTGCGCTTAACAACACCGATTTCTGGCTTGAATCTTTGATTCAAGAGGTGTTTATCACCATTTTTATCTTCCTTCCCATCAATCTGTATGTTTAGTTGTTGTGGAATCACAACAATTGGCATCAGAGCCGTTCAATCCACCCAATTTATTTTTTCTGATTCCTAATGACTCTCAAAGAAGTTTCTGAAAAAGCTGATGCTAACGCAGCAATAATCAATCAACTCAGATCAAAATTCAAAACTCTTTCCACTGATCTTACTACTCAGATTGATACTGTGAAGGCTAGCTTCAAGGAAGCATTACAAGAGAATAATCGAAGTCTCATTCAATTATTTAGTAAACCCATCAATCATCATCGTACTGAAGATGCAGGTGGATCTCACAACCATGATGACGAGAATTCAAATTACTTTCATTAACATCATTCTAACTTTGTTAATCAACATCATCGTATTCCAAAGTTAGATTTCCCTCATTTTGATGGAGCTAATCCTCGAGGATGGATTCAAAAAAGCAAACGGTATTTTTAGCTCAATGCCATTGAGGAACACAGGAAAGTCGACATTGCAACCATCTATCTTGAGGGTAAGGCAGAAAATTGGTTTCTAAATTTTCAGGTTGATCGAAATAGAATTAATTGGAATGATTTATCTCAACACCTCTGTGCTCTATTTGAATATCATGTTGAGGAGATTTTGTTGGTATCTTTAATAAGTTAATCCAAAGTTCATATGTGGATGACTACTATGAGGAATTTGAGTCACTCAAGGAACTAATGCTACGCATGAATCCTTCCTTGGGTGAGGCTTACTTTATTATGAGTTTTCTTAGTGGGTTGAAGGATGAAATAGGAAAGTCTGTCTCAGTGTTTCATCCACAAACTCTAGCTGATGCTTTTTCACTAGCCAGACTACAAGAGCAAAAACTTAATCTAGCCAATGCATCCACTAAACCATTTAATAAATCCTTCACTACACCTTATAACTCCCATAGAAAATATATCCTTATCACCAAAATCCATTCTAACTTCACCTAAATCTGCTCCTACAACCTCAAAATATTTTTTCACCCCTCCACAAAAGCCTAGCCCTTCAACTCCAATTATTAAGAGACTCACTCAAGAAGAGATGGACAAAAGAAAAGCCCAAGGGTTGTGCTATAATTGTGATTTTGTCTATAAACCAAACCATTTTTGTAAAGGGAAGCAAAAACTTTACATGGTTCACATGGATAATCCCGAGTCATAGGATATTGAAGGGGAGAAAGAAATTTTTGAGGAAGCACCTGAATATCCAATACAATCTGATATTGAAGTCTCTCTCCATGCTCTCACAGGCAATGTCACTGGTGACACAATCAGAATTCCTGGTATCCTAAACAAGAAAACAGTTTCTAATCTTATTGATACATGAAGCACCACTAGCTTCATTGACAGTAATTTAACTTCTTCACTTAAATGTTCCATTTTACCAACTCCAGCCATGATGGTTACTGTTGCCAATGTAGAAAAAACAGTCAGTTCAGGTATCTGTCATAAACTCCAATGGAGCATGCAGGGACACACATTTATGGAAGATTTGATAATTTTACCATTGGGAGGCTGTGACATAGTGCTTGGAGCATATTGGCTCAAGAAATTAGGTAATGTTCTTTTCAATTTTGCTAAACTCAGTATTTGTTTTCTATATAACAACAAGCAAATAACATTACAGGGAACTACCCCAAAACACTCCTTCTTAATGATGAGTGGTGAAGCAGTCAAAAAATTATTTTACAAGCATTCTCATGGATTGGTAGCCCATTTATTCTCCATTTCTACAACCTCACCACCCCCTCCAACTCCTGACATTTTACTTCACTCTTACAAGAATTCAATGATATTTTTCAAGAACCCAATAAACTGCCACCAAAAAGGAGTCTGGATCATACAGTTCCCTTACAACCTCTTTCCACTCATGTCAATCAAAGAGCATATAAATGTCCATATATACAAAAAGGAGTAGTTGAGCAATTGATTAAAGAAATGCTTCAAACTAGGATAATTCAGCCTAGCCACAACCCTTTTTCTTCTCCAATACTTCTGGTTAAAAAGAAAGATAATTCTTGGAGATTTTGTGTGGATTATAGGAAACTCAATAGCATTACTATTAAGGACAAGTTCCCTATACCTATTGTGGATGAGTTACTAGATGAACTACATGGGTCAATCATCTTTTCAAAGATTGATCTTAAAGCAGGCTATCATCAAATTAGAGTTCATGATCAGGACATCTACAAGACAGCATTCAGAACTCATCAAGGACATTATGAGTTTCAGGTCATGCCTTTTGGCCTCACCAATGCCCCTGCAACATTTCAAGCACTTATGAATGAGGTTTTTCAGCCATTTTTAAGAAAATTTGTGTTGGTTTTCTTTGATGACATCCTCATTTACAGTCACAACATGAGTGACCACTTGGAGCATCTTAGAATAGTTTTTTCTCTGCTTAGACAACATCAGCGCTTTGCTAAGTTGTCTAAATGTTGCTTTGGACAACCCTCATTGGAGTATCTTGGTCATATAGTCACAACTGAAGGAGTTTGTGCTGACCCACATAAAATTGCTTGTATGCAATCATGGCCACTATCTAAAACTCTCAAGGAACTAAGAGGCTTTCTGGGTCTCACTGGTTACTATAGAAAATTTGTGAAGAATTATGGAACTATCAGCAAACCTCTCACTAATCTTCTCAAGAAAAATTCCTTCCACTGGAGTGCAGATGCTACAACTGCATTTGAGGCACTAAAACAAGCAATGAGCGCTACACCTGTTTTGGGTTTGCCAAACTTTTCTAAACCATTTGTTGTTGAAAGTGATGCTAGTGACTTGTGCATTGGAGCTGTTCTACTACAAGAGAAGAAACCTATTGCTTACTTAAGCAAACCATTAGGCCATAGAGCTGCAACACTATCTACTTATGAGAAGGAATTTCTAGCCATTGTTACTGCAGTTCAAAGATGGAAACACTATCTACAAGGCACTAGATTCATCATCAAAACTGATCATCAGAGTATCAAGTACTTCCTTGAACAAAAAGTTAGAATTGCATTACAATAGAAATTGCTCATCAAGCTATTGGGCTTTGATTATGACATTTAGTACAAGAAAGGCAGTGACAATGTGGTTGCTGATGTACTCTCTAGAAGACCTTCAGATTCTGCTTCTTGCCATTCATTGGTCCTCTCTACACCAACTTGGGTACAAGAAGTTCAACAGAGCTATGTTAATGATATCAAGGCTAACCATCTTATGTCTCAACTACTACTCAGCCCTGATGCTCAGCCTAATTACACATTCCAAGATGGAGTTCTGAGATACAAAAATAAGCTTTACATAGGTGAAGGTGCTCATGTTAGAGACAAACTCCTTCATTCATTACATGCTTCTGCCATTGGGGGCCATTCTGGCATTCAAGCTACTTCTGTGAGAGCCAGAAGTCATTTTTATTGGACAAGTATGCATAGAGACATTTTTTCCTTTGTGTCCCAATGTGATGTTTGTCAGAGAAACAAAGCTGATCACACTAACTCTGATGGTTTGCTCCAACCACTTCCCATCCCTGAGCATGCATGGAAACACATTACAATGGACTCTGTAGAAGGATTGCTGTGAGTAACAGAAAAAGTGTCATCTTGGTGGTTGTGGATAGACTGACAAAATATGCTCACTTCTTAGCCTTACAACATCCTTACACACATGCTTCGGTAGCTCATGCATTTCTCAATCAAGTGGTCAAACTACATGGATTGCCTTCCTCCATTGTGTCTGACAGAGATAAGGTCTTTAAAAGCAATTTATGGCAGGATCTATTTAAAGCTTTGGGTACTAGCATTAACCTCAGCACAGCCTATCATCCCCAAACAGATGGCCAAACTGATATGGTCAATGCTTGTGTAGAAAACTATTTGAGATGCATTCATTGGACACAAACCAGCAAATGGAGTGAATTCTTAGCTCTTGCAGAATGGTGGTACAATACCAGCTATCACACCAGCTTGAAGATTTCTCCTTTTCAAGCACTTTATGGGTATGTTCCCCCTCATCTTGCTTTTCCTTCTGCTACTACCACTTCAGTTGCTGCAGTTGAGACTTATTTTAAGGACAAAGTTGCTCTACTTGATATCTTCAAAGAGTCACTTCATAAAGCTCAGGCGAGGATGAAACTATATGCTGACAAGTCCAGAACAGATAGGTTTTTTTGCAGAAGGGGACTTGGTTTACCTTTCAACCTTACAGACAGTCCTCTCTATCCTTGCGGAAGAATTTTAAGCTCTCCTCCAAGTTTTATGGTCCTTTTCCAGTTCTTCAGCGTATTGGTAAAGTGGCTTACAGGTTGGATTTACCATCACATTCCCGCATTCACCCCGTGTTTCATGTCTCCCAACTTAAGAAGCACATTGGTCAGAAACACACTCCATCACCATCTCTTCCAGTGGTTGATCATGATGGCCAAATTATAATGTTACCTGAAAAGATTTTAGGCACCAGGGACATCTTACAGGGCAAAAGGTTGGTCAGACAAGTATTGATCCAATGAACTAACTCCTTTCCAGAGAATGCTACATGGGAAGATCTCTCCAACATTCGCACACACTACCCAAAGTTCATCCTTGAGGACAAGGATATTTTTCAGGGGAAGGCAATGTCACAGTGTGCAGATTAGGGTCTATCCAATTAGTCTGCCTGTAGTATTTCATTGAGTGTGTTTAGCTAATATGTTATTGGCTGTTACTGTCTGTTTGATGAAGGACACGTGCTCGACATCCATTGTGTAGGATTAGGTCTAATTATTGGTCATTTAAGTTGTAAGAGAAACTGTGTTTTATCTATCTGAAATCAATGAAAATTGTTCTTGGTTGGATGCGCTTAACATCACAGATTTCTGGGTTGAATCTTTGATTCAAGAGGTGTTTATCAACATTTTTATCTTCCTTCCCATCGATCTGTATGTTTAGTTGTCGTGGAATCACAACAGTGCCCTTAATTGCTATGTCGTGTAGTGCCAAACAACCAACATTTGAATGAAGCCCTTGATTGCTCCCTTTAATTGCATTACACTCTCCCATTACCTCGGTTTTAAGTATGCCAAACCTCCATTTTAAACGTGCGAACGACTTTTACGCAATTTGGTTAATAATTGTTGCCAAACAAAAAAGTTCTATGCTAGCTTTTGGTGTCCCCACAAACAAAAATAAAATAAAATAGCATTTGCCCCCAAGGATAAAAAGCCTTATGGTGCCCTTACAATTCATCGACTTTGGCCCTAAGGCCAGGCTTTAGGCCTTATTTGGAATCTAATACTAGAAGACAAAGAAAAAGAAAAAAAAAAGAGGGCGAATCTGGTAAAGTTTTAGAAAGAGGAGGAACTACTGGGGATCTGAGTAAACACAGAGTTAGTCAGCTTTATTTTTCTGTCTGCTTCCGGACAAAACACAGGCCCTGATTCTGATTCTGTTCTGTTCTGTTCTCTCATATATGCAGGCATCATCATCATCCATCGCAGCATCCATATCTATCTAATCTGATTCCTGCACTCCATCGATGCTAAAGCAAAGCGGGACACATCACGATTCAGAAACATCAAAATGATTGGATGACACATGTATGATCCAGATTTGTCAAGCCATCCATTATCATTTGTCAACCTCACTCGTCACGCCGTTGATTGCGTGGACGAAAAACACACTCATCATTCCCTCCAATAAAACTAAGGCACTCTAAAACTAAATACATTGCATGTACCTTTTGATTCTCCCTCCATCTGTATTGATGGAACTACTCAAAACGTCTTCAACTTTGATCAATGATCATAGCTAGAGTCTAGAGAGGCTCATTGACCGGTACAATCTTTAGCTTGGCTGTTTGGGTTTCGTTGGAGCCATGTGATCAGAGCGCAACAGTGATTATTAGTTAGAATGAATGATGCACAAATATGGTGATGGATGGCTGGCTATCAATGGCAGCAGCAGTCGTGATCAATACACTTAGAATCAGAATAGATGGTGCAAAACAGGGATACGTGTCGGACGACCGACATTCATGTATATATTTTGGGATATGCCAAAAGGTATTCTTGTCCCACATGATTCTGTCTTCGGACGTGACGGTATTTGTTTGCATGCCATCGCGAGAGCATATTATCCAAATGACGCACCCCTAGACGGTTAGCTAGATATTACATGCATCTAATTATGCGGGCGCATGATCTGAGAGCTATGAGGAATGCAGCTGTAGAATCCGCGTTCAACTACTGCGCGAGATTTAGCAACTGGTCATGTCGTGTCTGTATTTATTTGTAAGGAAAAAGATGATGATCATATCACTGTCTCACAACCCACTAGATCTGGAGTAAGGTTTTTCGGATGGGTTTCGGGAGAGAAATAAAAATAAGGGGGCAGGTGTTGCTGATTTAATGAGTGGGGTTTGGGGTTCTGCTGAAATTGAAACATTTGCATGTGAATTTATAGTATTGTGATAAGTTCTTGCGTGGGATGGAATTTAGGAGGAAATATTGTTTTCTTTTTCCGAAGAGAATTTATGACCCTTTTTTATGAGTGGGAGATATTTACACAATTTACGGCTGCAAAAATTTCAATAATTCTTCATCCACCGAAATTATTTTCGTGGAAAGTTCAGCAAGAAATCTTGTTTGAAAATCTGAAGACTAGGTGGTATGCGGCCGCAATACAAATAATTTTAGATGTTTTCCCTTTAACGGAAAAAATACAACAAAAAAACTACATAATTTCATGGTTGCTGTGTACCAGTTTATCGGAAAGGATACTATAATACATAGCACTATTTTGTTTGTATTATAGATGAGATTTGGTACCTTTCTAACAAACTAGTACCCCATCCAAAAACCGACAAATCATAGAAACAATGGCGTATTAGCAATTCGGGATTCGGCAAACGTACGACAAACGTACGAGTATTATACGGTTTTGTAAAACCCAAATTCGGTCCAAAATTCGGTCAACGGGACGTGATTCGTTAGTAATTCGGAACGGCATACGTACGTGTATAATTCGATTTATAAATGTGAGTTCGGCTCTGAAAATTCGGTATCTATTATAATAAATAATTATTATTTATAAGGACATAGACTAATTTTTTTTATGCATATATGAGTTATTTTAAGGCAAAAAATAAATTTAATATTTTGACAATTATATTAATAATTATAAAATAGAAACGATTTATCTCTTAAACTATACCATGGTTTTTTATAAACTTTATCCGTTTTTTTAAAACATCAACGAATATAAACATGACTATCAAATTATACATATTTCTTATAGAAAAAAATACAATTAAAAGGGTAGTTTTAGAAATATCCCTTTTTGAAATCTATCTATTTGTGGACAAAACTAAAATCAAGTAGCTCATCTAATTAGGGACATAGTTATTTAAAGAAAAAATCTAAACTATCAAATATAACCTTGATTTTTTATAATCATTAAATCATTTTTGATATAAACTTAATTCTTGAAAATATTAAATCATTTTTTATAAACTTAATTCAAAAAAAATATATATACTCAATATCTTTGTATTAATTGTCATTCATTTTTTGAATAATGTATAATTATAAAATTCATAATAAAATTCTATTTATTGTTACATCTCGTTCTAATTATGGACTCCATAATAAAAACAATATAAGTTTGTTTTTATTTTCTTAAAATATTTCCTAAAATAATAATACTATTCAATTTATAATTTTCAATACAATTAGTTTTAATTTTGGTAACAACATAACATTAAATAGGGCCAGTCAAGGGTTAGTCACGATATTTTATAGGATTTCCTTAATATCTTGACAAAGTCAATTAGGACTGTTAATTTGAGATGGAGGGAGTACAATATTAGTCATCCAAGAGGACGTGGTATAGTGGTTTAGATGCACCTTCAAATCTCTTCAGTCATTTTTGTTTCATAAAAGTTACAACAATGTCTAATATTGGGCTGTGTATGCTCTGGAGGCAGTAAAGCTCAAAAAGTGGGGCCTTTAAAATCGTAAAAGCTAAAGAATTTCTGGCGAATTAAGCGAACGTATTATTCGGGATACGTAAAGTTCGTGAACGATTCGCGGATAATCCGGGAATGCCATATAATACGCGTCTTGGGTTCGGAGTTGCAAATGTACGCGAATAGTAACATTCGTGATACAGAAAAATTCGCGAATAACATTCGCGAACTTACTAACTATGGCGTTAGGAGTGATCGCCAACCATTTTGATAAGTTTTCATCCTTACTTTCAGATTTCTTTTCTTTTTTTTTTTTTTTTTTTTTTTTTGCCATGGTGTAAAATGCAATATAAGAAATAATATCATGGCTTAGCAACAGAAAACTTTGGTACGGGTAAATTGGGACGGGCCAACACGTTTATGGCACAACAGAGCACGTTAAAATTCGAGACAAAGACGACAAAGACGTGGACCGCCCAACACGGCACATCACGTTTGTTTAATGTGGCTGTCTTTGTGCTTTGCATAAAATAGGCACACGGCCCAAAGACAAAGACGCGACACGAGTTAGCACACGGCCAAAGACAAAGACGCGAAGAAAGCACGCCACGTCATGCGTAAAATACTACACAATACATCACTTTTGATGCATATTTCACAAAAAAAAAATCATTGTTTTAGCCAATTTCGACATTTTATCTTCGGTAGCTAATTTATTTCTATACTAATACATGTACTAACTAAAATATCTCAAAAATATTTATTTTGGAGAACATCAAATAAGTGTGCTAGCACAAAGACAAAGACAAGACAACATGTTTATTTTTCCTAAGACAAAGACAGTACAAAGACGCCATTTAGCACAAAGACAAAGACAAAGACGTCAATCTCTCAGACCCAAATTTTCAAAGACGCAAAGACGCTAAGCACGTGACTTCGTGGGCTAGGCTGTGCCGGGCCGGCACGTTTTACACCTCTACGGGTACCTCATATGGGACGACAAAAGAAATTATTAAAATCATGTACGAAATTAAATCCAACTGAAATCTCAAAACCTGACTGCCAAAAAATGACAAATAATGCAATTCCTCTATCCGAAACTGAAACTAGTTAGCAGCTTTCCTGACATCAAAATTAAAGTTTAGAAAAATACAAAAAATCAATCAAGAAATGAATAAAAAGGAATAAGAAAAAGAAGAGAAAATTAATAAAAAGCTAATGATCAGCAATTACCTGCAAGCTTTCTCTACTGATTTGATTTGATTTTTTGACCATTTTCCATAAATCCACACTTCTTTTTAAGTGTGATTGCATCTTCTACTTTGTCCTTTTAAAATAATTTTTTAACCAAAAATAAAATAAAATCTAATAATGAAAGACTTATTATCAATCAAATCTTCTTAAAGGCGCTCAATTTAATGGTTAGTGCAAGTACATTATATCAGTAAAAGGAGATTCCATCAATTGATTATAACCATCGATCGGGGTCATAGATTTTATGGCGTGATATCTAAACTTTAATCAAGTTGAATTTGACATTAAATTGCTTTCTTTTAGCCACAGTAAAAAGACTATCATTTGGAGGATAAAAAAGATGTCTTTTCATGGATATAAAGTGGAAAAAGGACTTTCATTTTATGTATTTTCTTGCTGCTGCATTGGTGCTGTCATGGCTTAGATGTCCAATCTGCTGTACAACAGAAAACCAAAAACAGTTTAATTTCCTTAAGAAGGGACTGATATGTTTTTGAGTTGTTAAGAATAGGGAAAATATTTCATAACATCGCCATAACATGTTACTTCTTTCTTCGTCGGAATTAGGATTTCTATTGCTCATCCAGGCATATATATTATATATATATAATAACAAAATTCAAGGTTATATTGGGTTTAAAATCAAAATTAAGAAAATACAAATAGTGGAGTGGCCCTAAGGATTATAAACCACATGATCTTTGATTGCCCAGACAATGTGGGACTAATAATCTCAACACGCCCCCTCACGTGCAGCCTCTTTGGGTCTAACACGTGGACAATTAAATCGGGTGACGCGGAGTAATGGCGCGGTCAAATGACTCGTCGCAAATAGTCTGCTCTGATACCATGTTAGAATACGGACATCCAACTCAAAACCAATTGGTAATGAGTGGAGTGGCCCTAAGGATTATAAATCGCGGGATCATAGATTGCCCAAACAATGTGGGACTAATAATCTCAACACATACCATACAAGTATATCGAGAAATCCGACAAGATAAAGAGAAGGATTACCGGTGGTTTTACCTATTTCCCATCCCCACTTTCCCTAATTCCTATCCCAACCAAATCCGAGTCGTGGATGTTTGCGGTGAAAAAGCTTTTTATCTTGTGTCAATTAGGGAGAGAGGAGAGGATGTTTTTATGTATAGTAGATATAATATTTTAGTTTCCAACGAGCAGATTTTTCCTTTTCTATAATATATTGGTGTCAACGAATACCTTTTAATAAAAAAAAATCATATGGCAAAACCAAGAAAATACTGTGATACAAATCCACATTCGCCGCCATCAATAGGAGGGGGTATTTTTTTTTTGCTCGAGCATTTTTTGATCTAACAGCAGAATAGCTGATCAATGGGAATATAATCGACATTTAACCAAGTCACTTAATTTAGGTAAATTTTTGACTCATCAAGTATTTGACTTATTAAGTTATGGTTGTGATGTTGTTAGATCAAATATTACGGAGCCACTATGAGTAATTTTTTCAGAGTAAATTAATCTTGTTTTTATTAAGTTATTGTTAACTAATTTACTAAGATACAATTAATACTTTAGGATTAACTTCAATCGAGCCCATAGCCTAAGTGTGGCGCCTTGTCTTGTCAATTAGTCTTATCGAATTATCAATCAGCATGCCATTAATCACTTAATTATTGAAACTTCATGGAAACATTAAATTCCTTGTCAAAACTTTATATAATCATTGAATCTGGCCCTAAATTTAGAATCCTATTAAGGTCTTATCAAACCAAAGTGACACTTTTATATGTATAAACATAGAGAAACCGAAATGTATTTTGAGATGAGATTCGTGAAACACTGAAACAATAACTAGAAAAAAGAAATGTCTTCATGGCAAATACATATATTAAAATTGTCTCATATCTAAATATTAAAAACCAAAACAATTGTTTATATCCTTTTTTTTAAGCTCTCGAGAAATTAGTGTTGTCATTTGTTAGGGTTCTAAACCAAAACACTGTAACAGAATATAAAAACCCTAACATAAAATAATTTTTTATAGGGATTAGCCACCTCTGCTTCGTAACCAAATTAAAGAACTGTGTTTGTACTGATTCAATGCCGTTTTACAGACCCAGGAAGGAGTATTTATAACTCAAGTAGCAAGTAATTAACTTAACGTGTTTAACAATAAAAGAAGTCTAACTAAACTAGGAAACTAATCAATAAACTAAGCATAGATAAATAAGGAAACTAATGAATTAAGGAGTTGGCATCGCAACATCCCACCCTGCTGGAAAAAATGCTTGTCCTCAAGCATCAAAATCTGGAAAACGTAAGAGTAGTTCATCAGCATCTTCCCATGTTGCTTCATCCACTGGATGATCTTTCCATTGAACCAACCATTTAGTACCTGCATGATTGCCTCTCTTGAACAATTTTCGATCCAAAATTTTATCCGGTTCCCACTTATCATAATCCAATGTGATAGGTAAATTTTCATTCACAACAGCTGAAGAACCAAGTTTTAGTTTCAACTGTGAAACATGAAACACAGGGTGAATACGACTTGTAGTGGGTAAATCCAATTTATAAGCCACAGTTCCAATCTTTTCTAGTACTCGAAAAGGTCCATAAAATTTAGGAGAAAGATTAGAATAAGCTTGAGTAGCAACTGTGTTTTGTCTATAAGGCAGTAGTCGAAGAAAAACCAAATCATTAACTGCAAAAGCTCGCTCAGTACGATTGGAATCAGCATAAGTCTTCATTCTTAATTGAGCAGCTTGTAAGTGTGACTTCAAAAGCTTCAAAGTGTGATCTCTTGCTCATAAAATAGAATCAACAACATTGACAGAAGTAGAACCTGGTAAGTAAGATGAGATTGTTGGTGGTGAACGACTATAAACTGCTTGGTAGGGAGTCATCTGAATTGCAGAATGAAAATTTGTGTTATACCACCATTCTGCCCATGGTAACCAGTTTGACCAATCACTAGGTTTTGTTCCAGCAAAACATCGTAAATAACATTCCAAAGTTCGATTGGTAACTTCTGTTTGTCCATCTAATTGTGGATAATAAGCGGAACTTCGACATAATTTGTTACCCTGCAAAGCAAAATATGCCTCCCAAAAATTGCTCATGAATATGGGATCACGATCGCTTACAATACTTCTTGGCATGCCATGCAGTCGAACAATTTCACGTAAAAAAATATCAGCAACAGAGCTAGCAGAATAAGGATGTGTGAGGGCAATAAAATGCGCATATTTTGACAATCTATCTACCACAACCAGAATAGAAGTCCTCCTATGGGAAGGTGGAAATCCATCAACGAAATCCATTGAAATATCCAACCAAATATCAGCAGGTATTGGTAAAGGACTTAAAAAACCTGGAGGAGCTACAGCTTCAGATTTGTTATGTTGGCAAATGTCACAATGAGAGATAAAATTTGTAACTCTTTTTTTCATACCTTTCCAATAAAAACTTTGTTGGAGCCGTTTGTAGGTGCGTAAAAATCCAAAATGTCCACCAACAGGATTTGAATGGAACTCCTCTAATAGATTAGTTCACCATTTAGAAGAAGATGGTACTATTATTCTTCCTTTGTAACGCAATACTCCATTCTCATAGGAAAAATGTAGCTTATAAGAAGCATTTTCACGTAACTGTTGAATAATAACTCCCAATTCCGTATCTTCACGACACTCTTTGATAATGTCAGAAATACCAGAAGAAAATGGCGCAGAAAAAAGAAAAACAGAGCCATGAAGACGTGATAAAGCATCAGCAGCAACATTCTCTTTTCCCCGACGAAAAATTATCTCATAGTCATATCCCAATAATTTGGATAACCACTTCTGTTGTTCCATAGAAAATAATTCCTGATCCAAAAAATACTTTAAGCTTCTATGATCGGTATAAATTTTAAAATGTCTCCCAAGTAAATATGGGCGCCATTTTTGAACTGCAGAAACAACAACAAGCATCTCTTTATCATATATAGAGAGATTTAAATTTTTACCAGATAAAGGCTTACTGTAATATGCAATTGGTCTATTGGATTGCATCAGAACATCACCTAATCCATTACCAGAAGCATCACATTCTAACACAAATTCCTTAGAGAAATCTGGAAGTATTAAAACTGGTGTTGAAGTTAAAGCTTGGAGTTGTTGGAAAGCGGCAGTGGCTTTGTCAGTCCAAACAAAAGCATCTTTCTTGAGTAGCTGAGTTAATGGCGCACTTATTTTTCCAAAATCCTTAACAAACTTTCGATAATAACCAGCTAAACCCAAAAAACCACGTAGTGCCTTAATTGTGGTAGGAATTGGCCATGACAAAATGCATTGGATTTTGTCAGTCTCCACTGAAACTCTGTCAGATGAAATGACATGTCCCAGATAACCAATAGAATTTTGAGCAAATGCACACTTTGAATCTTTCACAAACAACTTATTAGTGCGTATAATGTCAAACACTAAAGATAAGTGCTTGATATGATCATCAAGATTCTTACTATAGATTAATATGTCATCAAAGAAAACAAGCACGAACCTGCGTAAGTAGGGCCTGAAAATATGATGCATGAAGCTCTGAAAAGTAGTGGGGGCGTTTGAAAGACCAAAAGGCATTACAAGAAATTCTTAGTGACCATCATGAGTTCGAAAAGTTGTCTTCGGAATGTCAGGTGCATGTACTCTAAGTTGGTGATAACCAAAATGAAAATCCAGTTTAGAAAAAAATGGTAGCACCATGTAATTCATCCAACAATTCATCCACCATTGGAATATGAAATCTATCTTTGATAGTCAACTTGTTTAAGGCTCGATAATCCACACACATTCTCTAGGAGCCATCTTTTTTGCGAACCATTAAAATGGGAGAAGAATAAGGACTAGAGCTTGTTCGAATGAAACCAGCTTGTTGTAATTCCAACACAATTTTTTCTATCTCATCCTTATGAAAATGTGGATAATGATATGGTCTTACATTAACCGGAGCAGATCCAGGAAGTAATGGAATATGATGATCATGCAAATGTTCGGGTGGAAGAATATTTGCAATCTTGAAAATATCTTCATATTCAGACAGTAGTTGTTGAATCACAGGTGGCACAACTGAAGTTGTATGAATAGCAGTATTAATTGATGATAGTTGAAGAAGAAAACCATAAGTTTCTTTGCTCAATATACGTTGCATGGGAGAAGCATCCATAATCATTACAAATGAAAAATTATTTCAACATAAGATGATATCTTCTTCATTGATTTTGAACTGCATTGTCAACTTTGTAAATCCCAAGATATGTTCCCCAGAGTACGCAACCATTGAACACCCAATACTGCATCACAACCACTGATGTCAAGGAGATGAAAATCAACCAGAAAAATATAATTGTGTATCTTAACTGGCACGTTTAGACAAGACCCATGAGTATGTAATTGTCCCCCATCACCTATTGTGACACATAAAGAAGAATGTGATTCAACCTTGTAACCACATTGTTTCGCAACTGCTGGATGAAGAAAATTGTGAGTATCTCCAGAATCTATGAGTATAGTGAGTGGTTTAGCCTTGATAAAGCCTTGAATTCTCATGGTATTTGGAAAAGTAGAACCCATCAAAGAGTGTAAGGAAATTTTAAGTTCTTGTTCTTGTTCTTACTGCAAGTCAGAATTATCAGGAGGTGCAGGCTGAATCTCTTCATCAAATTGTTGATCATCATTATCAGTATTACTTGGGGCCATATCTAAGACCAACAATCTTGGTTTGACACATAGATGGCCAGGTTTGTAATAATCATCACAATTGAAACAAAGACCTTTGTCTCTCTTTTCCTTTTGTTCTTCCCAAGTTAATCTCTTAGCTCCAGGATGCAATGTGCTTTTTTTGGGTTGTGAACTTGTAGATGATGTCGGTCTAAATTGATTTGTACAAAAAGGTTTTGAAAGAGAAGAAGCTGCAAGAATATTATCTTCCTGCTGTATAGCTTTTTTGGAAGCCTCAGATAAAGATTTTGGTTTAAATAAACTCACACCCGTGCCAATATCAACTCGTAACGCAGCAATAAATAAATCAACAAGGTATTGAGTTGGAAGGTCATGCACAAAATTTAATAACTTCTCAAACTCAGAAATAAGTTCTCCAACAGTACCTGTCTGTGATAACTTAGTTAAGGCAAATATGAGGGTTAATAAACTTGTGATCAGCAAATATGGTACGTAACAAAGAACAAAAGTTCTCCCAAGTTGGTGTAGTGATTGTCTTTTTTGTCCAACGATACCAAGAATTAGCATCACCTTTAAGATGAGCTGCAACAATTGGAATTTTAAAAGCGTCAATAACTCCATGTAAGATGAAATATTGATCAGCTTGAAAAATCCATCCTTCAGGATCAATCCCATCAAAAGTAGGAAACTTTAGGTTGATGGTGCCTGCTCGAATAGTAGTTTCAGCTCCACTATTATTCTGGTTATTTCCATTAGTGTGTTGAAGGGGAAGACCACTAGTATTGCTTTGTTTGTCTTTTCCAAACGTTTATGTCATAATTTCTCTAAAAATTGTTGCCAAAGCAATCATATCATCTTTACAATCTTCCTTACGGTTTGCTCGTTCAGTTCCTTCCTTAACCTTAGCATTGTCCATATCTTCCAGACGGAGTTATTTAGAGTGTCTAGAAAAACACGGATTTCATCCTTAAGACCCTTAACTTCCTCAGTAAGCTCCGCAGTCGTCATGATATAAATTTTTTTTTTTTGCTAAAATTCTATGAATAGAACAACCTTGCTATGTACCAGATGTTAGGGTTCTAAACCAAAACACTGTAACAGAATATAAGAACCCTAAGATAAAATCCTTTTTTATGGGGATTAGCCACCTCTGCTTCGTAACCAAATTAAATAACTGTGTTTGTATTGATTTAATGCCGTTTTACATACTCAGGAAGGAGTATTTATAACTCAACAATCTTGAGTGGCAAGTAATTAACTTAACGTGTTTAACAATAAAAGAAGTCTAACTAAACTAGGAAACTAATCAATAAACTAAGCATAGATAAATAAGGAAACTAATGGATTAAGGATTTGGCATCGCAACATTTAATAAAGCTTTCGATCCCTCCCAAGTGCCCCCAGAAAAACTTACTTGTTTCCCATAAATTTATGTTGTCCCGCGAACGAAAAATCAACATATTTGTTTCCTATGTATTACTTGGTATATCTTTTGTGTTTTGAAACGTGTTTTGAAACTGTTGTTCTTGTGATTGACAGAGAGGAGACAGGCTAAAGCTGCTCGCATCATGGAGATGTAAGTTTCTGGTTTAGTTTTATGATTGCAAAACCTTTTTTACCCCTTGGGTATCTCGTGTATATCTTTGCAGCAGAATCATGTAGCTGATTTTCAACTCATTGTATTTCACAGGAGAAGTCTGAGATTAGTCACATTCCTATATAAGGTGTTAGTCACTCTTCCTCTATGTTTTTCCTTTAATTTAGAAACTTACATATTGGTCTAAATTTAAGTTCTACTATGTTCCATTTTATATCTTATTTTTGATATTATGTGTTTTGCTTTTTCATATTTCTATATATTCTTTTGAGCCTCTCAAACTCATGAGAACTCATATACCCTTCAAGCAGATTTATACTTTTTCTTTATTTGTTTTACTGTACATTTTCCCATCTCACAGCGAGTAGTCATCGGTGCTCGACCCAACCAAACCAATCATTAAGCATGAGTTTAGCTCGACCACCGCTATGAAATCTGACCTACTGGGTGGGGTCCTTTTCTCAGGGTGATAGCCTCAAGTCCACCGGAGACACCAAAATGTTTCGTGAAACAATTAATGTGGTTTTTAGATTTCTTGTTGATGACACGGTCTAAAGTTAAATAGTCTCTTTTTGGTTTTAATGTGTAGTCCTTGCATGTTGTGGTTAATCTCTATTTTCGGGTGTACATATACAGTCATGGTTTGGAATCAGCGTCAAACTGGAAGTCCCCCTTCTCTTCAAGGAGGTGGTGAAGGTCAATATCCATTATTAAATCTAATTCTCTTTTGAAAAGCTTGAAAAGCAATTGTTATTGGTTATGGTCCGTGAGAATACTATTACTGTATTATATTATTATTTGACTTTCTGTTATCTTTTTGAAGGGATGTTGGCGGAGCCCTCGTTGCACGTCTGTGATCTAGTTAAGATACATTAATGTTGTGTACGAAAAAAAAAAGGACGTTCATGGCCAGGTACGAAGCATAGTGATCGAGCAACGTCAGATCATAGAGATTTGATGTTTGCTTACGAACCCGGTCATTTGTATCTCGTTAACAACTTTGACCAGATTGCTCCCGGGATTCTTTGTTTGAGTTCGCCGCTCTCATGTGAACGTATCGATTGATGATAAGCCTCGAAAAGAGCCTGACCCAGTTGCGGGGAGGCGATGGTGTGTAGTTCTCGCTACCAGGAAGAGTTCCATACAGAGCGTGTGAGGCTCGGAACATTAGCAAAGATGGTTGGTGTTACTCTTTGAAAGGTAATAACGTTTTCATTTCTTCTATATGCCTCGGCGGTCTAGTATCGCCCAGAATCGCCAGAAATGGTTTCTAGGCATGAAGAGGGTATACAAAAGATTCATGATATCTACAATTTTAGCATACTCATCATAGGTTATATATTATATAACGTCATTTCTTCAACCGTTTACTACTTATATTGAGCATTTTTACAGTCAAAAAGCACAATGACCTTGAAAACTTTCTTACTCTTGGAATCAACTAGAGCAAATATGATTTCCTGTAGCTTGTGATACATAGGACTTCTCCCCACATAATAGAATTAGTTTACATTAAACCAATTTTATCACTATAAACTCAAGTTTATCTAGATTTCATTTAGTTTTATGTCATCCGTATTCCTCTATTTAAAAAAAAAACTTACAAGAGAATTGAAAAATTGTTCTTAATAGCTTGGTTGTTCGTAAGATTAGTTATTTCCATTAACTATCTTATAATGCTTTTAGCTTTTAATATATTAATATGTCTAACACATGTTACACTAAAAAGAAAAAGTTTTAACATTGAGATAAATTTGCATAGATAGTTTTTTTTTTTCCAAAGGAAATAATACTTTTTTTTATTATCTTTGTTCAAATCTATGAATTAGAAACCTCATCCTTAAGAACATCCGAAGGAAATTATATATCATTATATTTTATATAGGTATGAAGGGAAGAAAATAAAACTATGTTTATCAGAGAATATTAAGTAGGTAACCTCACATGAGTAAGTAGTTTGGGTACCAAAGTCCCAACTCACAACTTTAATTCCATATTTCAGAGACAATATATATGTTTGTTTGTGGTCTCCCACAAAAATGTTACTGATGAGGTTTTGATGATTTGTCGGCACATTTATATTGTTGGTGAAGTTGTCAATTTCTTATACACCTGAATTCCAAGAAATTATCACTAAGGTCCTAACGGTACATATAGTGTGTTGTGTAATAGTTGCTCAAGTGCACATTGATCCACTGAAACCTACAAAATCCTACTCTTTGCTTTATTTGTCTATTAGTCCATGCCTTATATAACATGATAATGTCACTATAAGGTGAAGTTCAGTAAAAATAAGTAAAGTTCAGAAGACAAAAGATGAATAAAGGCAAGGAAATATATATTCTCAAAGATGCGAGATAAAAGAGTACACATTATAAATATGTTAGATATATCTTGTTATTATATATTGTTTAAATATAACCTCTGAACACGAGACATTTTTGGTTGAATTCCTTCGACCACACTTGTCAATATGTGAGCGACCGTGAAAACAACTAAAGCTGAAAAGAGTAAAATGTTATGTCCAGATGTGTGGAAACTTACTTTTGATGAATTTACATAGAAACTTGTTAGCGTAAATGTCTTCATTTAAAAAAAAAAGATGGACTTCGCTCATTATGCATTATGTAGTATGTAATGCTCATGCTTCTATATCCGAAATATATATTGAACTTAGCAGGTAGATTATTAGTATATATATCAAAAATATGGTGACTCGTTAGTCGTTTTACTGTTTTATATAGATGCAGAGAAAAACTCACTCTAATGATCTTATTGAAACTTTTGAGATAACTGGAATCCACTGATGGACATGCTGACCAAACATCTACTATATCTATATGCAATTTAAGTGAAAAAGTAAAAGATAAGAGCATAGGTTTGGAACTAATTTTCCGAAAACAAACTTCCCACCTTGATATCAATGTCATCGACCAAAGGCACTTAGAAACTTGCTTTCCATTTCAAGCACATATTTCCGACCAATCATTGTGTGCTAATATCATATATTTTAACAATGGATTTATGAGCAAAATTTGAGAAAGTTGCGCTTAATATATTAATAATGGGAACAGGTTTTGGACAAAAATAGAAAAGCGTGAGTATTATGTACAAACATCATCCGCGAGGCACTTAATGGGCAACTTGTTTTAAAGCAGATAGGTGCCCGAGCATTCTAGTAAAACTCATGTTATCATGCTATATCCTCAACAAAAAAATATAATGTGTCTAGATTTTGCGATTCTGAACAACGTATGAATAATCAAGGCAAAGATAAAAAAGAGGTTCAGCGCATTAAAAAAGATGAAGAGCAACATCTCATGCTTTATACTTACATTACAAAATTGTAAACATTACTTCTCTTTGTAAATTATCCATAAAAAATATATTCTACTATTTCAATATATGTGAGTTCATATAACTTTAGTAGTAATATGAAATTGTCTTTCTGCTTTGTTTTAAAATCCAAAATATGGATCTCAGGCTTGAAGGATGAAAACGAATGATAAAAGATTACATGGCTTTACAAAGCAGTTACAACTCATTATCATCTTGAGCTATCTTTAGACATTTCCCCAAAGCAAATAAAAGAGTATCTATACTTAGGATAAAGACGAGTGTGGAAAGAAAAAGCTTAGTCGGGGCTGAGACAACGTCATAGGCTAGTTGGGTCAGAGAAAGGGTCGGTAGGCCGCGACATAATCTCTGTCGTCCAAGTCTCAATCCATCTTTTGTCCATCATAGACACCACCTTTCCTTTGAACATTGATATAAAAACATTGTGTTGTTGATATACAAGATACAATCGACTATGCAAACTGCTCATGACAATGTACCTGAAGCGGCAAGTCCTTGAAAAAGACAACACTAAGGTTTAACTTTTTCTCTCTCTTCTCATTTTGTGTTTAGTATCTCTGAATAGTAGATTTTGAAGCTGAATATTGGGTTGATTTTATAATATGGCATTTCAGATGAACAATCAACTTATGCACTAACAAGTCACTTTCAAGAAAATCCAGCCAGATTGTCATTCAATAGTATTTACAAACTATCACTTGTTAACAAAGTGTTTCTGTTGTATAATGAAATGTATTATTTCTCACTTTTTTCCAAAAGGCCATATTATAAAATAAGCTTTAATATGGGTATTATCAAACATTTTGAGAGAAATCTTTTGTTGTTTATCTTGTAAACCTTCTCTTTCTGTGTATTGTACATCGCGGTAATTAATGCCAAATTGATTTGATCTTTTAGATAATGTCTGCAGTGAATAAAATTGGGTTGTGATCGCGATACATTAGTGTAATCTGAATCAATTACTAATTTATGTTCGATGCGATACATATCCTCACAAAAAGCTTCGGCATACATGACCCTATTTATCATGGTATATTTGAATATTCCCAGAGAAGAAGTTCATACACACCATCAAAGAAAAAATGTTGGTACCGAGACTAAATATGGTTTCTCATCAACTAACAGTACTGGCATTGTTTCCGCTACATCAGTTGGTGAGGAGAATGTGAAATTTATTTATAAAAAGAAAAAAATTAAATAAGGACTCGCATGAATCACTGGCGTTTAATGGTAAGTCCTCAAATCTTGTTAAACCAAATGATTCAGTTGATCATGATATTGATTTTTTTTTTGGTCTACTATTGAAAATTATCAAGTTTTTGATCACTGATATTTACCGGTGGTGTCCCATATACTTCATAACAAGGAAAAACTTGTTCAATCAGCATATTGAATCCTTTTTCGTTGTTTCATATGTCTGTCTACAAACATAATTGTCGTTTTCAAGAAGACATGAATGTTGAAAATTACACGGGAAAAATTCGAAAAAATAATGTTCGCACAAGATTTAGTAGAGAAGTTAAGAATTAATACTTCTTTTACTATATTTGTTTTTGAACACATATTTGTTCTAAAAAGAATGGCTTGTGAATAACAGAGAATAGAACGATATATGGTGCTTAAAAGATACAAAATTTGATACTTTTGGTAAATATACCCGTTTTGGAACTACAACACATTTTATAGTAATTTACAGAGTTTTGAACTACAATTGAATGTCGAGTGGAGTAGTAAAAATTAGTTAAATAGGTGTGTAAGAATAACAGAATTACGATGTCATACAAACAACTGTTATTGTCTAGAGTATTCATCAAAAGTAAGATTGGGTGTATGTGGTTAGGAAAATCTTGGAACAATGTATAAAAGTTTGGAAACATCTCCACTGATCGTTCTCAGCTTCATTTCAAGGTTGCCTATTCAGAACTTCATAATAAGAATGATGCCAGGATCATTGTATGAATATAGGTATTCTGTCTTTATACATTCATAAAACTTAAGTGTGACGAGTTTACAAGGTACACTTCAGATCTTCCTACTACAAGCTTGCATATATTGCCATATGGTCCTCCAGGTTCTGAAAATTATAAAAAGACCGATCATTGGTTAAAACTTTGGTGTTATCTTGGAAGCATTGTTTAACCAATTACATTGGTTAACCACGTTACATACTCATTGGTCAAACCAAACAGTAAAATTTAGGTTGTGGCACTTGTTTTCTACCTCTGATTGGCACATGCCTCGAAGGAAAGAAGGTTGCACATGTTTCTTTTAAAAACCAAATAAGAACTGTGCAAATTTAATTGTGCCACTACAAGACCATCTTCTGGCATTTTGAACCTTTTATTAATGTTCATTTCTTCTCTATCATCAAACCTTTTATTAATATTTTGAGCATGTTGGTTATTTTTCCTCAGAGTATAAGATTTTCTCGTAAAACTTTTTGTGATTAACAACTTCGGTATGCATATTGTTACAGAAAATACGGTAATCGCAAGGCCTAGTTGGAAAATAATAGTGTGGAAACCACACTGACAATCTGAAAGAACATGTTGAGTTCCTTTTATGTAGAGTTACATAGCTTCTTGGCAGTTGTGACACATACCTTACGTTAGGTAAACTCCAATATTTGGGCCAAGTTTCACGCCACCTCCGTAGTTATCAATAATCTTCATCAGCTTCGAGTTTATCTTCCACAAAGAAGTTTATTTTTCCTTCTAGAAGAGGATTTCTATCTTCTCGGTTGTTCCATGTTGATATAATATCATAAACAATTACATCATGTTCTGGTTCCTCATCCAAAAAATTCACAGTAAAATCTATAATTTTTCTCGATTAATCAGTTGCTCTAACCTCTTCTTCCCTCAAAATCACAGAGTCTTTCACCTTATTTTCTACCATGTTATTGACAACAACTATTTTTCAGTATTGCTCGTACTTACATCTGTTGCTTTAAATTCTTCTTCAATTACAATCATAAGGCCCTTCACCTTATTTTCACCACGTTACCAGCAACACCAACATTTTCAGTTCTGACCAAACCTTCCTCAATTACCAGTTCATCATTTTTAAACTCAAGCATAATTTATGAAGTTTCCGTCTTTCTCATCTTTTGCTCCCAATATTCAATATTTATGTTTTTTGTATATTTACTCTTTTGTTTTGTTTCTTGGGTTTCACTCTTTCCTAGTTTTTCTTGGGTTTTAGTGCTCTCATGTTCCGCTTGAGGTACCTTATGAATGTCGATTGAAGACAAACAAGATTAGAATGCAATTAACTAAGTAAAACATACAAGTATGTAATATCCAAAACAATAATTTTGATATCTTATTATTTAAGTAAATTACCTTTTTTCAAGTATGTTAACATACAAGTATGCAATTAAATCAGAATGTTCATGTCAAGAAAGGTTCATCCGTGTGAAAATTTCTTTTTTATTCTCAGCAGCGGTTTTTCTTCTTTTGACTCGAACATGAGCTGGTGGTTCCTGAAAATTATTTTTGTCGGGTTATGAAATTTCGGTCATGAAAATAATCACCATTTCAGTAATTCGACTTTTCTGGTTCAGTAGAATTTTGCTACTTCTTTTTTACAATCCTTAACTGGCAGGCAATCAAACATAACATTTGAACGAGAAACTTGTGAAACCAAATTAATCTGCCTCCATTGCGGACCGTTAGAAGAAAATGGGATGGGTTTGCTCTAATTCCGGCATTCAGATATCATGTGCATGCAAGGTATAACATACGTTTTGTGTAAAATTTATCCGCACAAGTTCTCAACAATACTTCTTGACTTTTCCAATCTTCTTATATAAGAGATGATGAATTTTAAGGCACATTTTGAGACATGGTGGTGTAACCCTTGAAATCGTCTATTTTGTGCTCATGCTTGATGAAAGCCAAAGTTTGTTGAATTTAGGCTTTTATAGTCACAAGTTGAGATTCATGTTTCTTGTGTATTTGTTGTCAGCACTCATCAAACCCACCTTGACTACCCCCAAGAATTGTTTTACGACACTATATGCACCTTCCACTCGACGACAAGTTCGAATGCCAAAATGTTTAACTTCGCTAGTCCATGCATGTGCAAAAAAATTCCATATTGGCAAGTACGCTCTCATGCATATATTTGATTGCTTCCGAATACCATTTCTCATATTTACATATGATGGATTCTAATCCCATGGTGGATAAATATATTGTTTCCATCCTAACAACACGACCCCAATCATCTTCTAAATCCTTGAGAAAATCCTCTTCTTCCGCTTTATCTTTTTGATTAACTTTACGCTTGTCTTTATTATGAATTGTGCCTTCTCCACTGTTTTTCTCTTTCTCATGGAGTCTTTTCACAATTTTTTTTATTTTTTTAGTTGATTCACGGAAATGAGAATATACATTCTTTTGAATATGCCACGTAGATAATAGTCTTCGCGCATCCGGAAAAATGATACCAATACCGTTAATCAGGGAGTTTTCGTTGTTGGTGACAATAACAAAAGGTAAGTTTTTTTGAGATTAAAATGATCTCAGATGTTGCATGACCTATTTGTAGTTATTTGTTAGCTCGACGCTCATAAGCAATGGAGAATGTCATACCCGTAGATGTCATACCCGTTGCATGAAATGAAGGCATTTTCTATCTGTTGTCTTGTATGTTCAATCAATTATCACGACTGAAGCTAAACACTGATAAAATAATGTGTATTGAGGTTGTGCCCAAAATATATCAATTACCTCGCTTGTATATGCATTTCGCATGTTCCATGTTACAAAATGGGCATCCTTTAAATATATATGAAGTAGTGCATCCTCGTCCTTCCTTCACTTTCGGATATCATATGCTTTTGTATGCAGTTGTCAATTGTTTTCACAGTTGAAAGTTTCTTTCTAATTTTTCCTTTAAAGTATTGCAGAATTTTTCTAGGTGGCATACCGTGTTTGTGGAATTTTATAACAAAATTTTCTTATTCCTCCGACAATCTACTTGCAAACGAATGCCCCAAAAGTGCATCTACCGGAGGATGAGTATGATGTCCAACTCTGAAAAAAGAAATCCATTTTTAAGGAGCAACGCAAGTCGACCACAACTTAAAGGGATAACCATTTTTTTTTTGTGGCAGTTCCTTTCTTGCTACATTTGGAAGGACTAACTCTATCTTGTGTTTCCAATAAATTCCACCTCTTAACATCCAAATACAATGGCGCAACCCTTGCCACATCGATTTTCATTCGTATTCACAACCTTTGCAATCATCACAACAAATCATTGTTTAGACTACTAATCTCGCAACATCATTCCATGATATTTTCTTTTGAGTCATATGTCTATAAACTACAAATAATATATCAAATCCACCATTACAAAATGACAAAAGAATTGATATATCACATTCAAAACATAGTACACACTACCTTATCTGTGGTAAAGTATTTGGTAGATTTAAAGCCAACAACATTGATTGGTTGTGGTTCCTCCATTCCATATTATATTGGTCTACAAAATCGAGAATCACCTCATCCTCTTTTTCTTCATCACGAGTAATTTATTTAGTCGATTCTACTTGTGGAGGACCGATGGACAAATTGTACAAGTCAAAAAAATATCTTAAGAAATTTCAAGTTGTCGACCGACCACAAGACAAGTCGGAATATTGGAAAGTTATTCGTTCAAAACTGAGCGACTGTTGTCCCTTGTAGTCGCCCGTAATTGGACTACTGAGATCATCAGTTGTTAACAGGACAACCAAAATCATCATTGACCATCCTAGCCGGACGACTGGTTTATCAGAAATAAAAATACAATAAAATAACAGTTACTGATTGAACTAGGGTCATTAATTATATTAATTATAACCTCTAAACCTTGTTCACAAAATGAGTTTTCAATATAATTAACATAATCTTCTTGGACATTCGATTGGTTTTCAATAAAATTAACATAATCTTCTTGGATATTTGATTGAACTAGTGTTAGAGCATGGCTAGGTTGAACCCACCAAGCGTTGGTATGTCAAGTTTGGTTGTCATATTTTAGTGAATCAAAACTCATGTTAAGAGTCGCTTGATTATGTACTAGAGTCAACTTCGTATAGGTTAGCTTGAAAGTATTAGGATATGAGACATTACAAGTATTGCGAAGTCTTGAAGATGTGAAGAAGCAAGGAGTTACAACGACAACAATCATCCTTCCACTTGAGGTTTGTGATATTTGACTTGAACTGTTTCATTCCCTAACGTATCTTTCAAGTCGTGCATATTGAAAACATAACTGGAAAGCATATATGAACTCTAGATAGACATATATAATATTAAGGAATACAATACGAGGTTTATTTCTTAACCATTAAACTTTGTAGATAAGACATCGCCATAATCATTTGAATGCCATTGTGATTATGTATGGGTATGAGGTGAGGATTTTATCCTAGGGAACAATGTTTACATGTGTTCTAAGGAAGTAAGTTCATAAACTTGTTTGTGGACCGAAAAGGAAATTTCTAGGTGTTATTGGTTTTGTTATTCATTGCATATCTTATGAACAACCAATATGTGTGATAGAGTATAACCGCTCACAACTTGTTGTGTTTTTGGTAGAACTATTCACAAAGGCCTGACTTATGTATTGGTATAACTTTTATTAGTAAAACCGATCCTAAGTAATCACCTGTGGTATGATCGGGTTTATATGTCTGACAACTTTTGGGAGAGGGGGACCGATCCTAGTAAGGGGTGCAGTACATCAAGGGGAACCGATCCTTGTATGGGGTGCGGCAAGGTTTATAGCAAAAAGGGGAACCGATCCTATGGACATGTGCAACATGTTTTTAGGCAAAGGGGAACCGATCCTATGGACATGTGCAACACATATAAGTTAGATACCATATATATGTGGGGAACCGATCCTAGTACCTGGTCCACCGAATTTTTGGAAAGCTAGTGTGACTATGCACAAGTACTCACATGGAGGTAGAACAAAACTTGTTTTGGTAGAACGTTAAACCCATGATTGTGATTGAATGTTGGTTTGATCAATCACATAGTTCTTTAAAGTGGATGAACCAATTCTAAACTTGTTTGGAAGTGTGGCAAATCGGTTTCAAGGTTGTAAGTGTGAAAGAGAACTTACAAAGTAAAGATGTCGACAAACTTGAAACACGTCTTGTGAATGTTTATTTCTATAATTGTTCAAAGATATTCCTTAACGGCTAAGGGAAGAGAAACCCAGGATCGAAACATAAGTAAGTTAAGAATCTTTTAATTAAGGTTATTAATTTCATTTTGTAGGGAAATTACGAATTAGTAATGTGCATTTACTAATTATATTTTCCGAGAGATTTCGATCGTTATTTTTGGACGAGAGCATTTCATGTGAATTATGGAAACCGAATTTGTGCTTTAATGAATATCTTGAGAATATTTTCGATTTTGGAAATTAGGTGGTGTCCAAACTTCCTTGTCTATAAATACACGAATTTTGCCTTTCTAGCAAACTAATCCTTCGTAACAACAAATTTACTCTTTTGTTGTTATTACTTAGGTGTAGGCGCCTATTCGGAGAGGAGAGTAACCTAATTAGGCGAAATCTCTTACGGCCGCTCAATTTAAAGTCTTCTTTGGGATTGAAAAGCTCTAGCGCGACCCGTTGGTGGGAAACTAGATAATTGCGGTTTATCTTTTGTTTTCAATTGATTTGATTGACTAACGGTGGTTGAAATCTGATTGCACCTAGTTTGTTTATTCTTGAGAATCTTCTCTTCGATATAAGATTCACTCAAACTAGTTCGAGTTTCGACATGGATCTTTAGACTATTGGGAGTTCTAAAGACGATCTTGTGATAATCCATTGTTAACACTCATTGCCTGCATGATTGATCACAAGAGATTCAAATATTTGTGTGCGGTTTTTATTGAAGATTTAAGAAGATTTGAAGAAAAAATATATTGAAGATCTGACTTGGGTTTTATAATCTTTGTGCGCATAGTACTTATTTGGGAAAAAGAGGATCCAATTAATAATCGGTTTATCCTTGTGGTAGATTGGATTGATTAATTGAGTAGATCGGCATCAACACGATTCTTCGGATTAAAGGTGTTGTTGGATTAATCTTAAACGATTACCTTTGGGTGATTGAACATAAGATAGATCTAAGGACGTGACGAAGGAGTTTATGTTAAGATAAACGGAAGAGCCTTTGTCGACTCATATCACTTGGTTGAATAGAGTTGATACCAAACAGATTTGTTGTTCCTTTACTGTTTGGAATACGAACCAAAGGAATTGTTCAAAGTACGTGACTTATTCATAAGTCGTAGGCGTGGGAATACAGACGAAACTACGTGAACTATAGGGTTAGTTACTTGGTCTCAACTATACGAAGTTAGGTGTAATTTTGTGTAGCGGCTTAATCCTGGGAGTATTCAATTCTGGACTAGGTCTCGGGGTTTTTTCTACATTTACGGTTTCCTCGTTAAAAAAATCTTGATGTGTCATTTACTTTTATTTTCCGCATTATAATTGTTTTATTATAATTAAAGTAAATTACACAAACGTTAATTCCTATTTACTTGATAAGCAATCCTATTATGTTTGGTTAAGTCCGAACCTTTGTATCAAGTAAACATACTTACGTTTGTTGTATTGTCTCAATCTCGATCCATAGACGATCACACGAAGTGTGGCGATTAGTTGTATTGTCTCGACTCAGTCCATAGACAATCACTTTCGGAGAAAGAACTTATAGGTAGGAAAAGTTTTAACTTGTGGTATATTTGGGTACCCTCGCCTTTTCAACTAGGTTGAGATATTTTCCCTAGATTTTTAATAATGAAATATTTTATAATAATGGTTTACCGATTAATCATCTACTCTTTGGCCAATTAAATGCCAAAAGATAAAGAAATAGGTGTACTAGATAACAATTAATATGAATCTAACCTAGGGTTTCTAATTTGATAGTTTTTGGTTTTGTTTAATAAAAAAGAAAGGTTGATGAAGTCGTAGTCAATTATACTTTTATAGTTGGTACATAGGAAAAACCAGAATTGAAAAGTAAATTGATTTTATAAATTTGTGAACGTGATGATGGATGGGAAACAAGGAAAATCAGGATGGGAAATAGGGAAAACCAAATTTAAATTGTTTTTAAATGACTAACCCCTTTTACACACTAGAGAGTTAAAAAAATAAGACTGTACAAACAAACTACCTAATTAGAATAACATCAATCATCGTATACATGTAAGTTTAAAAACCCTTAACTCCTTAACTTTCATTGTCTTCATCTAACAACTACACCAAAGAAGGTCTGACGAGTGTAAACAATACAAGATAAATGACAGATTACCACTATAAATGTAATAAGTAAAGTACATGGGAGTAAATATGAACACCATGTTTTTTTTTTTATGTGGTTCAACATAAATGTCTATATTAGGGTTTCACCATGATTTGACGAAGTTACATAATCTTAAACTTTCTCTCAAAAACTCCAAGATTTTTAGTATTGTTTCTTTACCTCTCAAAACCTCTAATAATCTCTCTCTTAGCGATCTTTTGATCTTCAACAATTTCTCCAAACCTGAATTTTGCTAACATAAGTTATATATTTATAGCAAAAAAAGTTTTACAAGATTTTGTTCCAGTATTTCTCATACTACAAAGTTGGGTGCATCACTTTCGCTCAAATTGACGTCTGTGCAAGCTCGTACTCCCTCCGTTACTGCAACAACTATAGTCTACTCCCCTACTCTTTTATTAACTTTCAGTCCCGTCGTCAAGCTCAACCATTAAATGGTTGATCAACCATGTGTTTTCGTCTAGGCGAAATGGTAGATACCTTGGTATAGATGCATCAATTTTTAGGTTTATTACTTAAAGGGAGGATCCATCATCCTTGGATAATCTTATATGGACAATATCTAACAATATTTGATCCAATTTTTCTTTAGAGTCTAAACAATTATGAAACCAATTCTTTGGTGATACGTTCTTCTTATGAAACTCGAAAATCCTATAAAATATAAGCATAATCCGAGACGTAGAAGACCACCATCTACCACTTTGAAATTCAACCGTCGAAAATTAACCCCCAAAATTACAGTCAGTGGATGATAAGGTTTGGTATTTAGAATTGTGCTCATTTTTTTTTATAGGAATCTAGAGTTTAATAAGAAAAACGTATGATCAAAATATTAGCATTAAATTCATTGTCGTTTGGAGTCTAAAAAAAATTGTCGTAAATCTAGTAATGGTGGGCTTGGATGTAGAATTTTAAAGGTGAAATTTATGGGTCTAGGGGATTTGGTAGAATTACGTTTCCCTCTATATGTTTGGTTGCTCGAATCCTTGGAATCACGTTTCCTACGAGATTCAATTTTCCAGCAAATCCTCCATATGGAGTCCGACCCCTCCCTCCTAAGATTTGCTGGGAAACTTATCAAGGGATTTATGGACCTACTTATTTTTAACTCTAAATCCCATATATATGTAATTTTAAGATTTGAGGGTAATGCCAAACGGTACAAAGACTTTAATACAAGAAAACTCTATAAATCCTAAGAATTTTTATTGAGTTACCAAACACACAAGGAATTTATCTGAATCCCAGAATTTATAATCCCATGGGATTATAAATTCCTGGAAACTGTGATTTCTGCAAACAAACCCACCATAAGATAATTCCATAAAAAAATTCCCATGAACTTAACTATAGTCCAACTATATTTTGGATCGGAAAAGGCAAGGCTGCTAAAAAGGGTACCATTTTGCTTGGGGGCGTAACATTCCAAATGATAAAGAAATTTTGTCTAATATGGAATTTGGTACACTGTTAAGTAATTTGGTACCCCTACTAACAATCTTAGAAAAAAGAAATACAACAAAATGAAAAAATACCCACATACAAGTCGGATTGAACTGCGGATCGGCAATCGGGTCTCAACTATGCCCACAATATTTAACTGAGGAACCACGTCATTTTCCTCTCATTTTCTCCATCAAAATCCCCAAAATTAAAAAATTCCCAGAGAGAAACGAAAACCTAAGCCATGGCGATGGCTAGTCTCAGAGATTTTCTCACAAATCTCCCGAACTCCATCACTCAAATCCATAATCAGATCAACCACAACAGCAACATCACCATCAACATCTTCAAAGAAAGTATCAGATCGGATCGTGAAACTTTTCGCAATCGATTACGAAGGTCAAAAACGTGAAATCATAGGGTTATCAGGTCATACTTTACTAAAAGCATTAACAAATAATGGTTTAATAGATCCAGCTTCACATAGATTAGAAGATATTGATGCTTGTTCAGCTGAATGTGAAGTTAATATTGCTCAAGAATGGTTGGAGAAATTACCAAAAGCTTCTTATGATGAAGAATATGTGTTGAAAAGGAATTCCAGAGCTAGAGTTTTGAATAAACATTCAAGGCTTGGTTGTCAGGTTGTGCTAACTCCTGAGCTTCAAGGTATGGTTGTTGCTGTTCCTGAAGCTAAACCTTGGGATATCCCATAATTTCTGACCAGAGCATCATGCATTGAGAAGGTAAGGATTTATTCTTCTTCTTTTGGGAAATGTTGAAAGAACAAAGACTTCTAGTAGGATCTCTTTGTTTGAATAAATTTTTGTTGTTGAAACTTCATTTTGATGTTGTTGAACTTGAATTATTGATGTTGTACTGATTCATGAACAGTGCTACTGAAATGTATGAATTTCTTTCGGTTTTTAGTTATGTCTATTTTGTATTTCTGTTTTTGTTATCTTATCTTGTTAGACGAAAAATTGTTCGGTGATGTTAGTGGAGGAATGAGAATTTCAAATAACATTGATAGAGAATCGTGTTTGTTTGATAAGATGATGTATGTGAAGACTTGTAAAGAAAATGAGTTGGCCTATGATGCAAGGAGAAATACTTTGAAATGCAACTTTTGGTTGAATGATTGATCCTTTATAAAAGGAGTTTGAATCATGTGGCTACTTTTGGACTTTTGATATCCTGATACTTGTTGAGTTGTTTTTTCGGCATTTAGATTTTATATTGATTTGCCTCGAGATTGGTACCAATTATGGTAGAACTAGTAAACAAGGGAGATTTACCTTGTAGGGGCAGATAGAAAACTGAAACGTGCTTAAAGAATGGGGCTGAAATTTGACCCTTTGGCTTATTTTGTTACGCCTTAGAGATGAATGCAGCTCCCTACATTTGAACCTCAATCTTCCACTAATGCTGCTAGAAGTATTCCAAATCTAGCTGCAAACAAGGAAGATGTGACATCTGTTTTCTAGTATATATAGATGTATCAAATATTAAATGAAAAGTAAGGTTCTTTAAGAGCAGTCTCGTTAAACCTTAAGGTATCCCATAATCTGATCAGAACATGCATTAAAAACAGAAAATATAAAGACTTCTAATAGGATCTCTTTATTTGATATATTTGAATAAATTTATGTTGAACTTGAATTTTTGATGCTGTACTGATTGATGAACAGTACTACTGAAATGTATGGATATTCCTTCTGTTTTTCGTTATGTTTATTTTGTGTTTTTGTTCTAATCTTGTTTGTAAATAAAATTTGTTTGGTGAAGACTTGTAAACAAAATGTGTAGGCCGGCGATGCTAGGGGAAGTACTTTGAAATGCTTATGTTAGTTAAATGATTGATGCTTCATTAGAGGAGTTTGAATTATATTAGGTGACATTCTAGTTGGTTATTTAGTTAAATGGACGCATTTTCTGTTCTAGAAGTGCTACCTTCTGGAAGCCAACAGGGCATGATAATGCACCCAATCGACATTGTCAGACAATTAAGGTTGTGTTTCAGTATAGGCTAGTTTTATTAGACTTGTGATTTCCTGCTACTTGCTGCATTTTTGTTAGGGTGTGGTAATAAGGTTGATACCTTATTGTCTTTGTATTGAATTATCGTGTGTTAAAATTTTTGCTAATCGTGGTTCGATCGAGTCTAGTATCAATTATGGCAGCGCTAGTAATGTGCATTGTAGGGAAGTTAGAAAAAACTAATCCCTGTCATATATGGTTTTATTTATAACACATGAAAAGAGCACTCTGAATTACATTGTAGGAATATGCTTATTCTGCTTCTCATTATGTGTGAATACAACATAAATATTGACTACATGATAATATTGTTTCTCTGATTGTATTAGGCTACTTTTAGACTTGTGATTTCCTGCTACTTGTTAAGTTGAATTTTTCGGCATGTAAATTTCATATTGATTTGCCCAGTTTAGTTCCAATTGTGGTAGCACTAGTGAACAAGGAAGATTTGGCTTGTAGGGCTGGTAGAAAGCTGAAATGTAGTAAAGAATGGGGCTGAAATTTGACTCTTTGGCTTCTTTTATTACGCCTTAGAGATGAATGCAGCTCCCTACATCGAACTCAATCTTCCACTCATGCTGCTAGAAGGATCCCAGATCTAGCTGCAAACAAGGAAGTTGTGACATCTGTTTTGTAGTATCAATTTATTGATGAGCTTTTCAAATGTTGAATAAAAAGTAATGTTCTTTAAGTGTAACACTTTTAGTGGGCTAGAAAACATAATCTGCTTAGTGGGCGGCAAAATTTGTCTGTGAACCCCAAAAGAGATCCTGTTTGCTTGTAGATAACCTTTTATACTTATGGTTAAGTTGGGGAGGTACGCTTCTAGATGCCACGTCGCCTCTTAAAAGAAAATTGTATGATATTTTCTTTGCTGGAATTATGTATAATCATTTATATATCTGGCAGCTGAAACTATGTATTATATCTGCTGGAATGTTAACATCTTCACGACCTTATTTGTGTCATATAATTTTGTTTGTGTCGGCATGACTTGTTCATGGTTCTGTATAATATTTTCTGTTAAATGTTTCAATCATATAAATTTTGAGTTGGCTCATCTCCTTTTTGGTGCTAGATAGAGGATATATTGATGAAAACCATTGTTGTTCAACTGTCCAAGGAATACCCCTAAATATTGAAGAATTTGACATGTTAAGGTCCAGCGTGTATTCCAATTCCTTCTTGAAGCGGTTGCAGACCAACTGTGGCGGTGAAATCAGGGCTAAGAGAGGTTGATAACCTAGTTGGTGTGTGTGTTGATTCTGAACCTAGGTTAGGAAGTTTGATGTAGTGCATATCAGTCTGCTGTTTCAACCACATTGTCTTCTTGTACGAATAAGATCGTAGCCTCATTAGTCAAGAGTTGATTGCAGATCTTTATCCATTGGTTTTTGGTTTCATGCTTGATGGTTCTGTGGGTTTTTGTTTTTGTTCTTTTTGTGGTGTTCATTATCTCATTTACAACTAATTTTTATGCTTTCAGAATCCTAGAAAGAGCTACCACCAGACTTGCTTTGTTTATGTACATACTTTTTCTAGTTAACAGTGTATATGTGTAGGCTGGTTTAGACAACATGGTAGGTATAGGGTAGTTTAAAATATTGCAGAATCACTTGTGTTATATTGTGCAAAAACAGCATAGGATTTCCTTATCTTCATAGGCGTGGTATGTGTGCTCGTATCTGTGTCTTCAGCAGCAGCAACAATAAACTTTGTCTTTTTTGGAAACGACAAAAAATCCAAGTTTATCAGTGCTTTTGCAAAATTGTATAGAATGTTGAGATGATGAAAGACGGCCCTTTAAGAGCAAGCACAATGGTTGGGAAGTCTTGAATGGAAAATTTCTCGGCATACCGATTAAATAGGGCAATCCCTGGAAGACCAAATGCAATGGTTCTTCTCTTGAAACTGAGAGGTACCACTGCAATTGGTTTTTCAGATATTTCCTTTCAAACTGATATGTTGAAATGCTTCCGAGGGAAGAACTCCTAACCATTGTGCTTGCACTTGAAGGGGTTTTCTTACTTTCTCAGAAAAATCCTTAAGAGGTGATATTTTGCATCAAAACCATGAGAGTTGTATTGTTCTTGATAGATTGCTTGTTGTCAATCTGAATAAACAAAAAAAAGATGCGCTGTCAAATGTTTTCAATACCTACTTTAGCTTTCTTGATATCGCCACGCCTAGTAGTTTTCAATGTCTAACAAAGCTGATATATCGAAAACAATTAATGCTGTAAAGGTATAACATTCTAAGCAGCAATGTGATATGAGCATATGACTGACTTGGTTTGGGAGAAAAATGGTTTTTACTGATATATGTCCAAATCTCAGCTGAATTACATCTTTTGGAAGACATATGTAGGGTTATATTAGTATCATATAATTCTCTTTGCTGTCTATACGACTTGTCCATGAATATGATTGATAATATTATAATCAGTTGGGGTAATCATATGAATTTAGAGTTATGTTGTCGCTTTTTTTGGAGCTAGTTGGAGGATATATTGATGAAAATCATTAGGCAGTCAAAGGAGTACCTTGAATGTTAATGAATCAAAATGTCCAGCATGTGTTCTAACTTTTCTTTAAGTTATTGCAGCTTAATTGTGTTGATGAAATTAGGGTTTAGAGAGGTTGAGAGGCAAGTTTGTGTGCTGATTCTGACAATGAGTTTAGGAAGTTTTGATGTAGCACATAGCAGTCTGCTGGGTAGAAGCACATCATCTTCATGTTGGAATAGGATCTTGGCCTCATTTAGCCAAGCTTGTGCTGTATGATGTCAGAGTTAATTTCAGATCTCTATCTGTTGGTTTTTCTATTTTCTTACTTCTATCTTGAGAAAGTATAGAGTACGTTTATCTTTTAAGTTTTAGAGGCATGGTTGGTGAAGCTTGATTGTTGTCTCTATGTGTTCGCCTTTGTTAAAATACTGAATTGTAGCAGCCTTGTGACATCTGTATGTGACAGACTTGTCTGAGAAGATAATTGATCACTCCTGATCTTTGTCCAAACGGCAGCTGAAGTATATCATATCTGTTGGAATTTTAACATCTTCACGACCTTATTTGTGTCATGTAATTTCGTTTGTCGTCGGTATGACTTGTTCATGGTTCTGTCTAATATTTTCAGTTAGCTGGTTCAAGCATATGAATTTAGAGTTGGCTCATCTCCTTTTGGTGCTATATAGAGGATAATTTGATGAAAACTATTGTTCAACATTCCCAAGGAATACCATAAACTATTGTTCAACAGTCCCAAGGAATACCATAAATATTTAAGAATCTGACATGTTAAATGTCCAATTCCTTCTTGAAACTGTCGCAGACTAACTGTGGTGGTGAAATTTGGGTTAAGAGGTTGATTATCTAGTTGATTGTGCTGATTCTGAACCTAGGCCAGGGGTTTGATGTATTTCATATCGGTCGGCTGGTACAACCACATTATCTTCTTGTACGAATAAGATCATAGCTTCACTAGTCAAGAGTTGATTGCAGATCTTTATCTGTTGGTTTTTAGTTTAGTGCTTGATGGTTTTGTGGCTTTTTCTTTTTGTTCTCTTTATGGTGTTCATTTATCTCATTCACAACCATTTTTTCTGCTTTCTGAATTCTAGAAGAAGTACCAGTTTTGTTCTGCTCACTTGCATAAATCACTTTGTCTAATTAACAGTGTATGTGTAGGCTGGTTTGGACTACATGTTGTAGCCTAGTTTAAGAAAATTTGACTGCTACCTTTAATTCTGTCATGCTTGCATTTGAAAGTGCAATATATGTAAAAGTCCTTTTAAAAGAACACGAGGGGAGAACTCTCCCGAAACACTATGCCTCTCTCTATTATCTTTTCTTGTATTTGTAATTCAAGCAGACAATGTTGCTATCCCTGCCCATCTGATGAGTTAGGGATTTTTTTTTTTTATTCCCTGCCAATCTTCCTTGAAAATCTTGGATGTCTCAGTGAATCCAAGTGCGATAGTTTTTTTTAGTAACAAAATTTGCGAACTCAATGTCATTGATGGCATATGTAACCTTCAACTTGCAACCGATGCATGCTTAAATTAACCTTCAACTTTCAACGGATGCATGCTTAAATTTGCATGAACACATCTTTGTCTAACCTTAGGTTTTTCTAGTGCTCAATCATAACGTTGACTCAGCTTTATGAGTTATGTAGTTCAAGGTCTGCGCCTCTAATCCAAACTTTTTCTTAGTGAGGGCGGGTAATTCAAACTTTGACTGAACGGGGGCTGATTCTCGATGTTGGTACAACCTTCCACTTGCATTAGCGAAATAAATTAAAAACTAAACTTTATTCACTTTTCCCCAAAAATAAATTAAAAATTGTAACACTTATTACAACTATTTTCCATCCAAAAGACCCTGGGTAGATTGATGGGCGCATTGCCTGTGATAAATGTTTACAGCAAATGAGAACGTTTCTAAACCGAAGGTGCTGTTGGTACGAGGCCCTATTGCCAAAAAAAGAAAAAAAATACTGCTCTAGTCAGCCCCTATCGCTAACTACGGTTGCAAGGAGGTGAATCGGCTAGACCTCGAGCAGCGGAGGAGAGAAACAGGATCGGAAATCAATCAATCAACCGGAGTAGAGACTTGATTTTGCTTAACAAATCACTTTTTCAGCTTCCGGTAAGTCCAATTTTCTCTTTTCTTTTAGTAAATCTTGGTTAAGATTAGGGTTTTCGTTTCAAATTGTGGGTTCGTTGTGTGTTTTTTCTCTGTTTGCAGGTTAAGTTGAGTTATTATTACCTCAACATGAGACCACGATCTAGTAACCCTAATCACCATGTGATCCCTGAGGGTGCTGAGCAGCATCTACATGACACGAGTATGGAGCAAATTCCAGTCGGAGTCCGTTCGGATGATAATTATCAGCCTCCTTATCCACAACCTCCCTGTCGTGTGTCCAGACGGTTACCGACCACCTTACCCTCCACCTTTCAACCCTTCGCCACTTCCCTTATTCCTCCCTGCCGAGTCTCCAGATGGTTACCAACCTTACCCTCCTCATTTCTACCCTTCTACTCCAATTCCCTTCTCATACGACACATACCTCCCTCGTTTCTATAAACGTTATGATACTTGAGGTACTTTTCCTCCCTAATCGGAAGTTGGGGATAAAGAAGGCTGGTACGATAGGACCCCTAGGGAAACGTTGCTAGCCGACTGTCATAAAGAACTTGAATATTATTCCAACAAAAAGGTAAGAGTTCATGAAATATACTTTTTGGTTTGTGCTTTTATGTTTACAGACTCCCTCTTTGTACAGAAGAAATTGCCTCTACCTGCATTCATTAACATGGAAGCAGAAATGAAATTTCGCTATATCAGAAAAATATACATGCATGCAAAGATAAACAGAATCTGAACTTTTGATAGATACTGAAATCCCCATTGGTAGACAAACGAAATCACTGTAGACAAAGAGGAAAAGATTGTGTTAGGTTTTCAGTAGTTGTTGAACTTATTAATACCACCTGAGTATGCATCTTTGTGCTATTCAGCAATCTACACTCTACTCCCATGGTTTAAGTTATGTAGGTATATATTGTGTCTACTTTGTGCAGTGGTTTATAGTGCATGCAATTTTTTTCTTTCAGCGGCCTTTTGAGCCTCGAAAAGCAGGTCTGGACTCCCGGAGGATTATCCAAGTTTGAGGAGGGCAGAGGCTTTGAGGAGGGGAGAAGGAGGTTCTATATCTTCTTAGTTTGTAAGTTTCTGTTGCCTCATTGAGTCGCTGTATAGTTTAAGCTTTGATAGTACTAAAGTTCCTGATATGGACAATCATGCATATATATGAAAAGAATAACTCAATGAAGCTTTGACAGCAACCTGGTGTGCTTTCCTTTTGTTAATGTTTTTTTTTTTTTTTTTGCAAAACATGAAGTTTGGGAGGCTAATAAGATTACGATGAAATGGGAACTGCCTTTCGGAGACGTAATCTTATTGTTCTCTCGGTAACCAAAAATGTGAAATCATAGTTTGTATTCCAAGAACTCTCGTGATTGAACACTTTGACCAGAATACTTGCAACCACATCGCCTCCATATTCAC